>JADBJO010000230.1:237500-362500 GCA_016801955.1 Conus betulinus | reverse complement strand
ACAGATATAAAAATGAACATGTGGAATAGAAAATGAATCACCCCACTCGTCCCTCTCCACTCCCACCCCCTATACATTAAAATCGACAACAAAAAGGATAAAACCAGCAATAACAACACCAGCATCACCAACACCCATACCAGTCACAACAACAGCAACATACACACTCCCCCTCCCCCTCCAACCTCCCACCCCAACCCCCCCCCACCCCCCCCCCCCCCCCCCCCCCCCCCCCCCACACACACACACACACACACACACACACAGACACACACATTCACATCCACACACACTATCATTCACTCACTCCCTCACTTTATTCAGTAAAAGAGATTAAGTCTGCATTTAAAATAGTATTGAGTGGAGCCCTATAGGAAAAAAAAACTTTTACCTTTTTAGTAGACACAAGCTATGCTAATTAAATAAATACATAGAATGGATTAAAATGAGAGGTGAGGGGGAAAGGGGAGGAAGGGAAGGGAACGGAAAGGAAACTGACAATTATGCCTCCAAAGTATTGAGGCCCAAAGGAAATAAAGTCTTTAGTTTGTGGATCCAGAATAGTTCTCTTTTAAGCCTTGAGGGGAGGTTAAGATACCACACTCTTTTTACTACATTTCATGTCTGTCAGAGAATGGTCATTTTGATTAAAGTGTCGTGTGACTAAGGTGCCAGTGTTTCTTTTTTATATTTGACCTATGCTGGTAGAATCTTGTTTTCAGAGAATTTTTAGTTTCACCACGTACTGTGCATGTTAGCATTTATCACAGAATAACAGATAAAATCTATATCTATCTATCTATCTATCTATCTATATATATATATATATATATATATATATATATATATATACACACACACACACTTTTTTTTCTTTTTTTGGGGGGGTGAGGGAAAGAACAATGCCTTTGAATGCCTTGGCAAGCCTGTAATAAATTCTTGTCGTGTGTCCATGTACACTTCGAAGAAGCCTGTACAGGCCGTGGCACGGCAGTGTGGAGGTAGTGAGAAGGGGCAAGGGGAACACTATAGCGTACTTTGTGTGCTACGGGCTAGTCTTGAAGTCCTCGGGAGGCTTCGCTTGCACTCCTCGGGAGGCTTCGCTTGCACTTGCTGCTCTGTCAGGGCATTCCACTTGACAAATACGTCTATCAGCTCTTGAAATTCGGGGCCTTTGCATGTAGAGCAATGAAGCGCTTGCATCTGTTGATGGTGGACCGTGCCAAAATGTTTTGTTCTACACGTCTGGTGAAACGTTTGAGCTGCATGTGGCATCCTCTGGTTTATGAGATGATATGCCAGAAAATCGCTCAGCTGGTAGGGCCGGTACCAATGCCTAAACTACAGGATACACGAGGTCGAGACGGCGCTGCCACAGGCTTTTAAGATGGAGATCGCACAGCATGACGGTGACCCAGCTAGCTTGTCTGATCCATGTTTGTTTTTGATGTAGCTGGCGGCTTGATGTTGGACTCATTTAATTTAAAGCGGTCATTGTCACCCTGATATTGGAAGACTGATCTCACAAGGGGAATGTGCCCTGTTCTCTTGCACTGCGGACGTTTGGATATCAAAATTCTCTGAAGGAAGCCGAGGATGACTTTAACTTGCCTTAGCTGTTTAACTTGCCTTAGCTGTTCCGGTGATGTGGGTGTGCCATTTTAGCTTGTTTGAAATGGTCATAGTTAGGCTGGGGATACTGGTGATATTTCCAAGGATCTCACGGCAGAGGCTGTAGCTGTAATCGATGTATTTTCGGATGTCACTTTCGCATTTATAGGCTAGTGTCGTCGGGTCCACCAGTGCAACTTGAAAAACACCAGGTAATGGAAACACGTCACTCCTTGTACAAGACATTTAACATTCGATGTTAGAGATATAGTATTTCTGTTTTGCCAAATCGGAAAATCGAACCGAAAGGGTACCGAACGTCGTGCTAAGTTTGACACGGAAGTGTTATTTTTTGACGTATAAAAACGTCATTTTTCAAGCTGACGTCACAGACAGCTTCCTGGTACCAGATTAGACCCTTGTTCAATGACGAATTTTGTCGCTGAACGCGTCTTTGATAGGTTTATGCTGTTGACGTCACGGTTTTTACTACCAAAGAAAACATCACCGCCTCTCAAATATGGACAGCGAATGAATGCCTACTTCATCAGCAATCAGCAAAACATCTGCTCAATACGGCTTTCTTTACTTCAGATGTAGTGTTGTGTATCCCACGTTTTTGTGGGACAGGCCAACAATACAGATGGGTTCCTGTTTGTCAAAATCGTCCGTAACGAGCCACATCGCAACGGCAGTAGAGGTATGTTCAATGTTTACAGTAGCCTTCTCAATTATGATCATAGACCAACTCATTGTAGGCTTACATATTACAATTATTTGTCATAATTATGTGAAACATCTGTATTCGGCTGTGGTCACTTTTACCCCAACTCTTTGTAGGCTTATATATTAGTCATTAAGATAAAGATTCACCCAAAGGTGCGGGTCTTCTTCTTCCATAGAGCGACCACAATCAACTTTCTGATTCTTATGTCGCTATATTGAAAGGGGGCCCACCAGTCAGCGTTCAGTGTTTCCACAGACTCAGCGTTTACGATACACTGTGGCAGCTGGTCCCATTCCCGAATGGTGCATGGCAGGAACAAGAAATGCCTGTATCTGTTGGCCCCTGGGACGAGATACGTTGGAACTAACCGGAGCTCCCAGCTGGTTTGTTCGGTCGTTGAAGACAGCACTTCTCTGGGACTTACCCTCACCTTCAGGTATATTTTCTTTCTTGTCATTAAGATTATGTGAAACATCTGTACTCAGCTGTAGGTCTGTCAAGTATCTATATCAGTTTTGGTATCCCTGCAGCGTCTCATCTGGTGTACTGGCATAGCCTACATCAGTACATGCGATGAGCCGGTGGTGTGCTGCAGGTGGAGCTCACTGGTGCCTGGCTCGACGTTTTGTCAGAGCTGACTCAAAAGCCTCAGTCAACTTTCTTCTACTTCTTCTTCTTCTTCTTCTTCTTCCTGCATGTGGACTGGGTTCTGTTGAAACTCATCGTCCAGCGTCTGGAGTCCTGAGCTGCCTGCATTCAGTGGTGGATGGTCAGCACGCCAAGGAAAACAGAATAGCAAGCAACTTAAAAGATTAAAACTTTTTACATTTCAGCTTCCTTGCGATCAGCTAATGAAGAATGGGAGCAGTGTACCAACCCAAGCTAGCTTGAAAGAAGCCCAGTGAAAGAGAATCGGTAAGCTCGGGCAGCAGCTTGCGCCATCGGCATTTGGGGGGGGGGGGGGGGGGGGGGGGGGGGCTGTTGAACAAGACGGTATGATTGACATGTTCCTGGTGAAGTCTATGAGCTCCTTGGTTTTCTGTGCCGTTAAGTGTTTGAAACTGTATCCTGTTGAGGTTCAGGAGTTGTGGGGACGGCGGGGTCTCTGCAGCGGACTGCGCCTTACAAACCGGATTGAAGATCTAGCATGGCGAGGAACACGAAAGAAAGGTAAGGTAATGTTGCTAATAGCCCAGCCGACCGCAAAGGGCCAAATCAGGGCTGAAATCAACTCAAAGTCCCGCGAAAGACAAGAAAGAAAGAAGAACTGAGTCATGCTCAGAATATTGATGTCCACAGTGTTGTTGTTGATCTAGTACTGTAAGGTGAGGCAGTTGTGCAATCTTCTTTCCTCTGGAGATCTTAGTTTAGCGAGTTCGGCATAGTTCTCAAACAGCCTGGGGTGCAGTTTGTGTAGTTTTTGATGCTATAATGCATCGCTCTGCAATGCACTTTCTCCAAACACCACCACGTCTTTTTATGTGCAGATTGGATCCCAGGCTGTGGAGGCATACTCAAGGACAGGCCTGACGATGGTCTTATAGGTTACTACTTTCACACTGGTTGAATATTCGTGAAGTTTCGCCGGATAGGACCTACAGCTCTGTTTCCTTTGTCCGCTGTAGCTTCGGTGTATATTGTCCTGGAAAGGTCTCCAATACTGGTTAGTCCAAGGTATTTGCGGATGATGTTGTTTCCAGTATTTGTCCATGGCGATTTCGGTTTTTATTTATTCATTTATTTTATGCGAGACGATGCGGTGACAATGCATCTGCTGGGATTACAACCTGTCTGCCAAGTTGATTGCCAGCGTTCTAGAGAAGACAAGTTCTGTTGTAACAGCGGGCTGTCATTCTGTGGTCTAATTCTTTCAAACAGAGGATAGTCATGCGGTCGTGCTGAAGTTGGCACAGTCTGGGAGATCATTAATGAAAGGACTAGGGCTGTCTTAATAAATTGTCTCCCAGGAATGCCTCTTTTTTTTTTTTAACTCTATGCTGTAATTTGTTCATAACATTTACATTCCGACGTTACTCACAACCCAGTTCCGTCACAGAATTAGTCCAATTGCCTTTTAGCCGATTGCACTTTTTTTTTTTTTTTTTCCAGTTGATTCCGTCCAAGAGAACTCTGTGAACACGCGTAGCACAAATGTTGAAGTAATCCGGAGTTAGGGCCAACTTTGCCATGTTCAGTGTTTCATCTTGGCACATACAAAAACTTATAGACATTACAATTATCATCGAGCACTTAGCTTACATAGACACAGCACAAACCTAGTCATGTTCCCAAAATCCATTCACGTGCCTCAACATGGCGTAGCTCTCTCTCTCTCTCTCTCTCTCTCTCTCTCTCTCTCTCTCTCTCTCTCTCTCTCTCTCCTCTCCTCTCTCTCTCCTCTCCTCCCCCCCCCCCCCCCCCCCCTCTCTCTCTTTCTTCCTCCTCCTCTTCCTTCTCCTCTTCCTCCTTCTTCTCCTCCTCCTCCCCAATCTCTCTTGTTTGTGATAAGTGTCGACTTGAAATTGTATGCATCATATGCATTTCATTATTATTTTAGATTCTCTACCATCTCGAAAACTGGGAAGCTCTACCTAAGGAAAAGCGTTGTTTGCAGTGAAAAATCTCCCGTCTCTCTCCCACCTTCATTTTCTGATTATGCATTTATTCAGTCTGTCAAAGTTAAATTCATGAACAGAGCCTTAAAGTGTATTTTGTTGTTGGTTTGGATTGCTGTACGTGTGTTTCACGTCCAAAACGATGTCACGACACAGGACATCAGTATAACTCTGCACCTGGAAGACAGCATCCAGCCAACGCTGGCACCGTTTAAAATTACCCCCCTCCCTCCCTTTCTCTTTTCCTCATGCCGCATTTGTTTCAGTCTGACCAGGTGGATTTCGTGAACAAAGCTTTAATGGGAGTTTTGTCGTTAGTCTGGGCTGCTTTACGTGTGTTTAGCGTCCTATAGAATGTCGCCGACTTACGACCATAGTGTGACTGAAAACAGCTCCAGCCCACCAACTTGGAATAACAGACGGCTGTCCCATGTACAACTTTGGTTCTGTGACATCAGACATGACCAGAGGACGCGGAGGTACCGGTCAGCTTTGGAGTCACGATCCGGAGAACAGCGTTGAAATTGGCAACTGTTGACTTCATGTCTGACGCAGTCATACATTGATCGAAGAAGAAGAAAAAGAAGAAGGAGAAGGAGAAAGAAGAAGAGGAAAGGGGGCAGGAGGACTATGAGGAGTTGGAATAGAATTTTACAGCATAACAAATCATAGCGTCCTCGGTTTAATGCCCCATCTGAAAGATCTTAAGTGTGTACTCTAAACTTTGGAGTTTTTCGTGGACATGCTTAAGCATTTGCACATTCAGGCACGTGCACTTATCCTTACTGAGTCAGTTAATCCAGACTCTGTTTTGGGGGTCTTGCCAGGATTCTTTCCACACCCTCTGTAGAACTAACTACTGGGTCTTAGTTCGAGTCTCACTTCATTACTATCAGAGTCTCCAGGTCTAGTAGTAGTATTGTTAATGCCGTTACAACAGTCTCAGAACAGCTGTCCAATTCTCTCGTGGTGAAAAGGCGAGACTGTCTCCTATAAACTGAAGGCCTAGTACTGATCTGTCAATAATACCCTGGGCATGACGTTGCTCCTGATCCAACAATACTTTTGTTGATCTGCCCGACCGTCAGTCAACATTTCTCAAACAAAATGCATTTCTGCCGAGTTCGCCTGCATGCACAGCATCTGTGTGCCACTAGTGATCGCCCTTTGCTCGTTTTGGAGTGGTGTGATATATGATAATGATGAAACACGACTTCAGTGTGTCATTGCTCCCTCCCTCCTCCCCCCGCCTCAAATTTCCTGCTTCCATGTCTGCCCTCCCACCCTCCCCAATCCCCCAGCGCACCATTTTGGAACAGTTTACGATGATATGCAACCAGTTCGGTATGATTTCTGTATTAATTTCTGATATGCGGCAAGTCGAACCTGGAGGAGACCATCCTTCTCTGGGTCGGAATTTCCTGTCGGGTTTCCTTCTTACTTGCAGCAAGTAATAATGTATTACACAGCTACCCGTAAAGAGGAAAAGTATCTGTACTGACTCTCAGAATAGATCAGGCCAGCACAGCGACGACTTCTCACACCGATGTAAGGGAGAAGAACCTTGATTTATCGCCCTTAACTTAAAGGTCGCTCCCACCCAGAAGTTTGGAACAGTATTTTGAAGGAAAATCATGATCTGGATTTCGTTCATTGTCTAAAAAATCCCCTCAGCCGAATCATTCGGAAGAGTATCAGGCTACTCCTATTATAACAGAGAATAAGGACCGTGGTTAAATACCTTCGTCTTAAAGATTGCAGGCCACAGACCACCACTTTAGAAAGAAAAAAGATGTACTCGAAGGAGCGAGAGCGACCAAGAGAAGTACAATCATCAACTGCTGAATCAGCCAGCCAGGAGCAATCCTGTACCACCCTTTAAACCCTGCGCTATGTTCACATTGGATGCAGGTACGCACAGGGCATTCCACTAAGATGCCAAAGGTCATAAATCATCCCTTGGAGATACCATTGTGTAATGACCATTGGACGTGACATGACGGAATCTCCACGTAAGCGTCCCCATGGGTGTACAAGCCCACATTACATGACTGCAGAACCCTCCGACGAAAGACGCCACCGTCAAGCAATGCCGGATGCATCCCACAGCCTCTATCGCTGCTGTTCCGCTGACAGATGAAAACAGCGTTTACCGTGACATCTGGGAACGCGTTCCCAAATTTTCTGAACTTCCAATCGTGAAATCTGGGAACTGGTGTGAAGTCTGGGAACGTCTTCAGAGAATAGACTAAATGTGGCCTTCCTAGCAGATTTTCTTTCAATTTCATGAAATTTTATGATATGCATGCATGCATCTGAATTGTAAGTTGCATTTCTTTCAAGTTACATTGTTTCTCTCACGCACACTTGAGACATGCACGCACGCACTGAGCGCTCAGAGAGTACTTTGTGAAAATCATGCCAAGAAATTAATGAACCCAGCCGCCGTGGCAAAGTGGTTAGCGTCGCGGACTCTCGGCTGGGAGGTCGTGGGTTCGAATCCCATCAGAAGTCATGTGGGTTTTTCTGCCCCGACCGGCTCCTACCCAGAGTTGAGTTTGCTGCGGACTCAGCTGGGAAGACTGGGACCACACAGTCGAGTTTCATCCACTTAATGGATGCGTTTCTGAGAGTGTTGCTCAAATTTCCTGACCAACACTGCAGGTGTCTGTATCTCTCGGGCCTGGTTGACGCCGGGATATATTATGAAAGGAAGCGTAGAGTACAGCCCTGTCATGTAGTCTCAGACCGAAATGGAAATCCGTAGTATCATCATAATCATCCTCATTCTCATCGATCAGCATTAAAAAAAAAAAAAAAAAAAAAGTCTCAAATCAAATTCTGTGGCCCTTCATGCCCTGCTCTCATGGTGACCTCAGTTTCGGTGTCCTGTCCGCGTCTGTGGCCTTGGTTTGGTTCCCGTCGGGGTTACCGGTATCGGCGAGTCCATGGGGGTTGTCGTTGGACGGACGTGGTGGCGCCCTCCGGAGGGAGAGCTCACTCACGCCGGCTCCGCGACTAAGCAATTATTGTCGTCAGTAGGGGGCTTAGTAGGTGGTGTCCTGCGTATGTTAGATCAGAACAGGCGCCACTGAACACCACTGAAGTGACTCGGCAGCGCGCACTGTCTCCTCCGGTGGGTTGCCTCTTGACATTGGCTGCTGCCTGTGGATTGCCGGTGCCGGGGCTGCGGTGGGGCCGACCGGGCCGTGGCTGTGGACAGGGTGTCGGAATGAGCGGCGTGGGTGCACTGCCTCTGGGGTGGCGCAGAGGTTGGGACAGCAAAAAAAAAAAAAAAAAAAAAAAAAAAAGAAAGAAAGAAATTAATGAAAAAAAAAGTGACAAGAAGGCCAAAGATATCGATTGCACCTAAATAAATTGTTTCCTACCTTATCATCCATTCTTTTTTCGTCTTCTTTCTGCCCTTCTGAACTATGAAAGACCACGTTCTCAGATATCACGGGCCTTCCCAGATATCACAGTACATTTTGGGAACGCGTTCCCAAAAAATCTGTGATATCTGGGAAGCCTTCCCAGATATCACGTTCCCAGATTTCACGCGACACCGGGTTACAGTCTTTCATGCCGTCAACAGGACCTGGGTTCAGTTCGCAGTGTAAAAGATCACCCTCAGCCCATGTATTTGGAGTAAAATCAGGCCATCCCGGTTTTAATACCGAATCACGACCGTGGTCAAACGCCTCTATATGAAATATCCCGGCCCTCAGACCACTACTTAGGTACATTATATGAAGAATCTCACATGAACTTGTGTGTGTGTGTGTGTGTGTGTGTGTGTGTGTGTGTGTGTGTGTGTGTGTGCAACAGCCTGGGAATCAGCAGCAGCCCTCGAAAGATGAGGTAGCGAAGGGGAAAGATGCCCAAGTGACACTTGAACCGAGCGGCGGCACAGATATCAGCAGCCCCGTTGACGATATGTAAGTGTGTCTCTGTGTGTGTGTGTGTGTGTGTGTGTGTGTGTGTGTGTGTGTGTGTGAGAGAGAGAGAGAGAGAGAGAGAGAGAGAGAGAGAGAGAGGGGGGAGCAGGGAAAGTGGGGGCGGGGGGGGGGGGGGGACAAGAAGACCTGGCTGTCAGGCAGTGTTTTGACGGCACTAGCCAAATACTTTGTTGGGAGAGCACTGATGGTTTGTCTGTTAACATGCTGTTTGATCTTAAACTGTTCTTGAGATAGGTAGTAGTACTTTGATTTAACGTCTCTTCACCTCAAGTGACATTAGACAAAATTCTTTTTTTTAATTGCATAGGAGAGATTCTTTAAAGTGTTAAGAGTTTTTGAGTAAATGATTGAGATAGGTGTGTGTGTGTGTGTGTGTGTGTGTGTGTGTGTGTGTGTGTGTGTGTGTGTGTGTGTGTGTGTCCGCGCTCGCATGCATAGTTAACATGTGATATCTACTTGAGTGTGACTGTGCAATACATATTGATCATTTTGTGATGGAATCGTGGAGAATGTACGATACATTTATATGATTTACACGTTAATCACTTAGAAATGAGGCACTCAAAGTCCACAACTCATATTTAGTGGAATTATGCATAGTTTGTAATAAGATATTACTGGTGGCATTTGTCGACAAAGCTAAACTGAAAAAAAAATGTATACATACTAATAAATTGTGACCGTAAAATCATGAGTAATGTTGGGTATCTTGATGAACATATTGTGCCATATCTAATGTGAATTTCAGTGATGTGTTTTTACACACTTGGGTCTTTTTTTTTTCTTTCGATTAAAAAAAAATGCAGCAGCAGTCAAGACCCATAGGTGTTGAACATGAAGTTTATTTATGGTACACAGTGTTATTCTCAGAATAGGTTGCAGCATCTGTTTGTCTGTCCGTCCGTCTGTCTGTCTCTGACACCTGGTACCTTTCTGCAATAATAGCAAGAAACAATCCGCTCTCCCTTAAGTGTATCTTCAAATTAACGATATTTTGTTTCCAAGGAAGGAGTGGGAAAGGGTAGAGAGGAAGGGAGGCAAGAGGGGAGAGGTTTAAGGGGAAGGAGAAAGGGAGGAGGGGGGAAGTGTGTGTGTGTGTGTGTGTGTGTGTGTGTGTGTGTGTGTGTGTGTGCATGTGCGCGCGCGCGTGTGTGTGTGTGTATGAGGGATTTTGCGCAAGGATGGGGGTAGGGTGGTTGATGTATGGGGAACGTACAATATGAATACAGAACAACTGATGTACATAAACATCAGTTGTTCTGTATTTTATATCATCTGTTCCATCTTTCCAGTAAACTGTCTGTTCATCGGAGACACAAGTTTGCTGGCTACGCAGGGAAAGTCCTGTTGACAGCAGGAAAGACTGCAGCTTGGGATCCTCATCTAGGGGTACTTAAGACGTCCGGTGGCGAAAGTTTGGCCATGTCTGTTATGCTGTTTTCATCTATCAGGGACACAGCAACGCGTGAAGCTGCGATATGCACATGGCAGTTGCTTAATAGTGGTGTCTTTCGCCAGTGGACTCTGCAATCATAATGGAATGCCTTGTGCGTGCCTGCAACCTACGTTAGCACAGCGCAGGTTTCAAGAGTAGTGCAGAATTGCTTCCAGCTGGTTGTAGCACCGGAACTAGCAAACAGAAGAGTACATGTTCATTTCATGTTATGGGAGCTACTAAGCTATCTGCCCATGAAAAAGACTACCATACTTCATGAAAACGGGGTTGAGCTGCTCTCTCTGAGGACCACAACCTGTTTTTCTTATGACAATAGCTGTTTTGCCCAGCTGTTTTCCCCATGGATTGCACCCCCCCCCCCCCCCCCCCCCCCCCCCCCCCCCCCCCCCCCCCCAAGAAAACAATGTAATCGGTGTTATCCTTACAGATCACAGCTGTTCCCCCCATTTTCGCGAATAAAACAGTTATCATCCTTATAGAAAACAATGAAAGTAGAAAAACAGGTATGATCTTCAGGGGAAAAAAAAACAACAACAACAGGGAAAACAGCTGTTTATTTCAAGTTCCAAACTTGCACCGATTGTTGTGTGTCCAAAGGAACCTATCATATAACCTACCATCAGACACAAAAAAAGAAAAACAGTTAATGATGATGATTGGCAGGCAAAATGTTACTGTTTCTATTGGCAGCGAACTGGATTTAAACCTGCTGTGTCAATTCTCCCTTTCTCTGTCCCTTTAAATTTGATTTTGGGATATGATAATGAGAAGGAAGGAGGAGGCAAGGGGAAATCACTCTTAAGAAATATTTGTGGTCAGCTTACTTGTGTCGGCTTCCGAACACGTCCGTTTTCCCTTGACAATGCAGATACTTTGTGTGCAGGGGCGCTGGAAAGATGTCGCTGAAAAAAAACTGAGTATCGATGCCCTTGATCTGAAAGACAAACGTGTATTGATGAGGTAAGTTTAAATGTAGAGCAACGTTGCAGCCAGGTGCGTAACAATCCGTGTTCGCCAGAATGAGAGAACGGGAGACCTTGAAACGAATTCGACCTCGGGAGAGGTCAAGGCTGTTGAACGGCGTCCTGTGTTTTGAACAGCACAGTGCTTATGAAATAAAAATAATTATACTATGATGACATAAGTAATCTGCAACGCTCAGTTCAAAGAATCACATGCCCTCGCAGTTGCACTTCTGTCAACTTTTTTGGAGCCCCCTTCCCCCGAGCCCCCTCCTCTACTGCAGCACCTCACTTGATCATCACCCATCAGTGACTGATTAATGGAAGTATATTTTTTGAGTGTATATATACATATATGTGTATGTGCGTGTGTGAATATGTGTGACAACCTTCCACAGTTAGTTCCATTACCATCATAACTCACCCATGATACTGTTTACATGTTTACATGTGGTCCTCCCCCCCCCCCCCCCCCCCCCCCTTTGTGTGTGTGTGTGTGTGCGTGTGTGTGTGTGTGTGTGTGTGTGTGTGTGTGTGTGTGCATGATACCCTGTTTCTCATTGAGCATTGCTATCTTTTCTCAACCAACATCAGCACATTAACGCCAACACATAATTTCACCTGTTACAATAAACATCATCCCACAGCATTGTTTACTTTTTCAACAGCACTATTTGTATGAACCTCCCACCCCCACCCCCACCTCATAGTGGATGGAGATAGATGAGCTCTCCTTCTCTTGCCCCCCCCCCCCCCCCCGCCCCCTCCCCCCCCCCCACACACACACACACACACACTACACACACTACCCTCCTCCCCCCACACCCTCCTTTTTTTTCTTTTAATTACAGTTACTCTCATTTTATTCTTCCACTTATTTATCATAATTACTAGCACTATCATTATTACTATTACCATTCTTTATATATATATATATATATATATATATATAGATAGATAGATAGATAGAGATCTTTCTTTTTATTTTCTACTTCTCAAGGTGTTTTGTCCAATGCTGCTAATCCATCATCTCTGTATAATCCAACTCCGAGTCCAAGTATCTTTTGCATTTCAGACAGTAACAACAGGCCCACAACTTAAAAATTACAGCAGAAGCCAACAAGAAAGTAGTTAACTATTTGGATGTAACGCTGGATTTGAATAAAAACCAATATAAACCATACAAAAAAAACCTAATGACACAACATTATATGTAAATTCTATGAGTAATCATCCGCCAGCAATCAAGAAAACCATACCACAAGGGATAAATAAAAGGTTATCCAGTCTTTCCTGTTATGCTGAAGTATATATATATATATATATATATATATATATATATATATATATATATATATATATATATACTTGCAGATGGTGGTTTCCAGACGGACTAAATGGTCAACTGTCGAGTGGTATTTCCGGAACCCGCACTGTTCACTGGCTAAAAGGTCGTCGGTTTCCAGCTTCCACATCAGTCTGGAGTTTGACCATCTTTTCTATTAACTTGCAGAGGCAGCTGGTCAGAGATACTGGACGATAGTTTGAAGGGTTGGTAAGGTTTTGGAATGGGAATGATCAAGGTGGAAAGCACCCTGTGGTCCAGATATGGTTGTAAACTTTCAGAAGGGTCAGGAGACAGCTTTTTGGGAGATGTTTCAAAAGCTGATAATGGATCTCATTCAGGCCAGGAACAGAACCGTTGCAGGTTTACAGAGCTGATTTCAGTTCGTCGATCGAAAGTGGCAAATTGTAGGTTGTCTGATGTAAAATTGTATGAATTTTTTTCTCTGAGTTGTTTGTTTCTTAGAAATGCTGCAGATTTTCTTGAAGATGATGAGTTCTCTTGAATGGTGGAGGCCAGCAGATTGGCAACAGTTTGTTTGTCAAGTTATCAGGGCATCGGCAAGTCTGAGGTGATGAATTGACAGGTTGGTGTTCTTCACTTTGATTTTCTTGATGATGTTCTAGCCTTTTTTCTTGGATGTTTTAGATGTCAGCCCGGAGCAGAAGTTTATCCAAGACTGACGTTTATTGATTTTAAAAGTGTGTCTTGTTTTTTCGCACGGAGTTTCTGATGGGCTCGAGCGTTTGGAGCTGAAGGTCTTTGGAATATCCGACGCTGATATCCTTTGCGTACTCTTGAGATTTGTTGGCAGTCAGAAATGAACCAGTGTTTTAGGTAGTTGGAGTTTATCGGAAGACATCGGAATATTTGTTTTTGCAGACTTTATCAAAGTATTGGTTAGAGACTCTGCTGGGTCTGAGCTTTGATGAATGTCAGTTTCCTGGAGCTCCTTTAAGATATTTGCTTCAAAACGATTCCAGCTGGCCTTCTTATAATTCAGATATTCTGGAACAGAGGCGGCTTTAGTTGTTATTGCTTTTACAGAATGGGAAAATGATTACTTCCATGCAGATCATCGTGGACAGTCCACTCATAGTCCAGGACCAGCGAGGGATCACATATTGACAAATCTAAACACAAAAGTGCACCCATGAAAGAATGGAGGTAAGTTGGGGATCCATCATTCAGACAACACAAATCAGACTCAGAAAAGACATCTTCGAGAAGCAGACCTCTGGATGAAGATTTAACACTATCCCAAAGAGGATTGTGTCCATTGAAATCACGTAACAGCAAAAAAGGTCGTGAAAGTTCTCTAATCAGGCTGACTAGGTCTTGTTGACTGACTGAGGTAGATGGTGGTGGATATAAAGAAACACCCTGTAACTGTTTTATGCAAAGTTATTCTGAGGCTAGAGCTCGAAGAGAAGTATCCTAATCAACTGGGCTGAACAAAAGAGACTTGTGGATGAGTAGCGAGACTCCTCCCGTTACTCGATCTGCAGTGGGTTGTGCTGGTTTTAAAGAATATTAAAACCGGAAAGAGTAAGATTCTTCTGGTTCTTAATTTTGTTTCTTGTAGGACTAACACACAACAGATTTCAACTTTGTGGCAAAGTAGCTGTCGCTCCTCAAAATTGGAAAAACAGACCTCGGATGTTCCTGTGGAGTATCCTCGACTCCATTATGGCAAATAAATGTATAAGGTGAAAAACTCATTCCATTTCAGGCTTCCTCGTTGTCGGACTGCAGAGGAGAAAAACTTGTTTTCAGTTGATATTGCTGTTTGTTTGAGGTCAGAAAGTTGTTTTTTCCTAACCCTTTTTCCTTGTGGAGGATGAAGAGACAGACAGAGGCCCATCCACCTCGAACACCTCCACACTTTTCCCTTCAGGGGCTTTCGGACAGACTCGAGGACCTTTGGGGGGAACAGCCGGTTTTCTGTTCAAATCCGTTCCAGAGGAGCGAGGCCGGGAGGATCTGGGAGGGGTCTGTTTCCCAGCCCGCTCGCCAGCAGATTTTTTCCTCTGCTGGAGAGACAGGGGGGTAGCGGGTTTAACTCCTCCACTGAGGGCGCCAATCTTAAGCGGCATTATTGCTGGTTTTCTTGCAGGTTTTCCTGATACACTTGTTGATGCCTCCTGCGAACTTTTAGAAACGAAATGCCTCTGTCTGACAGGAGACAGACACCGTCTGGATCTTCTTAACAGCAACAGAGTACAATAAACCTGGCAGCATCTGATTGCCTAGCACCAGTTTATTTTTTTGCCTCATCAAAAGGAATCTTTCTTTCTGTCTTGACCCGCCGGATGTCTTTCTCTACCTTCCGTTTGGGGCAGTCCTGCCAGAAAGAGGGGTTGCTGCCATAATAGTTGGCACATAGGGCTGGTCCCTGGCAAGGCTCTTCATGGACTGCTTTGCAGCAATGACCACAGATCTCCTCTCCCGAGCAACTGTCATGGACATGGTTGAATCGTTGACACCGGAAGCATCTCATTGGAGAAGGGTTTTACAGGTCAACGTTTACGATCAGGTAGCCTAATTGACGATCCTTGGGAGGCTGAGTAAACAAAACGTCAGGAAGAGCGTGTTCACTGGTAATCTCTCCGTTCCTTTTCCTACAGTCACCCTGTGGGCATCAATCACCCCCAGAGACTCCAACTCTCTCTTTATTCCTGCTTCCGATACTCCTTTCAGATCAGGACATCTAATAACACCTTTTCAAGGAGTTGAGTTGCTTGTGAGGTGTCTCTCGGATCTCCCTGTCCACCAGCTTAGTGGCGCTTAAAAGCTGTTCTGCTTGGCGCTTGGTTTCGCATTCCACCAGGAAAAAATCCGTTTTGAAGCCTTTTAACTGATTGAGGGTCACCTGCAATTCCATGGAACCCTTTTTGAATTACAAACGGACTCAGGGCCGAAATGGTTTCACTTGTTCAGTTTCTTCAACCACAAGCCAGGAAGTCCAGAATCCTGTCCTCCTTGTCTCTGTGTCCGAGTCGCTGTCTAGATCTGAGTCTTTTGTGAAGCCATGATAACATTTCGTTTTTTTTATGGGGGGAATTTTTGTACTAGAAGCCATGTTTTATGACTTTTGTTTCATATCCCCTCACCCACCTACCACGGAGTCCAACAAGGGGCCAGGGCTAAGAATTCACTGTCTTGACCCCTTCCAGGCTTCAGGAGAGATATACGACAAACAGAAGCCCACCAACCCTATCCGCCCCTGATCATGCTCAACTCCCAGGGTCAGAGAGCTGAGCACTGCAGGGGTTACCTTGACCAGCCTCGTGTCTAGGAGAGGTCCGAGCCAAAGAGATGTGTTAAGGGCACCTGCCCTCTCAATCTCCTCCATCACAGGTCGCACCGCACGGCAAACGCGGCGGATCTTAAGAAGATCACAGAGAGAAAAAGAATGTGAAAAAGAAGACTTGAAGGGTAGACGAAGATAGAAAAGATCCAAGTAAGAAAGACAGGAGGTAAGAAAAGGAAAAAGGCGGGTTACTGTTAGTCAGGGTTCTCAGTCTTAGCCTTTCTGACATGGAGGCCCTACCAGGGGCATCAGTTCCTACCACACTGTGCTTAGGCCAGACAGCAACTTGCCTTTTCAGGCCTAGAAAAATTTTCAAAAACTAGCCTGTCATCAAGTATTGATGCCCCCGCCAGTAAAGCCCAAGGGATTACGGGACCGCGCAAGCCCTCCGACCATGGCAAGGCTGCAACCCTGGAGGGGGTAAATTGGGACTAAGCAGACAGGTAAAACAGGGACCATGCAGACAGGCTTAAACTAGCAAATCCCATCTTTCGTTAATTGACTGACTGACTGACTGAAACCATTTACTGTCAGATTAACATAGTGTTAATTATTCGTTAATTATTGATTGTGAAATAACAGGCCGTTGGTAATAAGCTCAGGTGATAATGGCACATATTCATCTTACTGGTACCTCATGTCTTTGATTTTAAGTACTCAGTGAGATGTTTGAAGGTGTTAATGTTTAGTATCAGTAGGTAGTTTATTTAACGAATTTGGTATGACGTACAATTCTGTCAGTGACTTAAGATTTTCTTCTGTCAGTATGGCTTTATTCGATGAATACTGTGCACCGTTTCTTTTTACATCACAATTTGATCATTTGAAGAATGTCTGTACAGTAAGGTCATCAACACATTTGAAAATCTTAAAGACTATGTGGGTAGAATAATCTCTAAAATTCTTCTTTCTTTAATGTGTGTAGCATTAGGTACTGTAGCTGTACTCAAGTTACTGTATACTACTCTGAACAGTTTTGAATCTCTTGTACTAACTTTGTTACCCTTCTTTGCACCCTTTCATTAATAGTGGCTGCCTGTTAAACTGATGTTACCAAATGCTGTTAGCATAATCCAGATGTGATCGCACTTGACCTTGTATAAATTCGGACAAGTCCTTGTCTCTGAATGAAAGGTTCTTATAACACCAGGCATCTCATTTGATTTACAGATTGTGTTATGAATATGGTGACTAAACTTCACATCTTCATCATTATCAAATATGATTCCAAAATATTTTCCTCTGTGCATTTTGTAACTGTAATGTTATGCCAATGATCATCATGACTTAGTCTTTTCAGAGATTTTCCCTCGCTATATGCATTGCTTTACACTTGAAAACATTTAAAATACAAAATCCTGGTATCTGACCGAAGAATATCTGGAAAAATATAAAGTTTATCATTACATTCTGTAATATATATATATATATATATATATATATATATATATATATATATATATATCTTAGTATTTGCAAATATTTACAAAAAATTTACTTATCTTTTGAGGCAAATGGTTTATGAAAATTGTTAACAGAAAGAAAAAGAGATGGCCAAATGTATTCACCTGTGGTTTTACACCTTTGACAACACTCTCAAATTAAGTGTCTTTAACACTGACTGCTCTCTGTTTCCAGAAAATGTCTTATTCAAGGCAATAATGTACTAGGTATTTCTTAGTACTGCATCTTGATTAGTATTGTCTCCTGGAGAGCAGAATCAACCTTTTTTTCTTCTTAATACTCTTGTCTCTAGGTCTAAGTATCTAGCACTTGTGTGTAAACTTTCATCAGAAGGGATACATAGGATCTGTGCTGATGTAAACCCTGCTGACAATCTGTAAAGAGATTACTGCTGGTCATATGACCGACAGTTACATCTCTGATTACTGATTCAAATATTTTACAAGTCACTGAAGTCAGACTGACTGGTCTGTAGTTTCCCGGATCACACCATATATCCATATTTGTTAGGTAAAAGGGTTTGTACCTATTTCACTTTTAGTCTCAGATTGTGCATATTTACAAAGCCTCTTAGATTTAGATATTCAAATTTATCATTTTCAGCTGTATGTGTGGGGGTTTGTTTGTTAGTCTTTATGGCTGCTTTAGTTTTTTTTACATTTTTTTTTATTTTTGTGTAATGGATATCATCTGTAACCGTTTCTGGTGGTTTGAAAAACTTTTGGACTGGCAGTTTTTCTATTTTCATTATTTACAACAGTCCTTTTTGCCTCCATTTGGGGTACTGGTTTGTCATGATTGATGGTAGCCTGCTGAACCTATTCAAATAGTCATGAATGAACAGTTACAACAGTAGATCCTAATAAGCTTGGACAAGATTAACACACAACCCCTCTACCCTATCTAATCTAGTCTTCTCTACCTACCCCACCCTTTTTCTACCCCTCCATCATCTCCTTCCTCGTCCCCAGGTAATTAGATTGATCTCCCTGGATGGTGATCTCCCTCCACCACGCCCCAAGCCACACACACACACGCACACACACTCACGCACACGCACACACACACACACACACGCACACACACACACACACACACACACGCACGCACGCACGCACACACACACACACACACACACACACACACACACACACAGAATTCACTACTGGGATCACCTGTCAGTGTGATCAAAACTCCCATTGTTGTGTATTTATCACATCATGAGGCATAAAGTACTCATGGGAAATACAGTTAAACTGAAAGTAACCTTTCAGAAATGATATGTAGTTGCCATTTGAGTTGACCCTTTAAAACAATGAAATGCGTATAACCACAGAAAGTCCGCTGCACAAGCATGCAAAGCATTTACGAGGTTTTCTGAAGTGATGTAGAATGAAAGAGATGTCATTTGTTTGTTATGGCTGAAAACAGACGCCATGGTACACAGTACTTTTCCACCAAGGTAAGCTGGAAATAGAATGCGTGAAACAAGTGATGAGTCAAGTTTACAAAGGAAAAGTGGCTATGCTCACTGAAAACCCTTTATAATTCTGTGCTGGTGGATAGGTGATTGCTGAAATTTAATAGCCAGCAGGAGTTGCGAGGATGTCAGATGATGCATATTATTTGAAAGGAGAAGGTACTAACCAGAACATTTCATATGTATTTACTTGATGCATAGAATGTTCAAATTCCCCACCACTGCCCTGTGCCCTTATTCCCTCCTTACCCCATCTCTGCCTCCCCCTTCCCTCCATAAGAAGGCTGTTAACATTGTTTGAGAGCCAAGCTATTTTTTTTGGCTTTGTAAACCTGTTTAATCAAAAGCGTTTTTGCAGTTTGGGGAGTACGGAGTGCATATTCAACTCTATACTAGATAATGTCCCCTTGAAGATAGCTTTTCTTCAACTAGGAAGGCCCATTAGTATCTGAAATAAATAAACTTGTGTTTTTATTTCATACTTGTAGAAGGGTTATGGTTAATTCATTACAATGTCTTTTAAAAGAAAACTTGGTAGAGAAAGAAAAAATGGTGGGCTAAACGCAAGGCCAGTGACTGTCAAAAGATGGTGACCCAAACTTGAGTCACGTCTCAGCTTTTTCTGGTGAATGGTGGATTCAGAAAGTATGCTCATAGCTTAATTGTGTGATAGGTGGATAAAGATTATGGACATAGTATAAGATCTTGATTTATGTTCTGTTTTTTTTTTTTTAAATAAGAGCTTGAAAGTCCCTTAGTTGTGAAAATTTAACTAAGAAATGAAAAGAGGTCATATTCATTCATTGTGTATGAAGGGACAGTTTAGGGCTTTAGTGTAGAGATTTTTCTTTCCCATCATTTTGTTTCTTGGATGAGTGTGCAGTTATTATGCATGAGACAGTTGTAACTTTGTCTGTGTGAAACCAAAGAATTTTGGTGGCTACTGGCAGATTATGAAACTGAGCTTGCATCAGACCTGGCATGCATTGCCCCCCCCCCTTCTTTTTTATCATATGATTGTGGTTGAAATCATGTGCAGTTTTATCTGCTTAAAGTTATGGGGCTCAACTGATTTCATTGTGAGAGGTTGAGAAAAAGGAACTGCAGCCGAAGGAAGCTGTACATGGTTGTGAACATAGGTATTCATTTATTTTTTTATTCTTTATTTGAAAATTCTAATATTCCCTGATGCCGTGACTTAATTATTTATTATGTCATTTAAAATCCGCAACTTAAGGTTATGTTCTCGCATGTTTGTACTGTGTTGAGTACTGCATCAGTATTTTACTACTTTCCGACCATGACACTGTATTTTCATTATCATTATTATTATTATTGGTTGTTAAAGCACAATCGAAAGGTGAAGAGAGGAGTTGTTTAGAAGAGATTGTGTATGGAATGAGAAAAATTGAAGAGAAAAGAAATGAAATCAATGAAAAGAGAGAGTGAGATGTATTTGAAACAGTTATTAACTTTCAGTCAGCATAATTGTTGTAAATTTCTTACATTAGTGGTGAGAATTGTGTCGGACAGAATATGTCAGTGCTTTTGATTTTGTTTTCCAGGGTTGACTTCAATGTCCCTCTAAAGGATGGAAAAATTACCAATAACCAGCGGTATGTATTTAAAAAAATTTCAGTCATCACAGAATTGTTGAGCAATGATTATTGATTTTTTATTTAAAATTTAGACTAAATCAGGATTGCAAGCAACTTAAATATGGAACTGGAATTATCTTAGTGAGTTAAAGAATCTTATCAGATTTATGTAGTAGTAGTGATAAGTCTTTTTTTTTTTGCTGTCAAAGTAATTTCATGAGCTAACATTTTGCTTAAAAAATAAAAGGCCAAAACTCATTTTGGAAGGTTATCATAAAGATGTTATTTTTAGACAGCATTTTCTGAGTATTAATGAATTGAAAAAAAAAAAGTTGGATGTGTACAACCCCCTTCAGGGGATTATGAAAAAAGCCCTAGCCACATCCAGAACACATTATTTTGTAATAGTTTCATTTGGCCGTTGGTATAACAAAAGGTTTTTGCTACAGAAAATCAAAAACAAAGTATGCAGTCTTTAGATGTTAACTTTAGGCAGTAATTTCCAATTAACATCTGCTGACTGATAAGCCAAAGCAGCAGATGCTGTTCATAATCTGCCAATCAAAAGACTGATTAGTAGTTGGCAGAAAACAGCCCTGCACAAAATGTGCTTTTCCATCTAGCATGATGCAAAAAAGTAAAAGAACAAGTCAAACGAAATGCGGGGAATCGTTATTTCTGTTTACAAAAAAATAAACTGCAGAAAATGTACTTTTTCATCAAAGCATGATGTAAATGATTTAAAGAACAACTTAGTTGAAAATGCAGGAAATAATCATTACTGTTTACTCTGAAAAGTAAAATCAAATGAACTGATCTAAGTACCCCCCCCTCGACATCCCCACCCCTCTATTTTTAAAAGAAAAAAAAAAAAAAATCAACAACAAGATTTGGGTTATAGTCACAACCTACAGAAAAATTTGGGTTATAGTCACAACTACAGAAAAATTTGATTATTTTTTGCTTCTGATTCAAGTTCATGTTGTCAAAAATTGTGTCATATTTATAATAATTATTTTAGCATAACATGGTCTGAATAGATAGAAACCCCAGTCAAAGAAAATCCAGAAAAAGATTGACATGGGTTGTTCATCACGATGTTTTGATGTTCCCATCTGTCATACACTAGTTTACATACTTTAATGAGCCTACATTCTTACACTTTGTTGTAGGAGCAAAAATGAATGAAGCACAATGGCCTTACAGAAGTAAAGGAACGCTTTAAATTTTTGTAAACATAATGTTTTGCAGAAAGAATATCACTTTCCATATTTGCCTCTTGACTGAAATATAAAATGACTGGTTACATCTGACGATAGTGTGATGACATGAATTGAATTTCACTTTTGTTTGCTTCCGGCAGGTATTCTTGTCATATGTGATTTTGGTCAGGTTTGTGTGAAGGCTAATGAAAATGATGCCCCAGAAGTTTGGGCAACCATTGACCAGAAAAAAAAAAATCTCTGCCACGAGTTGGTCATACAACAAAAGCATCACTTGATTTGTGAGATTCATCAAAAGTGTCTTGTTCTCATCTCTCGCTACCTTTTCAGTCCTCCTTCCTGTTTCATCTCAAATCCTTGCCCTCCTTCAATTTCAGATGTATCTTGTTTTGGTTGCAGCATCGTTGCAGCTCTGCCATCCATAAAGTATGCCCTTGAGAAGGGTGCCAAATCAGTGGTGCTGATGTCACACCTTGGTCGGCCAGATGGGTTGCGCAATGAAACGTTCTCCTTGCAGCCTGTAGTGGAAGAGTTGAAAAAATTGCTTGGACGGTACGTGTCTTGAGTGTTACAAAGAGGCATAGATATAAAAGTGTGCTTTATTTAGTATGCACATATCATTATGAATCACAGGTACAAAAGTTGGTAATGATCAAGATTCCTTTCTCAGGCAAAACACACAACATATACTGTTCAAAAAAAGAAACGCATACCTTTTGATATCTTCATCTTGGATGCCAAAGCACTCGTAGGATGTAAGCAAACAGTGGAAAATGTTTGTTGTTTACGTCTGTGCTTCACATGTGCTCACGCATTTAGCGTCAGTCGGATTGCACGTAAACAAAATGGCCACATGGACAATTTTTTTTTTGGTTGTGCTTTGCCCCTGAGTGAATCAGTTCATGCACATTGGGTGAATGAATGCTTAAAGGAAGGCAAACAAACCATACACACAGCGAGTCATCCTGAGGAAAACAGTCCGTCATGACAAAGTGCAAAGATGTGGCGACTCAGTCAGCCAGAACGTGAGAACGCACTGGGAGGTTTGCAAGCTGGGCAAAGTCATCCTGAAGTCGCCCGACACTTCAACGTGAGCCAGAGGACCCTCAGCAGCAGCTTCTGAGTCGTCATCGCATCAACGGCTCCACGGCAGACAGACCACGCTCTGGAAGATAATTGGCAAGAAGTCCAGCTCAAGACCGCTACATCCGGACTAGCCACATGCAAAAATCGCTTTCAGTCTCAGTTTCAGCCTCACTAGCTGCCCAGCAATCACGCGGAGGTCAAAGAATCTCTGACCAGACTGTTCGGAATCACTAGCATGCTGCATGGCTATGGGCTTGCAGACCTGTCAAAGAACCTGTCCTCACAATGTCATCGTGGGAACAGGCTACAGTGGGCAACTCAGCATCATCCCTGGACCTTCAGGAACCACTGGAACAGGGTCTGGTTTTCCGAAAAGTCTTTCTTCCTGCTCCAGCGCCATGACAGCAGGAGGATGGTATACCGCAGACATGGCGAGCGCTTTGCCTAAAACTACGTGGATGAGGCACCTGCCCATGGTGGTAGAGGTGTCATGGTGTGTGGAGCCATCCACTATGCTGGCAGGAGTCCCCTAGTGCGAGTCCGAGGCACGCTGAACGCACAGCGTATTGTGGCTGAAATTTTCCACCCTCATGTCCTGCCTCTTATGGCCGGGCCTTGCACGCTGTTCCGACAGGACAACGTCAGGCCTCATACTGCGCAACCAACAGTGCAAACCCTCGCCAACAACAACATCAACGTTCTTCCTTGGCCCTCAATGTCGCCAGATCTCGACCCCATTGAGAACATATGGGATGAGTTAAACAGGCGAGTCCGCGTGCGAGTGCACACGCTCCTGTCGACGTCAACGAGCTGTTCACCGCCAAACAGGAGGAGTGGGACACCATGTCAGCAGAGGTCATCCGCAGAGTGATCATCTCCATGCCAGCCAGGTGCCGGGCCGTTGTTGCTGCAGGTGGTGGACATACCCCTTACCGAGTTCTCACTGCCTGGAACGGTGTGTTTCAGCGATGTGATTTGTACAGACTCTGGAAATGAAACTGGAATTGTTGACCTTTGAAACAAACAAATTTCTGTTGTGAAATGATTTTAGTGGAATTTTTGCTAAATTAATGAAACATGAAACAAATTTTCTTCAATAAAATATGCGTCTCTTTTTTTAACAGTATGATAATAAAGCTGAGAGTAGAGTTACAGATAAAAAAAATAATTACTATTGTGTACAGTATCCCTTGCATACCCCGACATTAATGGGTTTCCCAGGTTGTAACATGCCATTTGAATGTTTCCTGATCTGCAGCTTGTGATTTTTTTTTTTTTTTTTTTTTTTTTTTTTTTTTTTTTTAAAAGAAATTCCAGTTATATGCTTGAAACAGTCGCTTCGGACACACTTTTCGTTTCTTGCTTGGTGTGTTTTGGGGGCCTCTGAAGTTTAGCCTACGAGTGTTCAGCTCTTGTTGCACCTGCTTGGCGGGAGTGCTGGTAGTTTCTTGGAATGAAGTTCTCAACTTGCTCTTTTACTGTTTATCAGAATCACTTGACCGCTTCTGTGCTCCTTGGGTATGCACGTCAGATGGTTAGTAATCTTGCCACTTCGTTTCTATTTTCAGTGGCATGATATTTAGCAGAGGAACTCACTCTCTGCCCATCTTCCTGTTCTTTGGATGCTCACAGTGTTCCCATACTTTATGTGGGACAAAACAAAAGAAGTCGGTTATAATCACATATGTTTTCTGAACTGTCCAAGAGCAAAGAGTGTATTTTGAACACTTCTCTGGCTCTGCTTCACAATTGTTGGAGCTCTTACTGGTTGCAGGTTGTTTGAACCAGGCATGTCGCTGTTTGATGTTTATTCATCTCATTTAGAGCCTAGAACCACTGTGTCTCTCGTGGAAATACTTTTTTTTTTCTTTCCATGTATCTAATCATCTTGGCACCATTCTTTTAGTCTGAAAAAAAAAAACCTCTCAAGGTGGGGATGGATTGTCAGGCCTTTAAACATCTGTTTTGGATGATTTCTAATTAGCTGCTATGAAAGGTCATATATGCAGTTTTTGTGGTATATTTGAAGACTTTTGTTTATCTGTTATGATAGTGAGTTATGCTTTCAGATCATAATACCAGATTAGCAACACACACACACACACGCGCGCGCGCGCACACACACACACACACACACACACATACACACATATACACACACACACAAGCGCGCGCGCACAGTTAACAAGCTGAGATTGATGATTACCTCGCTCTGGGTCCCCGCGAAACTTCTATAGTTGGGAATGTAGAGGTTTCTGCCTCTCAGAGACAGAGGACTATGCACTGAGGTTGTGTCGAGGCTTTTTCAGTTCTTTCTCTTTGTCTTGGCTGCGTCACTCTACAGTTGTGATCCTGATCTCCATCTTCCATTCCATCATCCCCTTGAGTCCTCAGATTTTAGAGGGCAACTTCAGACGTGGGAAAAGTTTTCCGAAGGTTTACATTATTGATACCCTTGAAGGAGGAAGTTGACTTGGTAGTATCGGTGCGACTACTAGTGGTGAAAGAAATTAAGACTCCTCGTTCCTCAGGTATCTAGAGAAGAGCATTTTGGTACGCAGGGTATGTTGAAGGTGAATCAGTCTTGGATCTAACTTCCCTGAGGTGTTTCCTCTGCCCTAAGCCATGTGGAAGTGTCCGTTAAACGTGCTAGCTCTTTGGGAGATAATCAACGTTCAGAGGCTTGAATGTTGTTTGCTGTGTAGAATGTAATCAAGCTTCAGAATGGAAGATGTCTTCGTTTTCTAGTCGATGGGTTAGACATGAGATTTCACAGCCGTGGGGCTGAAACTTAATTTAGTGTCAGGTTCATGGATCTCTGCAGATCATGAGAAAGGTTTGCCTTTTGTTTTGTTTGGGGCATTGGTTTGAACACACACACACACACACACACACACACACACACACACACACACGGGACACACACACACACAGACGGGGACACACACACACACACACACACACACACACACACACACACACACACACACAGACACAGACACACACATATATACATACATATGTATCCGCACACACACAGTATATACACATCTATGTGTTTGTTTTTTGTGTGTGTACATGCATGCATGCGTTTTGTATACACACACACACACTAACACACACATGTACGCGCACACACATAGTATATACACATTTATGTGTATATTTTTGTGTGTGTATGTGCATGCATGTGTTTTGTAAGCAAGCAAGCACACACACACACACACACACACACACACACACACACACACACACACACACACACACACACACACACGCATGCATGCATGCATGTATACCTGTGTGTTATCGTGCGTGTGTATGTGTGAGTGCACCTGTGTGTGTGTGTGTGTGTGTGTGTGTGTGTGTGTGTGTGTGTGTGTGTGTGTGCACGCGCACGTGCATGCGCTCACGCTCTCAGTTAATAACATTTCAACATTTCCTCTTGCAGAGACGTGCTATTCCTCCAAGACTGTGTGGGACCTGAGGTGGAGTCGGCATGTGCAAACCAGCTGCTGGATCTGTCATCCTGCTGGAGAACTTGCGGTTCCACGTGGAGGAGGAGGGCAAAGGGGTGGACAGTGAAGGGAAGAAGGTGAAGGCTGACGAAACGAAAGTGGCTGATTTCCGGGCCTCTCTGTCTAAGCTGGGAGATGTCTATGTCAATGATGCTTTTGGTACAGCGCACAGAGCTCACAGGTATGGCTGTTTTGTGCAAAATACTCATAAAAAAAAAATCTTTGTCAAAATGTGGGCATTTCACATCTGCACGTGAGGCTGTGATGACTGATGCTGAAAGAGTCTGAATATCAAAACGTTGAAAAATGACTTGGTATTATGTAGTGTATGTTCTATGTTAAGTCTCTTTGTTTATTGCAGTGAGGGATAGTTAGAAAGATACTTAAAATTCATTTTCTGTGAACAAATAAAGACTGACGTGGTGAGGAATTTGTATTGGTCCAGATGCCTGTCATTTTTTCGTATGGATAACTTTTTTTGAGGAACTCTGATTAGTGTGTGTCTTCTTCTCGGTCCTGATTTATGCATGTAATTTTCAGCTTTTTAATATTTTTTTCCCTTAAAGAGATTTGTAACATGCATACATGAAGCACGCACATGCATGCATTGGCATGCTCCATACATAACATGAATTGCGTGCACTCTTTCCTTTTTGCTGTCTGTGTTTTTAATCAGAAGTGAACAGAAAAGTCATGGCACCTTATCTAGCATCCAAACATTGAATGTTCAGCAAAGATCCTATACAGCTAGGTACACCTGCCACCAAAAGCATACTTCATATTCACAAGCTTTCTGTAATTCTGTTTCTTTCCACCTTGTCAGTCTGTGGTTCATTTCCTAGGGTAATGTGAGAGGAGCAAAGCAGAATATCAATGGTAGTTTTTTTTTTTTTTTTTGTTCTGTGTGTGTCCTTTTCAGCTCCATGGTTGGCTGCAGTCTACCCCAGAAAGCATCGGGCTCCTGCTGAAGAAGGAGCTCCAGTACTTTGCCAAGGCCCTGGGAAAGCCCTGAGCGACCATTCCTGGCTATTCTGGGCGGGTGAGACCAGCTTTCTGCTGGAAATCTTCCTTCTTGTTTTTACTATAGAAAGGAAATTACAAATCAGCTGTAAACTCTTAAACCTATCGCATTCTGATAAAAACAAATTATTTCCCCTGTTCTTTAAAAACGGCAATATGAGTTCAGTTTCTTGAGCTTGCTCTGTGTGTGTGTGTGTGTGTGTTGTGTGTGTGTGTGTGTGTGTGTGCGCGCTCGTGTGTGTGTGTGATTTGATGCCGATTGACGCTGTTTTCTTCATATACGAGCATTGTGCAAAAGCAAATCACATGGAAGCTAACCAAATACAAAAAAGGAAAGAAAAAGAAAATCCTGCATAAAACATACAGGACATATTTTCCCGTTATTAATCTTAAATATAAGAAACAAAATGAGTGTGTGGTGTATATATATATATATATATATATATATATATATATATATATATATATATATATATATATGAATTTCAAGCCTTACAGCATAACGTAAACAGGAAAGGTGGGTGGGATTTGGTGTAGAAAAGATGCACCGTAGGATTCTCCTGTCTGTTACTATATCCAACCTCTGCCTTTAGGAAATGAAGCAGGTGATGTTTCAGGATCTGAACATTTGTATGGGGTCTCTGTTTAAGGTATGCAGCTTTTACAAATCTTGGTTTTTTCATGATACTGAGTTGACCCCTTGACTGCCAGGAAGTTATTGCCTTTTTAGTTTCCTTTATATCAGAGCAAAAGCAGAATGTTAATTCGGCCCCTCTGCTGTGAGAGCCGTTCGGGGTCCAAGGAAAATGAATCAATCCACAGGTTTTGTAGACAGAACTTAGGCAAAACCAGTGCACTTCCACATAGCCAGTGAGTGAATGAAATGCTTGCATCACTTTCCTAAAGAGGGTGACAACTTTTCAGTCCCTCTCCTCACGCCAATTCAAGATGAGCATCCACTCAGCATAACGGTCGACTGTCAGTGAACTTTGTTCTCTGTTAAAATCACCAGGAATGCCCACTTCGTGCGTAGAATTGTTATGAGACCTGTGATCGTACAATCACTGGATCGTAGTGAATGAATGTTTGATCATGACTGACGAGGAAATGAGGAATTCAAACACTGACAGGATTCCACTGTGCTGAAGGTGGGCCTCGTTAGTCATGTAAAAATTGATGCAAAAGAATGAGCTAGCTGACTTAAGTGTACTGGGACACTCCCACCTTTAGTTTGTTGGGAAATTGCATGATGAGATTTCTACATATGAGATCCATGTTTGGGTGTCTAAGGATATAAAAACTGCTTTATGGGAGTGTACTCAGGCAGCCAAAGGATTAAAGGAGAAAGGAAGCAGAACTGAAACTTGCTTCCCAGACTTATGGAAGCATCAATAGCACATGGAAGGGAAGTCAGCTACATGAAATGTGATATCTCTAGACAGCCAGCACTTGTCAAGGTCAGGAAGGGCACACATTGTGGTAGGAAGTACATCATAAGAAAAGGATCACTTAAATCATATGAAGTCCATCAAGGACTGCAGCATAACATGAGATATCAAAATGATAGTTGGCTGGTTATGCCTGCTATTTTAAGACTGATCATCGTCTTGAAAAGAAGTTCTGTCAGAATTCCTATTGAAGATGGAAGTCTGGAAGTCACTGATGGTATATTCCATTTTATGAATCTGCAAGATCTGAACCTGTGAAAGCTGATACTGAACAAAAGAATTGTTTGAGAATGTGTCTAAACTGAACTGTCTACATTTTGTGCAAAAATGATGCAAGGTTCAATTGTATGGCAACAGGTTTGTGCACATGTCAGGTAACTATTGCTCCTTGCAGTACTTGATGACGTAATTTAATCTTCCTTGGTGTTTTCTTGTATCCTGTCTTGATCTCTGCTGTTCAAGGCAATTTTTTTGACATATAGGAAGCGGTCGTTGCTGAAGCAGCCTGGAGCGTCATGGATGAACAGGTTGAAGAATGGGCTTGGCACAGACTTACTGCCTATTGCATATGGTTTGAGACAGAGAGCTGTGATTGTGCCTGGCCATCCAAGACTGTCATGGTGCCCCTTCTGGCTATGGTCACAAGATAATGATAATAATGATGATGACAACAGTAATGGATGCATCTTTCAAATTTTTTTTTGTGTGGATGTGTATCTGATGCATTGAATTTTGGCGCATTATCTTTAAGGAGGGGAAACATCTCAAACTCAGTGGCTATATACGTCCTGCTTTCTGGTGTTCTCTGTTGGAAACCTTCTTTATATCCGTGTCAGAGCTGAGTTTGTCACAGTCTGAAGTGTTAACAAGTTCACAGGTCTTGATTAGACAAGTGGTGTTGGGGGCCCTCAGGGGGCGAGTTTTCTATCTTCAAAATTGGGAAAGCAGGGAGCTGACACGCCCCACAGCCGGCTAAGCCAGCATCGTGATTACCCTCAGTGAGTTCATTCCACAAATCATACTCAAACATGGACCAGTTTTCTCTTTGGCAGAGGAGCATACCCCCAGCTGTTCTTTGGAGTTCAGACTTGGTTTTTTTCGATGCTCTTAAGCTTTCTTACACTGCAGATGGAACGATTCTTTCTTCCTTCCTTCACAATGGAGAATTTTAGCTGAATATGTCCACAAGTTGTGCTTTGTGGCCACCTCTTTCCAGTATTCAGCTCCACCGTTATACTTTATGGTGTCTCTCTCGTCATCCTCCAACAAGCTATGGTGTAGACACTGTGAGCCCTTGATCTCCTGCACTAAACGTTCCCTATTTAAACCTTGCAATTCATGCCAGAATTCGTCCAGTGCGATGGTTAATGAATGAACTCACCTAAGGTGATCACTCTGTCGGCCTAACCGTCCATAGATGCATGGTTAATTCCTTACTCCTCCAGATTTGATTGTTTTGTTTTTTGAGGATCTGATAATCGGTCATGTTCTCTGCCAAGTAGGATAAGGCGTGAGTGTAGACAGGTAGATATGTTGTAATGTTGCTGTTAGTAGTAATATTCCTTTTGCAGGTAATATGAGGTGTATTTGTTGGATTTGAAAAGGCACAGTTGGACACTTCCAAAGTGACTGTCAGCAATGCTGTATCTGCTGCCTCGGGGGGGGGGGGGGGGGGGGGGGGCATTATTATGATGACCTGATGTTAATGATTCACTGTAGACTACTGGTTTGAGTGTGACGGGGTTTTCATGGCGAGATTGTGTATGGAAGAGTTTGATTCAGTGGAGTTGGTGTAGAGACACTGTAAGGACAAGGACGGTGAGAACACCCTCCCCCATCCCTCACCCCTCAAAAAAAAGGGAAAAAAAATAAAGAAAAACTTTGATCTATGCTGACAGGGCCAAAGTGGCAGACAAGATCCAGCTCATTGAGAACCTGTTAGAGAAGGTTAACGAGATGATCGTTGGAGGTGGCATGGCTTTCACCTTTCTCAAGGTCCTGAACAACATGGAGGTCAGTGGTGATGGTCGCTCTTCTTGTCTCACTTAGATTATACAGATCATTCAGCTCAGCTCAGCATGATGACTTGTCAGATAGAAGTTTAACTTCCTCGTGATGATTGCCTTGTTATGAATGTCATTCATTCTTTCTTTTATTGTGTCTTGCTGCTGTTTGAAGGAAAGGATGCTTTTTTGTGTTTAAGTTAAAAGATTAAAAGGGTTTATGTACATAGTTCCAGTTCATAATGCGTCCCTAGAAGTTAGATTTATTGTTGTGTACAACACACACACACACACACACACACAGAGCACACACACACACACGCGCACTTTGCACTCACATGCCATGCAATGAATGCACATGTCACGCAGAAGACCTGCGTTTGTACTAAATACTTGTCCAAGCATAGCATCTTTCTGTTTTGGGATTCCTCTTGAACAAAGACTGGCAATAATTGTTTACCTAATCTGCATCAGTGTAGGCAAATTTAATAAAAGCATGGAATTACTTTCCAATATCCCGTCTCGTGATTTATTACAGAAATTTTGAAAACATTGAAAAAACAAATAAACTGTCCAATCGATTATGCATTATCTTTGGTCCGTCTGACTGACATTTTGAAATTGCTAAAACTTCAAAAGCAGCAAACTTTTTCACTAACAGAATATTGTTAATACTTGGAATAACTTGCCAGTCAATTTTTTTAGCAGAAACTTTTAACACTTTCAAAACCTGTCTTGATAAACACTGGATACACCTTATGTTTCAAACAAATATTAACATGCATTGATCCAAAATTATTAAAACCACGCATGTGCTTTATAAAAGTGCAAGAAAAAGACCATAATATTTCTCGCAAAACCCTATAATTATCTATATTGAGCAGGCTAAAGGCTGAAAATGCCTAAGATGCCACTGATATGATATGATATGATATGATATGATATATATATATATATAATATACGATATGATATGGCAAATACATGGTGGTATTTGGGCTGAAATTTGCGAAAATTGTTTCAACTTTTTTCCCCCCCTGGCATAGTAACATGGGTGCTTCTGTGCCGTTTATGTGCCGGAATGTCGGTTTTTCAAAATGGCTGGCGCCGGCAATGCAGGTTTTTCAACTCTGAAGAACAACGAATTTTCTAACAGTGAAATTTAGAAAGAGAGGGGGTTAGTTACCGCCGAGGACACAGACAAACACCGTACAGGACTAGACAGTGTCTTGTCCTGTTCTCTGTCTGTGTCCTTGGCGGTAACTAACCCCCTCTGTTTCTAAATTTTGCTTCATTTTCAGCCCTCAGTCACTCCGTTTTGAAACTTTCGAAGAGTGGTATAATTCGGACGGCAGTTCCACAGTTCATTTCAATTGCGATCCAAGTTTTCAATGCGCTCTGTTCTCGCTCTTCAGTGCTGGAGGTACGAAGTGCTCCACTTCCTTCAGGTCGACTCGACACAACAGACATGCATGTATACATTTGAAAGTCGATACGTGACAGTAGAACAATTGTTACAATGTCGTTTCTGACAAAAGGCGAGGCCTCGAGGCTAGCGGAGATGGAGGAAGGCATGAGAAATCGATCGATGGCGAAAGAGAAAACTCTATCAACAACGAAACTTTTCAAAGAGGAAGAGAAAACTATCAACGACGAAACTGAGGAACAAACATCACATGCAGTTCCAAAGAATACAGGACAAGCCGGACTACAGTATCCCAGCTTCTTCCCAAGGACCACAGGGACTGGAATAGGCTCCCTTCAAAAGCCGCCCTGTCCCCCACACTTGACACCTTCAACAGGAGGGTATAAAGTCTTGCCTAACCCACCTACACCACCCCCCTCTCCTATGCTCCCCCTCCCCCCCCCCCCCCCCCCCCCCCCCCCCCAACCCGGCCCAGCCTTGTCGCAGAGCTGTGTTAGAGACCACTGCGGTGTCCACACTTCTTTAGGTGGAGGTCTGAACAAGTCCTTAAGGCTTCTCACCACAAACTCCCCCCCCCCCCCCCCCCCCCCAGGTCCCACCCCAGCCCATATGTCCTCTTTCCTCCTGGTAGATGGGACAATCCACTCCTGCCACTCCCCTCCTCCCCCAGCCATACCACACCCCCCACCTCACACTCTTCACTGTCTAACTTCAAATCCTGTTCTCTCTTTTTCGTAGCGCTGCGCACCCCGAGTATGACAATAATGGTCGGTTTTCGATCGCTGGTCATCAAGGGAAGAAGAAAGAGAAGAAAAGAAAAAAGAATGGCTTATGGAAAAGGATACAAACGCAAAACATTTGGCCTGTGGCTACAGAAGATTTACATTCTACGGAAGGCTTTCTGTTCCGTTTGTTTGAAGAATTCAGACTTTAGAAGATTTCAAATGATGACAGCAGATTCTACGCAGACTTCATTCGTCTTGTGTGCTGAATTCAAATTGAATGTCAAGACTACATCTGTAGACTAGTGTCAAAAACGACAGGGTTCAGGAGGGGCCAGGCGGGGCCCGCGCGAATCGCCACACACTCACAGACAAACACAAGGAGGCAAAGGTAAACAACTAAAACAACACTTTATTACATATGGACAAGCATCAGCAAAAATCAGTCACCCTGTGTGGGAAAGGGCCATACAGAAGAATAGAAGAAAGACAGAAGGAAAAGTAGAAGAGGAGGAAAATGAAAGCCAGGAGAAAGTGCCTATAGAGAAATCTGAACTACCTACACGGGTAAAAAAAAAATGCACTCCCAAAAGAAAATATAATCCAAAACACCACCCAACCCTTGGGACTTCCTTCACTCTATTACAACCCTCCTCTATACCCAGCCTAAAATGCTACCACCCCATCAACCCAAAGAAGATAAGAGGAGGGACATTCCTAGCATACAGGATCTACTACACAACACGCACACACAACCAGTATCAGAGATAAATATGTTGAGTTTTCTTAGCTCCCAGCACACAGGAACATGTGCCACATGATGCATCAGTCACTTCCTTCAAAGGGTAGTGAACCTTGGTCACAAGTCCCGAGAGTCGGGCTACAGTTATTATCGTTGCACAAGCACACATACAAGGGCAAGGGGAGACAGGCCTCACTTTCTCCAGCAACAATCACACGACACAACACGAAGGGACTCGCCGTGGGAGCGGAAGACGAGAGTCCTTGCGGCGCCGCAGAAGCCACGCCGACGGGTTCACGGCCCGGGGATCCGGCGGGAGCCTTCCAGCTGACAGCGATCTCCGTGGCTGGCGAGGCCTCGTGCAGGCACCTAGCGGGGAGCTCCGACCTCGGCCGGGATGGCGTCAGCGGCCCAGTGCTCCCAGGACAGGAAGGTGCAGAGAAGGTGGAAGATGCAGGAAGGTGGAGAAAAAGGCGGGTGACCAAAAGGTGGGATGAAGCACCAGAGGGAAGGTAAAGAAACACAACTCTGCTAGCCAGTCATGGTCTACATATAGTTCGGAATATGGAGCTGTGTGGGGTGTCTTATGTGGCTATGCTAGGAGAGGTAAGCACTGTCAAACCCCCTCCCTCCTTGGTAACTTGCTCAGCTTTACAGGGAAGAACCCTGATTTGCTATGTGTTAATTGTTCCTTTTTTCTCCCTTTCTCCTAATAAATTCTACTATTAGCCCCAAACCCCCTCTGCTTACAAAGTAAGGGACTGCAATCAGTAAAAGGAAACAGTTACCGGAAAGTGATATCCAAACGCTACCTCTCTAATTCCTCTTTTTCCCTCATTTCCGGAGAAAGGATTACAGGCTGACAAATCGCTATACACAAAGAAAAACCCATGCGCGAGCATGTGATGTCAATATTTGTTTTCACAACTCTGAGGTTAACCAGAAATCTCAGAAGGGCTGAAAGCCTACGCCAGTTCCGTGATTCGACAAAATTCTTTTATCAGAACTCACAGCGTCTACAACGCACAAAATTCGCAAATTGACTGTCTCACTAATGATTATCAAAATTTATGCTCATCAGCATAACCATACGACATATACACACATCAACATCGTGCAATAAAATAATCCTACCCTGAATCAAACAATTCAACATGTAATATTCAATACCCTCTCTATGCACACCTCCCTTCCCCCACCCCCATATTTTTACACAGACAAACAGGAACACAACACAGACAAGGAGCAGGACGAAGTAGAGTAATGATGGGGGAACGCGAGCCCCGCCCAAGAATTTAGTGGGTCCGCACACGCCTGGATGCATGCCGCGCGCTCACGACCAAGCATTGAAAAAACAAGCACGTAGTTGGGATCAACAGCCCCGTAGCAAGCGCAAATATACTATAAAAAAAAAAAAAAAAAAAAAAAAAAAAACTACCTACAGACTTCACACACATATCGAACTGCGGCGTATTCACGTAACCAGGGCCAACTGTGCGCTCATGTCTCTCGGCAAAAAACGAAATGGAAAAACAAAAAAAAAAAAAACCCTTACACTGACTATGGCTTGATACCAAGCCGTACTATGATGGAACCAAAACCACTGTGGTCCCCAGAACTATCAAAATAAACGGACTTGCAATTCACAATAACTGGGGTTTTATAAGAGTAACGCGCATTTTATAATGATATGAAACTGTACACGCCCAATCATCCGCTAAGGGCTATGACCAGAACTTCAAATTTACAGACTTTCTACGAAAAAGTAAATTCTATACCAACAAACAAACCATACGGAACAATACTATACCAGCAGTCTGTGAGCGGGGTGGAGAGGGTTGGGTGCAGGCCGGCACCAAAACGTACGTCACAACGAAGAAGTGACCAGGAACTCTTCAGGATCCCCACCGATGGTCCGCCAAACCAGGAATTGTTTTAAGAAGCTTGTCTAGACTGAGGATCGTGGTCCTCCGAAATCCTTTCCCCACTCTGTCTCTCCGACTCCACAAACCAAACCGAAAACCTACAGCTGAGCAGTTCACACATGTAGTCAGTCATGCAGGGAAGTTGGTAACTCGCACGTGCAACTGAAAAAAAACCAGACCCTGCCAGTGTGGCTGGAAACTTGATTTCACTCTCAAAAAACAAACAAACAAAAAACTACGACCCAGTTACAAAAAAAATAAGTGAAGAACGTGGAGGGGTGATGAGGGAGGACGGTCCACGGGCGGCTAACATATCCTAAGAATAGAAGAGTATGGAAGAAAGGAAACACACACACCCACACACACACACAGAAATCGGGTTGCAAAAAGCACGGTTTCGTACTCCTAAAAGATGGGGCACCCAAAAGAATAGAAGGAAAAAGTAAAACCAACGATAAACCATTATAAAGAGACCCTGATCCTTATGAATGGAAAGGAATATGAAGGAGTACGGAAAGTATAGTACGTATCCAAAAGTGACTAGGGAACTATAAAACCATTAACAGAAGAGAACTCTCCCTAAGTTGACCTATCAAGAAAAAGTTCAAAAGCTGAGCCGTCACGATTGTGGCTTCTATCAAGTATATCTGCAGCCATCGGCCAAAAATACATTCGTGCAGTAGCTCAACTTTTTAGTGCCTTCAAAGTCAAAGAATATAAGTCATAGTGACTTCAGAAGGCATTCTTGAGACCCTTTTCACTTCAGAATACACTTCAAAATCAGGTGTATAACTCATAGTGCTCTTCTTCTTTCTATGAACATCGGTCATCATCATTTTGATGGTTCCAATGTGTATAAAACTGGGGGGGGGGGGGGGGGGGGGGGGGGGGGGGGGGTCCACAAGGTTGGTATGTAGAACTGGCAGTACGGGGGACTTGTGGGGTGGGGCGGTGGTGGTAGAGGAGGGGGGGGGGGGGGCGCTGGCTGGTCAGATTCGGGACTTTAAGCACTCCACACGAGGTTGAGGAGATAACCTTGGGAGGCAGGCTGTTTCAGTCCCTGGCAGTCCTCGGGAAGAAGGAGTACTTCCTGTAGTTTGTTTTGAAGGCAGGGAGGAGATACGTCTCCCTGTGTGACTCTCTTGTAGACCATGCTGGGGTGTTTGGTGTGGGCCTGAATGGGGTGTTGATGCTGACCTCTTCTCGATGATATTTGAAGACGGTGGTCAGCCTTGCTGCTCTTTTTCTGTCTGCTAGGGTGGACCACTGTAGATGTGTCAGCATGGAATCGACACTTGAGGTGTGACGGTGGCGGTTCACAACCCATCGAGCTGCACGGCTTTGGACTTTTTCTAGATTGCCGATATTTTTGGCAGTGTAGGGGTCCCAGACAGGTGAGGCGTATTCTAGAGTGGAGCGAACTAGAGCTTTGTAGGCAGTTTCCTTGAAGTTGATGGAACCACTCTCTCAGGTTTCCCCTGAAACCCTAAGGTCTTGTTTGCCCAGTTTGTTGTGTTAGAAATATGGGTGTCGCAACTGAGGTCTTGGGAAATGGTGACTCCCAGGTACTTTGCCTCTTCAAGTCTTTTGAGGTTTTGGCCATGGAAATGGTACGTGCCAGTCAGTGTGTTTTCTCTTCCTGGAGATACGGAGGGCTTGACACTTGTCTAGGTGGAAAGACATCTTCCACTTTGTTTCCCAGTCTGCCATGTGGTCCAGGTCCTGTTGTAGCTTCCTTTGGTCCTGGGAGGAAGCCATAGTACTGTGGCAGAGAGTGTCGTCTGCAAAGAGCCGTGTTGTTGAGGAGAGTTGTTCAGGCGGTCGTTTTTATGTAGATGAGAAAAAGAGCTGGGCCCAGGACTGATCCCTGGGGGACTCCTGACTCGACTGGGACGATCTTTGAGGAAGTTCCATCAACAACCACCGCCTGCTGTCGGATTGCCAGGAAGTTCTTGATGCATTCGTGGACCTGGCCAGTAATCCCGTAATGTCAGAGCTTGTGGATTAGAAGGGAGTGGCAGACCTTGTAAAAGGCTTTCGAGAAATCCATCACTATGACGTCTGACTGTTTCCCCTTCTCCATATTGTAGGATAGCTCATCCACAAGCCCTAGCAGTTGACTTTCACAGGATCTGCCTCGCCGGAAACCGTGCTGTTCCTCGTGCAGTGTGTTGTTTGTCTCTGCAAATCCCATGATTGTGCTTACCACAATGTGCTCAAGGATTTTACACGGAACACTCGTGAGGGAGATGAGGCGATGGTTTTCAGGCCTGTATCGTTCACCCTTCTTGAACACTGGAGAGATATTTGCCTTTTTCCAGTCCTTTGGAACAGCGCCTGTGTTTATGGAGGACTGAAAGAGAAGCATCAGAGCTGGGGCAATTTCATCAGCAATTTCCGTCAGGAGGTGAGGGGTGATTTCCTCTGGTCCAGGAGCTTTGCTCGGGTTTAGGCCTTTTAGCAGCTTTCTTTCTCCCGCTACTGAGATGTGGATGTGGTCACATGTGGGTCCTTTAGGCTCTGGGCTCATGCCAGTCCAGGTCTGAAATTCCTCAGGTGAGCAGGATAGTTTGCTGCTGAACGCAGACTGAAACTGCGCATTCAGTATTTCTGCCTGTTATGTCAGGTGGTCAAGGTAACTACAGGGTGTCCATCGATCATACAAAAAAGACCCACCAAGAAGATCCGTTAGTCTGTTAGGTCGCCATGTTGAGCCAACGCTAAGCGTGCCTTCTGACGTTTTATTCCCAAAGTGAAAACGTTATATTGTAGGAAACTAAAACCAATGTGGACTGTTTTTCACCATAGTTCATGACGTTTAACACAGGAGCAAGTCGCCGGACATACATGGTAATACTCACCAATAAAGGCGAAGTCCAGAATCAAGTTTCTTTGAGAATGAAAGAAAATCACTGTGCCAAAGGCACTTACATTTACCTATCACACCATTTTCAGCTTCGAAGTTCAAGGGTTACTGGAATCTTGCCGTTGCCGAATTTGTTGGCCGGATCTGGAGACTCGAGGGGGCGACGGCTGCTGGTGAGATGTAGTAATCTCCTGCCTCTGTGGTGAAGAAGAGGGTGTAGGAGATGCTGGTGCATGGGGTCCTGGAGTCCCCTGGCAGGACGCCTGCTGAGTGGCTGGGGGTGGCAGGCATAGCTGCCCGCATAGCTGCCCGCCTAGCGGCTGTGTGGACGCTAGCTCTAGCCCGTCACGGGGGCGATGATCCATAGGCGACGGCGATGTCTGCTGGACGCGTAGTGGCTCCATCGCCTGGCGGTCTGGCGCGTTGTCCAGACGAAGGTGTCGACGGTTGCATCGCAGCTTTCCCCGTGGCGTCTGAACGATGTAGGGCCGCGGTGCACATGCTGATGCACCACCTCTCCGGGCAGCTTCCAGCCTTTTCGTCGTCCAATTTGACGTCGACCTGTTGGCCAGCGCGGAGCTCCCGAAGAGGCTGGGCTCCGTGGTGCGCATCGTATGCTTGCTTCTGGCGCTGTTTGGCCAGAATATCCTGAGCGCTCACCGAATTAGGGTCAACGGAACAGGGACACAAGGGTTTGGGGAAGGACTGGGAGGGTGGTGCAGAACTTCCACAGGTCAGCACTGCTGGGCTGGCTCCCAAAGCTGGGATAGGCGTTGTCCTAGATGACTGAAGAGCGAGGAAGGGGGTTGGTTTGCTTCAGGATTCCTTTCGCAATCTTCACTGCGCTTTCTGCATGTCCCGTTGGCTTGCGGGAAATGAGGGCTTGACGTTACATGACAGAAATTCCAGTTTCTTGCAAATTGTTTGAATTCTTCATACGAAAATTTGTGTTCCGTTGTCCGTCACTACCGTTTCTGGGACCCCATGTAGTGCGAAGCAGGCTGTCATTTTCCCAACTACGACTTTTGCAGTTAAGTTCAGCAGGTAGGCAATGTCTAGGTATCTTGAGTAGCAGTCCACTGTGACGAGATCAATGTGCCTTGTCAAATTCGCAAATGTCTGCACTCACTCGCTGGTACGGTCTCTCTGGCGGGTCAGATGACATGAGGGGTTCAGCCCTCTGAGAAGGTTGCTTCTCTAGACACTTCCCGCACCTTGACACCGCCTGCCGGATGTCTTCCGCTGTCTTCGGCCACCACACACACCGCTTTGCCCTCTCTCTACACTTTTACAATTCCCAAGTGCCCATCGTGGATTCTCTCTAGCAGGAATCACTGTTCTGTCTCCACGGATCAATAGTCCATCACAGATACTGAGTTCATGTGAAGGACAAGCAAGTCTCTAGTATCTAGTAGTGCATCTGTCTTGTGCTCAGGCCAGCCGTTGATAGTGTACTGCATGGCTGCTTGCAGGTTCACGTCTTTGAGAGTTTTCTCTCTCATTTCTTTCAATCTCGCATCTCTCACTGGCCATGATGCCATGATTTCATTGACTTCTGGACTTCTGGGTGTGAGGAGTCTTCTCTGCGTCAAACTGGCTTCTCGACAGTGCGTCAGCTACTACATGCATGCTTTTTCCTGGAACATATCCCGCTTTCAGGTTGAACCTCATTAACCTCAGCAACAATCTCTGGCATCTTAGCGGCATGTCTGAGAGTTGTTTTGAGTTTATCAAAGGCACCAGCGGTTTGTGATCCGTGAGGACCTGGAACTCCGAGAGCCCTACTAGGTATCTTTCAAATTTCTCATACGCCCATGTTGTTGCCATACACCTCTTTTCAATTTGTGCGTATTTCTTCTCGGCATCGGTTAGGGTCCTGGATGCAAAGGCGACTGGCCTCAATCCATCCGGATGTTCTGTAGGAGCACTGTCCTATGCCGTGACGCCAGTGTCACCTTGTGTGGGTCAAAGAACGCCAAGGTTGGGGCTTCTGTCAGCATATCTCAGACTCTGGTCACTGCTTTCGACTGTGCTTGTCCCCAGGTCCATTCTCGATCCTTCTCCAGCAGCTCACTGATGGGTTTCAAAGTTGTCAAGTTTGGCAAGTACCTCCCCAGATAGTTCATCATCCCCATGAAGCGTCTGAGCTGTAGAAGGGTTGTTGGATCTGGCATTTCGAGGATCGCTCTGACCTTCGACGGATCTGGTGCTGCACCTTTCTGGCTGATCCTGTGTGTCCTAGGAACTGCGCCTCTGTCTTCTTGAATTCGCATTTGTCTCTGTTCAACTTCAAGTTTGCCGCTTTAAGTTTCTTAATAACCTGGTACATCTGGCGGTCATGTTCTTCATCTGTCTCTCCGAAGACCAGGATGTCATCTATGTAGCAAATGACGTTGGTCTCATCTCTCGGGAACCCTTTCATGACTCTCTGGAAGATCTCTGGAGCGCTACTGATGCCGAATGGTAGCTGTTTGTAATAGAAACGGCCACACGGTGTGATGAACGTGGTCCGCTCCGCTGTGGCAGGATCTAGTGGGTATTTGGTAGAATACTTGGGTCGCATCGAGTTTGCTAAAGACATTGGCATCTTTCAGTTTGTGAAAGACATCTTCGAGAGTGGGCATCATGTACCTCTCTCGCTTGACAGCCTGGTTCAGTCTCTTGAAATCTGTGCAGATCCTAAACTACTCCTGAAGGCTTCAAAACTGGCACCATAGGTGCACACCAGTCTGTTGGTTTGGTCACCTCTTCGATTATGTCACTATTCTTCATTCTCTCAACTTCTGCTTTAACCTTCTCGACAAACGGGATCGGGACCCGTCTTGCCGTCAGGACAAAGTACGGCTGTGCGTCCTCCCTGAGTGTGATGTGGATCGGATCACACTTGACTGGTTCACTGCTCGGTCCTGAAAACAGCTCTTCCTCCTTGCCTACTGTGTCTATTCTCTTGATGAGCTCTAGTCTTGCTGCTTCTTCTCGCCCTAGAAGGCAATCTGTCTCTGCGTCCACAACATACAACTTCAAGCTGCACTCCTTTCCTCTAACCTTTGTGTCAATAATGATAGTTCCTTTACAGTCTAACACTCCTCCTGGGCTTCTCAACACAGTTCTTGTTGGAACAATTGTTGGCTTGGGCTTCATGGCTTCATGGCGTTGTACAGAGAGACAGGAATGACGGAAACGTCTGCTCCCGTGTCGATTTTGAATATAGTGCGTTTGTTGTGAAGGACGACATCTACAGTCCATACTTCCGTGGCTTTCTTTCCGTTGACTGACATGAGGTATGCCTCGTCTAGGTCTTCTTCATACTCGTCATTTCTTCCCTCCTCTCTTTCTACTGCACTGAGAGAAGTTTTACTTGTTTTTGACCTTGTGAAGTGATTTATTTCCCGACATTTCCTACATTGTCTGTTGTAGGCCAGACAACTTCTTTTCTGCATGAGTGCTTGCACAGAACTTGCAGTCATGGACCATGGTGTCCCTCTTTCCTCCCCCACGTTCTCCATTGCTTCCGCGTGATGCGGAATGTCCTCTGGTACTCCAGCTACCTATACGCTGCTGTTGGCATATGCCCCTACGACGTCGCAGTCCTCTTGACTGAAACGGTGCTGTGCCTGTAATTGGTTTTTCACGAGCTCATGCGATTTCGATGCCTTTCTGGAGGGTTAGATCGGCTTCAAACTGCAGTTTTTCGGACAGCTGCGGATTGTGTACGCCCAGGACAAGCCTATCCCTAATTGTGTCCTCTTTGTCTGGAAACTCAGCGGTTTCCACTAGATCGTACAGTGCCCTAACATATTCTTCCACGTACGGTCTCGCCTGTCTGTTGGTTACGTTTGTGAAAAATGGCTCGATCATGAATTACATTTCTTTGGGGCATGAAGTATTATGTAAAGGCTCTCTCCACGTCTGTGTAAATTTTCTTTCGTGTTTAAATGAGCGGGATGTTGTCCAGTGTTAGTTTAATTGAAAATGCGGTCAGCCTCGGGCCCCATTAGGTACACAAGAGTAGCTACCTGAATTTGCCCAGACTTCTCAGTCAACTCAGTGATGAATCTGTATCTTTTGAACTGATCTTTCCACTGGGTCCAAGAGCCTGGCTCTTTGAAGTTGAATTTATCTGGGGGCCTTAATTCTGATGCCATGTTCCTGCTTTGCAACTAGAGCGAACGTCAAAACTACTAATCTGTCAGTCAGTACAGCAGTTTCAGACTCGAGATCTCACTGGATATTGGCATTTAGCAGGTTTTCTTCTGACACTATGTTATGTCAGGTAGTCAAGGTAACTACAGGGTGTCCATCGATCATACAAAAAAGACTCGACAGGAAGATCCGTTAGTCTATTACTAGTATTAGGTCACCATGTTGAGCCAACGCTAAGCGAGCTCTCTGACGTTTTATTCCAAACCGGAAACGATCATCATGACACAAGTGCCGTCAGGATACAGTCTTGAGTCCCTCTTCGCTTCAGAATATGTATGGGAGATTAAAAGGTATAAAGGTACATGTGTGGATTAAATTTGAAAAAAAGAAATACAGAACAAAGTTATCTTTGATTTTCTTACGGAAATTGCTTGTAAGTTGTGTTTTATGTATGCATTTATCAACTTTTAGCTTTAATTTTAGGCCATATTTTCCACTTTACATTCAATGAGAGTTTTTCATTTACCTTTTAAAATGCATTTGTCATTAAGCTTCAGGGGGGGGGGGGGCCCCCCATTGCCCCCCCTGTCTTTCTAACAGGGCACTGCCCCTGTACCCTGCTAGGGCCTGGGCAGCCCCTGGACCCCTGCTTTTCAGGTTTTTACAAATCAACAGGTAGCACCCATGTAGCTAAAATGCATTCATGAGAAGGCAGTGTTTTAACATAGTTGTACTGTTGGTAACATTTACAGACACATTACATGTAACCAGGAAACATCCCCCCAAATAACACTTTGCTGCCTCAGACACTTAAAAAGAAATCAAAGCAAAAGATACAAATATAAGAAAGAATAATCGTCTACGGCTCCCACCTTGCCTTCCACCACAACCTTTCTTTAAGTTGTGTCTGAAAAAGTGTCACATACGCGTTGTTGAGAATTTTGCTTTGCTCATCTTATTTGAATTACTGTTATTGTATAATGGGCATGTTTATGGGAAATTATGTACTATTACTAGAGTCTTAGCATTACAGTCAGTCATTGGTGTGCACACAGATTGGGACTTCACTCTTTGACGAGCAAGGGTCCAAGATTGTGCAGAAGCTGGCTGACAAGGCGAAAGCGAAGAATGTGAAGCTGCACCTGCCAGTGGACTTTGTCACAGGGGACAAGTTTGCTGAAGATGCTACTGTAGGGCAGGCTAGCGTTTCAGCTGGCATACCAGCTGGCTGCATGGTAACTTGCTTTCTTTGCATGGCATGGCAAGACCAATTTCTGATGTTGGTTTTGTCACAGAATTCCTATTGTTACAGGGTTATGTTTATTGGATGTTTGAACCAACAAGTGCAACACAGGTGGAACAAGGTCCATATAACATATCATTTATGTATCATGCTGATGTGTGTATTGCATAGATGCTGTTTCTTTTATTCTAGTCCATGAGTTCAGGTATGTGGAAAGTTTTTAAATAGCACATGATACCCAGTGTGTTGCATTTGTTGTAAGCTGTAGTAAAGCTGCTACAATAACCTGCTATATTTTAAATGTAGATATGACTGTCATTTGAAGCACACAAACCTTAAAGCCAAAACTTTAGATTTTTTTTTCTTGCAGTGCAGTGATCATAGCCTGAAACAACTGGCATGCAGTTCATTTTGAAACGTGTCCAGCTTGTCTTTTGTCTTGCAGGTAGGTCAGTTAAAATGACTCTAAAGCATGTGAAAAAAAATATAACACCAGAGAGACTTGTTCCTGCTAACCATACTCCCTTATGAATGCTAGCGACAGAAACAACAGTGTTTGATAATCACAGTAAGCCCAATAGCAAACAATGACTAGGTAAGCAACTTTTAGACAAATTTGTTAAAAAAAATCGTTGATTTAGAGTAATTAATAAACTATAAATGATCAAACACTGACAGTGAAACAAAGAACCAACATTGATAATTCAGGAAGATATCTGTACAATCAGCCATCTCAGTACAACCTTAATACATGTTCTTGTATAAATGTTAAGTCGGTCGACACAGTGTCTGTCTCTTCACTGGATGTTTTTTGGGGAAAAAGATAACTGAAAATTTATACTAAAGCATGCCTCTCCCATTAGGCTTAATTATTAAGAAAGAAATGAAAACAAAACACCATCTCCTGTCATTCAACAGTAAAACAAAAACCGTGAAACATATTGATAAGGTTAAAATGAGATGAAAGTTGTCTGCCCGTAACAGACTGCATAATCAACATGCATCATAGATTTACACAAAAGGAAACATATGTGGGGTGGGGGGGGGGGGGGAGAAGGGGTGGCCTGATATTGCAAGTGGAACAGGGACAGGATCACTGCGCAGACTCTCTGCTTTAGTGTTTGCTAATAACAGAATTTGAAAACAGTGGGGTCTGTTATGACAGTTCACTGTACAGCAGAAAAGTGTGGAGAAGTGATGGTTTGATCAACGTCCTTCTGGGAAGAATTAAAGGTGGGTACAAGGGGGAAGGTGAAAAAAGGAAAGAAGAGCTGAGGGGGGGGAAAAGGGGAGGGTGTCAGAGGTGACTGGGGATGAGGGGGATGGAAGTGTTTAAAGAAGGGGATTTGAAGGGGATTGGAAGCAAAACTGAAAGAAAAGGGGGAAAAGGGAGTGTGTTAGGCAAGGATGAGAGTAGAGACAAGGTGGGACAGGGGGCAGGGGGTTGGGTTGGGGAAGTGGATAGAGAGAATAAAAGAGGAACTGAGGATGGAAAAGTTCGATAGCAGATGTTGAGATCATTTGAAATTTGTCATCACCAGTGGAGCAACTGTCAAATCGTCATCTCCAGTGGAGCAATGTTGTGGATTCTACATACAGACCTACCCAGTCTATGATTCAGCCATTGTTTCTACATTTCAAAACACCAGATTATAGTTCTACAGGCAAGTAGAAAAAATTAACTTCTTTCTTACCAACCTCAAAATATACGACTTTATTTCACATTTTGTCAGTTTGCCAGATATGTTTTTGCCCTCTTCTGGAACTTGGTGCAATAGCAATCATATGATGCCAGTGGCAGAAGTGTCTTCGTTGGTTAAATTACACCACCAAAGAAGCAGCATGAAACTCTCTGAATCAGAAGCAAGTCACTAAAATTAAAGCCAAATATGAAGGCTGGCTGATATTGGCTCTGAAAACAAGAAATCAAAGACATCAGCAGTTGTCATTCAATAATGCCTGTCAAAATATACAGAGAATCCTGCTCTGAAAATAACTACAGTGAGCTGTGTTTGACAGATATTTTTTCAGCCCGCCCGGGAAGGAGGAGGAGTGGGAGTATGAAGGGGTGGGGGGTGTTAGAGATGAGACAGATTCCAAAATGTTGATACCCCAGATTACGTGTACAGCTGACTACCATGCCATCAAAAACTTGGTTGGTTGGTGTTTTGGTTAATTTTTTTTTCAGCTTCTCCTCCCCACCCATCTTACTTTTCTACTTTGAAACTAAATTACAGGTTTTCACTCATTACTGATCTTAATTCATTGATAATATTCACAGAAGATAAGAGAGTGGAACAAATTTAAAAAGTACCAATCAAATCACTTGTAACTTGGTTTGTTTGTGTAAAAAACGGCATTTGTACACTTTAAGAGTATATCAGTTAACTGTAAATCCTGTACACAGGAAAAGGAGGGGCCTGAGGAGTTCCATATGTTGAACAGCAGCTGTTTTCATGTTACGGAAAACATCCATTATACTACTGAAAATTAAGGTTCTGCTACTAAGGGGGTACCTCAAGGCCAAGGCAGGTCTGTATATGTTTCCTGTCTGGTGCATCACAAGAGTTTTGTCAGACTGTCATCATTTGCAGTTGGTTTTAGGAGTGTTTTTTTTCATAGTAAACCTGGGCAAAAAGTGGAGTTGGGTTACTGTGCTAAATTTTTTTACAGTGTTCAGTGAAACGTAACTGCGGTCACCAAACATTTTATTCATATCATGTAGACTCGTCCAGCTTTGTATATACTCCAACATGGATTAAATATGTTTGCCTGTAACATAGTTTCATTAAAAGTCTCATATAAAGTGTTCTCTCATGTTGTCTCATTCACACACACACATACATACTGCAGCAAACTTCTTCACATACCTCATTGCCTGTTCATTGTCATCCCTCCCTTCTCACTGACCCACATGAGTTAATGTAGGAAAAAAGAAAGAAGAAAGCATTTTTACATGCATAGTTCAAAAAGTTGTAGGTCTTGTAGCATTATATTTTTGTACAAATATCCAGTATGTTAACATCAGAATGAAGTAATGGAAAATATATTAAGATGAAAACAGTAAAAATAGAAGAAACGTAGGATATCCTTGAAAATGAGCATTGTCATCAATCGTAAGTGAATAAATGGTATGTAAAGCTTGTTCTGCCGAGATTTCCCCAGGATAGCAGCAACCATTCACATAAAACCTGTCTGTTTGTATGCACCCTCATCCCTCTCTTTGCCATCTCCCTTCCCCTCCCCCCTTAGAACCCTCCCCTCCCCCCCCCCCCCCCCCCCCCACACATTCACTCACACACAAACACTCACACATACATACTTTCCACAAATCTTTTTTTACCCCTCCCTCTCTGTCCCTCCCCTCCTCTTCCTCGAGCCTATCCCCTACCTCCACTACCTTCTCTCCGCCTCTCTCTCCCTCCTCATCTTGTCCTTCTCATGCTTCAACTCTACCAGTCCCATGTCCTGCACTTTTCTAGAATGCACACCCACATGAAATGAAATGTGTGAGGAGCAAGAAGTAAGGCAGAGGAATTGGTTGGAATGGGACTGGTAGTGTGGGAAGTATATGAATAATGAAGGGGCAAGATGATGGGTGATCGTGCTGGGAATTTCGCAAAGTGGTTCCAACATTGACTACCCTGCACTGTCGCCCAACAACCAGTGTCAGAACTGGTCCAAGGGAAGTGAAAACCAGTGAAAACAAATAGACCTCTTAAATGGGGATTTAGGATAGATCTATATTTAACCCAGGTCTATAGAAGTATCCGGACACTCAAATCTTGTACATTTTCACACTGCCAGAATCTGGTTTTACTCATTTTTGAAGGCAGAAAAACACTGATTTTGATTTTTTTTTTCCCCCATGGCAGCAGCAGACGCCCATGTAGGACCATGAGGAATTTACAGACTTCTGATTGCAGTGCTGCAGTTTTAGAGAATGAATAGCATGCGTCTTTGACATGTTGTCTGAACCAAGGAGTATGGTGCAGACATAATGTGACATGTAATACTTATAAAAATCTGCCAGAACACAATACAATGGATAAAATTCGATTTGACTATGATCCACACATTACTTCAAAATTTGATTTTTTTTTTTCATTCTGACACAAATCTGTGCCAATTTAGCTGTCTTTTTCAACAAAATAAAACTAGTCTCTGGGACGAACAGCTTAAGAAAAAGTGGTTTTACTGGCAATTACCAGTTGACACGATCACCAGACAATAATGAGTAATATTTGATATAAGATACATATGTTTCCCAAAAAAATCCATGGAAACTTGTACATAGTGTCCTGATATGTATGAAAATGCACATTATGTTAGCAGGGTGGTAGTTTTGCCATGCTTTCTACAGCAAAATGCAGTGTAATTGAAAGCTTAAATTCTTTTTACTCATGCATTTAAATGAAAAAAAAATCGAAAGTGAGGAAAAGAATCCCTGGAAAATCAAACAAACAAACAAAACTAGGCAACCTGAAAAGAATCCTTCTTAGAGTCTTTCATTGATGTATTCTCAATGATCACATGGAACACCTTAAGCAACTTTTTTTTTCTATTTCTCTGTATGCAGATATTATCTAACTAACATGTCAGTCCCCAAACTTGACAAGCATGGGTAGGGATTTAAACAAGAGAGGATCAGATTTCTTTGGAACCAAATGCGACTTTGACAGTATGTCTCCAGAAGAGGAACGCACTTTAAAGGGACTTGTGAACCAATCCATTCTGCAGGTGATCGAGTTGTTTTGTATGAACCATGTACTGAAGGATTTCTGTGCACGCGTGTGTGTGAATGCGAATGTGTGTTTGTAATAAAGCACTTAAATTTGCAGTTAAACGGAAAAGATGATGATGTGGAAGAGAAATACAGTCTACATTGCCGCATTGAAGTGCATATCTGTCTTTCTGAACCTTTTGAAAAATGTTTTCCTGCCCATTCGGAAAGTTCTTCTGGTGACCTGATATTTCAGATTCCCTCTTGTTGCCGAAGCAATAGGGTTCTAAGGCACTCTTTGATGATTCCCGAAAACTCTGTCCTTTTCAAGTGCTTTCAAGCCCTTTCCATTAGTTGACTTTGAAAACTTACTTGTTCAAAATGGCAGCTGCAGAATACCACCTGAAAAGTGCTAAGTTGCATTCTGCCATTTGCTCTCCTTGCTTGTGCACAAATGAACTGTACACCTGTATCTTTTATGCCTGTATGAGTGTGTGTTCATCCTCACATGTTTATTTGTGTCCTGTGTGCATCAGCATGTGTTTTGAATGACTGAGTACAGGAATGTGTATGTGAGTGTTATGTACATGGCAGATCTTGATGGGTTGAAATTTGCAAAACTCCCAGTCGTATGCGTTGTTAGGATTGGTGTCAATCAAGTTGAAGGCAAGGAAATGGATAGAAGAAATAATGTGAAAGGGCTTTGAATGAGGAAGTTTAGACATGCAATGATTTAATTGATTTTTGTTCTTTCTGTTGTCTTTTTAGGGCCTGGATGTAGGTCCTGAGACAACTAAACTTTTCACAGAAGTAATTTCTCGTGCCAAAACTATCGTCTGGAATGGGTAGGTGTCATGTCTTTGTGGAACAGTAATTGTTGAAATGGCTGTTTATCTACCTGTCTGTTTATCATCTGCCTGTCCATCTGTCAGAGAAAAACGGGGATCTTCTTCCCACCCACTCAGGGATTTTAGTGTAAACTGAAATAGTTTTCAAAGGAAAAAAAAAAATTAAGATCGAAAAGAGAAGTGGCAGTTGAATTCTCAAACTTCTGGTCATATATTCAGTATTTTAGAAGACCACACTAAAGTTGGGATAGATCTCATATTCTTCGCAAGACTAGCTGTTGCCATGTTGTGTAACTAGCTGAAGGACGTGCTGGAATGATAGTGTTAGCTCTGATGTTGTTCATTTGAAAAACACTGCAAAAATGAAAGATCTTGAGAAAGCTGTATGAAAAATTGGTCCTGATTGGACCTGACTGAAAACTTTGCAATACATCACTTGATAATCAGATTTTCATCAGATCAATTCATTCTAAAAACAAAACTCTTTCCTTTTTTTGTTTCCTGGATGAGGGACAGCATGTCCACCATATCACTCAAGAATTTAAGGAAGTTTTGCTTTTTCCCACCCAGGAGCCTAAGAACAAAGATGTACTTATGTGCCTGAATGATTATTCATTTGACATAGTTTAAGTCAAAGACATGCTCTGCCTGATGTATTGCCTTATGCACTTATTGATAATATGCATTGGTTGAGACTTGTTTGCAAACGTTACTGTAATTCACTTATCTATTCAAGGTGAGGTCATTTTAAGCTTTACTGACAAAAGGTCTGAATTTGTTATTTTATGTATTTGTTGATTTTTTTTCTATCTTGACACTGATGTTACAGTAATTGTGAGGCCTATTTAGTCCGCAAATTTGATGCATAAATGTGCAAGGTTTTTCTGAGATGTTTGTTTCAGCAGTATTTCATTTTTCGTGGTATTGATTATTATTGAGCTTTCCACTCATTAGCCCAAAAAGTTAAGCCAGATAAATAAATCTTTCGTGAATCGTATATATATATATATATATATATGGCGGATGGAGAGTCAGTAATGTGATTTGTGTTATGTGCAGACCCCCAGGAGTATTTGAGTTTGCAAACTTTGAGAAGGGCACAAAGAGCATGATGGACGCTGTTGTTCAGGCGACTCAGAAGGGAGCCACAACTATCATTGGTTTGTGCTTTTTCTTTTCTTTTTTTTTTTTTTTTTTTTTTGAATTTGCTTTAGGGCATCATTTTGGACAGGGAGGGAAGGGGAGGGGAACAAAGCTGCCACCTGCCATCCTTATGCGTAACATGCAACAATTTTGTTGATGTTGCTACACTGATACTCTTTGTGCCAAAAACCTAAAAATCTTATTTTAAGAAGGAAAAAAATCATTTTAGGCGCACTTATTTCATTAAAAAAAAAAAAGGCCAAGTTCAGTAGGGAAAGAATGTGTTGTTGTTGTTGTTGTTGTCATATCCAGGCTATAAGACTCTCCAGGGATCATCCGAACAGCTGAAGCACTTGAGCACTTTGATACAATGCATCAGCTTGGGATGAGAACATTATGTGTGTGGCTGTTTTTGATTACCCCGCCACATGGGCAGCCACATTCCAACTTCGAGGGATTTTTTAGACTGATGGTGTAGGCCAAGCCAAAACCAGATAATAACTAGTAGAATTCCCGTTTTTTAGTCCACCATCAGTCATGTGTGAAGCCAGGTGTGTCTTAAAAGTGCTATTAAGAATCTGAGTACTACATTTTTTTAAATTTTAATGCTACACTGAAAGTGTCAAAGTACTACTCTTTGTGCTATTAAGAATCTGAGTACTACATTTTTAAAAAATTTAGAATGCTACACTGAAAGTGTCAAAATGCTACTCTTTGTGCATTTTAGATCTTGGCAGCTCTGGGGGAGGTGGGGTAGAGGGAGAAGGGAAGTGGGGATAGAGGGCAAGGTGGTGGGGAGGGGAGGATTAGTAAAGTTAGAAATAGTATATTCTGGGTTGTTTTGCTTGTTTTTTTTTTTGTTTTGGTTTTTTTTTTTGCTTGTCATGGGTGAAAGTGGGTATACAGAAACAGGATTTTTGTCTTTTTTTGTGGGTTCAAGCAGTATGTCTGCTAAAAGAATTATCTGTGGCTGGCATGATCAGATTTTCATAGGCGTTGGCAAGTCACAGTTATTGTGATTTCCGGGCTATAAACTGTACTGTTATGTATGCTGCACCTGCCAAATACTTGTTTTTAGAATAAAAAAAAAAAACAAAAAAAAACATTGGCCACATAAGAGCTAAAGTAGAATTTGTAGGCCACCAAATGAAAAATATGATTACTAGGCAGCAAGCAAACAGAACAAAAACAAATTGTAACTTGTTGTTCTGTTTGTCTGACAGCTAAATAATTCTATTTCTGTTCGTATGTTCAGTTTCTGTCTGCATCTGGAGTCACCCATATATGAAGCCAACATAAGCAGCAACTAGTGATGAAAATAATAGTGAAAATAGGGAAGGAAACACTTGTGCATGCTGAGAAATGACTGTTGTGAATTGGCAAAGCGGGACAGGAAAGGCAGTACATACAATGAAGGGGGGAAAAAATCACCTATCAGATTCTTTCTCATTACTGTTCTCGGCAGCTCTAAAACCACTAAAGGGACTGGTCTTCAGTGTTGGACACAAAGAGTTTGAAGAACTCTTAATCAACATAGGCCATGTTGTCCATGGTCTACAGTGAGGCTACTTCTGCCTCAGTGCTTGTGCTGCTGCACTGCAATGATGTCTGTGCTGTCTGCTGGCAAGACTTGCTATGTCTGCTTCTTTAAAACTGTTAATAATCGTTGGCTGCTGCGTTTTTTTTTTTAGCATAGGAAAAATTCTTCGTACTGAATATGCCGCCATGTGGATCATGACTTGAACTGCTTCATTGTCACCCTTTTAAAGGTCTGGGTTGATAGCCTTCAATTTGAAATCTGCATCATAGGTTTGGCTTCTTAATTTCAGCATGTTTGCTTTATGATGTGGTGGTGACAACTGACAAGTGACTGCTCATGCAAAAATAATATTCAGACATTGTTAAATGACGCGCATTTTGCATGTTGCTTATGTATGAATCATTCTTTCCGAGAAAAATTGCCAAATTTGATTTCTGCAAACATTTGTTCTCAGCCTGGTTAATCAGATGCAGGTCAAGTGAAGACAGCCTAATGGCAAGCTAATGATAGAATCACGGATATCCATAAAAAGGCTGCAGCCAGTGTAGAAACTGCAAGAATTAGAATATAGGGGAAAAAAAGTGGCAGCTTATAGCTCAGCTGTTTCCGGTAAACATCATTGATTTTAAATAATTCTCACATTTTTGTTTGTGGGGCTACCAGTTATTCTGACTTCACAAATTTAATATGTGTTTGATTGTGCTGCTTGGGTCAGTTTGGTGGTTAATCAGTTCCAGATTGTGAAAGAAGGAAGGATCATTCATCAAGCATGGCATGGAATTGTCTTTAAGGCAGTAGCCCTCAATCTGGAAAAAACTTAGGGAAAATGCAGACTGAAGAGCAGTGGGAGTGGATGAAGTACAAAGCAGTGGGTGTAGATGAAGTACGAATTAAAATGCAAAAGGCTATGGGGTTTTGAATTGAAGGAGCCAAAACTGTAACAAAAAGTCATGGCATATTGCTGTGTACGCATTAAAAAAAAAAAAGAAATGTACTATTTGTTTCCTGGGGCGAAAAGCTGTTTGTTAATCTGAGGCTGTCGTTGGACTACAGTGGAGCTGAACTACTATATATCGTATGCAGCCATGTTGCTTTACATATTGATTTTATTTTAGTAAAGATAAGTATCATAGTGTTTCAAAAAGATGGAGATTTCATTTGGGTATAAGAGTAAGATGGACATTGGTTAAGCCTACGGTTAATGTTTTAAAGGAAGATTGTCGTTTTGTTTTTGCTTGCGAAGATGTGTTTTTTTAGAGCTAGAAATGCTTTGTGGAATGTACCGTTTTCTGAGAGAAAGAAGTTGTTTTATTTTCACCTTGATGACAACAATGAAAGAGAGTTCTGTAGAACACTTTGCTCATGATTACAACAGTGAGAGCTTTGTGGTACACTTTGCTCATGATGACAACAGTGAAAGAGAGTTCTGTGGAACACTTTGCCATGATTACAACAGTGAAAGAGAGTTCTGTGGAACACTTTGCTCATGATTACAACAGTGAGAGTTCTGTGGAACACTTTGCTCATGATTACAACAATGAAAGAGAGTTCTGTGGTACACTTTGCTCATGATTACAACAATGAAAGAGATTTCTGTGGTACACTTTGCTCATGATTACAACAAGAAAGAGAGTTCTGTGGTACACTTTGCTCATGATTACAACAATGAAAGAGAGTTCTGTGTAACACTTTGCTCATCATTTTGAAAGAGTTCTGTGGTACACTTTGCTCATGATTACAACAATGAAAGAGTTTCTGTGGTACACTTTGTTCATGATTACAACAGTGAAAGAGAGTTCTGTTGTACACTTTGCTCATGATTACAACAGTGAAAGAGTTCTGTGGTACTTTTTGCTCATGATTACAACAATGAAAGAGATTTCAGTGGTACACTTTGCTCATGATTACAACAGTGAGAGTTCTGTGGTACGCTTTGCTCATCATTACAACAATGAAAGAGAGTTCTGTGGTACACTTTGCTCATGATTACAACAATGAAAAAGAGTTCTGTGGTACACTTTCCTCATGATTACAACAGTGAAAGAGAGTTCTGTGGTACACTTTCCTCATGATGATTACAACAGTGAAAGAGAGAGTTCTGTGGTACACTTTGCTCATGATTACAACAATGAAAGAGATTTCTGTGGTACACTTTGCTCATGATTACAACAGTGAAAGAGAGTTCTGTGATATGGTTTGTTCTTCATTTTTTTTGTGTGAACATGTGAGTGTGTGAGATTTTCTCTCTCTTTACTACTAAATCAACAGACCCTCCACTCCACTCCCTTAAACCCCTCTCCTGTGAAGAGCAAGCTCGTTTGAAGCATCATACGATAGAGAGTGATAAAGAACAACCATCGTTTACTTAACTTGATTTAGTTTTGCTGTTGTAAAAGCTGCGTACACTGAATTTGTGAAGCGAGACAGAGAAAGGGAGAGGGAGAAAGAAGAGAGAGCGTGTGTGTGCATGTGCATGCTTGGATGCAAGCGTGAGGGCATGCATATGTGTGAGTGAGTTTGTTTTGATAGGCATGTGGTTGAAACATTGGGTGTGATGTGTAAACGATGTTACATAGCTGACCCTGAAAAAGGTTTCGGCAAAGGTTGCGAACCACGTATGCTCCCATGACATGTTTGAAGTGAGCATCAATCAGAAAGAGAGAGGGAAAAGAAACAGGATTCACCAAGTCATAAGCATCCGTGATTTCTTTTTTGTTTTTTTTTTTTTTGTTTGTTCAGGGGAGAGCTTTTGAGAGGTGGGAAAGAGCATGCATGTTGAAGATGGGGTAGGGCTGGGGTAGGAGGGGGTGGGGTTATCAGTAAAAAGAGGAGAAATAGATTTCTATGATTCACAAGTGTGGATGTCGGGGGGATGGGTTATGATGGGGAGAGACAGGGAGTGGATGGGGCAACAGATTCACGGGCATAACTGATTTGTGCTTTTTCATTATTTTTTTTTTCAGGGAAGAGCAGGAGTGTATGTGTGATCACAGGTTTTTGTGGGTCTTGCTTATTTATTTATTGGCCTCTGCTTTTGATCAGAAGATAACGTGAAGACTCGAAGGGGGGGGGGGGGGGGGGGGGGGGTGGGAGAGAGAGATTGAAAGAGGTCATTGTGGGTCACAAATTGGTTTTTGATTTATCTTTTTTTCTGCAAACCAACATTTGTCGCACATTAACTTTCTAATTGAGATGTTTGGAGATGAAATAGGGTTACTGTGGATCAGAACCACCATTGGTTTGTGCCTTTTAAACTTTCACTTGGGTAGGGGAGAACATCAAGAGGGGAAGAAACAGAATACTCTGCACTGGAACTACAGCCATCATTGGTTGGAGGTGGAGTGGGGGGGGGGGGTGTCTGACTTTTTCTTCCTGTGGAGGGGAGTGGTTTCAGGAAGGGGGTTGGAATGGGGACTTGAGAATCTTGGCTTGTCCAGTTTTGGGTACATGAGTCGTTCCGTAAAGTATGAGTTAGATTGCTGGCCAGGCGTGATCTGTTTAAAGGCTGGAAAGCTTTGTACCTTTTCTTCCCTGTTCTCAATGTGTATGTAATTGATATGAATCATTCTGTTGGACTATTTGATGATTTATTGCTGATTCAGGTGGAGGTGACACAGCGACATGCGCAGCCAAATTCGGCACTGAAGACAAAGTCAGCCACGTGAGCACTGGAGGGGGTGCTAGCTTGGAACTTTTGGAAGGTGTGTGAAATATTTCTGTATGAGGTTGATCTCCTTAAAGTCCTCCTTTCCTTTTTTCACCACACTAAGCCAACCTTCTGTTGATGTGGTATGTTAAGTTGAAGATCAAAGGTATACTTGCCAGTCTTGAAATTAAGGCTCACTAGTATTTCTGCATTTTTTTTCTGCTGTTGTTTGCTGTGTGCATAAATCATTTGGAAACGCGTGTGAACAGGCTTGTGACTTCAGTTCTGAAACCTTTTCTTTTTTCTTCATGCATTTTTTATTTGTTTGTAGTGCAGACAGGATTGGCCCTTGACGAATACAATAGAACAAAAACTGATGTACCTGACTGTTATTTTATTTTGTCTTTTGCCCGTTTCATGTTTAGTGTGCTTTCAGTGGCACTGTGCCCGAACAGTTCATTCTGGCTCCCCAGTACAAAGCCTCACTACTGACAATCCACGAGATGCAATCAGTACAAGGACATCTGAATAAACCTAGAAAAGACACCTCACAAGTGGCTGTCATATCTGTTATGTCCAGTAGTGGCTGTTATGATCCAACACAGTGCATGGTGCTATATACGTACAATAATTGATCTGTTGCAGAGCCATCATAGCTAAGCATTTTGTTGTTGTTGTTGTGGAATCTGCCATGGGTATCGGGTGAGAGTTTCTGTAATGTTGTTGTTCAGTACTCTGAAATGAAATGAGCACAGGCATAGAGGTGGAGAGAAAATCAAAACTGAGGTCATCACAAGAGCAATGCATGAAGTGCTGTGTAATTTCAGACTTTTTGATTCATTAGTGATAAGTGAGAATGATGAAGGTGATCTTATGGACTTCCAGTTTCGTTAAAATTACCTCAGTGCCTGTTATAGAACATCCTTATTTCAGCTGGGCACAAGAGACAGAGACATCTGCATTGTCGATCAGGAAAATTATGCAATGTATGTAAAAGAGATGCATCATAGGGGAAACTCACCCGTATCATTACAGTATTCATGTTTTAGCCCTTAGTACACGATACTCTGAATAGGAACTGTAAAGGGTGCTCTCAAAAAAATCCCCTAAATGATTGCCGTTAGGATTTGAACCCAAGATCCTACCAGCTTGCAGTCCACTGCATACAGTGGCTTGTTGTGAATGCCAGGGGATGGAACTCCGGCTGTTGTGCAACCAGTCTGCCAGAAGCAAACGCTGAACTGGAAGTCGATGCTATATTCTATATTCAAACTTTCAGAGGTCAACAGATTGGGCAACTCCAGTTAACAAAGAGATTACCAAGGTTTTTGCTTCTTATATTTCAGTTTGACAACTATGATCGTGACAGAAGGGTCAAACTAAAGTTATCTAAGGTTGTTTACTGTATATATGTTATGTGTTTTGTTGGCCTCCCAAAAACCAAAATAGGAAGGGATCCACAATAGGATTTCTTTTGAAGGCAACCTTCAAACTAGAAAATCAGGCAAAAATTACCTAAGAATAAAATGAAATGGCCTAATAACTGTGGTGTGTGAACGAAACAAGGAAACTGTCAGATGCAGCTTTAGGTTTTGTGGCCAACAAATACAAAAAACAAGGGGGGTTGTGTGCAGTGAGAAAATTTGCCACTTGTGGTCCAGACAGGCGTAATGTGGTAATAGTAGGCTTCATATAAAGTTCAATAATTTAAGTTTAATTGTTAAAGGTATGCAAACAAAGGTAATACCGATGTTTTGAACTGGTGTATAGTATATTGAGGGGGGAGAGAGGTTGAGGGAAAATGTCTTAAACAGCCATCTCTGGGTTTAATACCTAAAGCGATTGTTATGTGACTTTATTATGCATTCTACTGAGAGAGCTGGCAAAATATGGTTAAGGGACTAGTAATATGAATTTACTACTAACCATAGTTTTATGATAAACATACTCGTCCAAAAAAAATATATCTTATCTCCACTTGGCATAGAACTTCCCCATACATCAGAAGACTTAAAGAAATTAAATGGAGAGCGGGGAGCTAACTCTACCTAAAAAACACCAAGCTTGCTTCAGTGATCATCCTTACTGAGTTCACAACATTGCATCCTGATTGACTGAGTTCTGAGAGTTCTGTTTTCACCCATTCTCCACTAAGGGGGGGGGGGGGTGCTATAGGGTTTGGACTGGTAAGTGTATCATAAAACTTTTAGCAGTAAAATTCCTTTTCTTCATACGTAACCTGTCCAAACAAATGCCTGAATTGAAAAGGACAGTGAGATAAAGATCACTTTTGAATTAATCCAAGCTCTCCAAGACCACACAAGTATGAGGCAGACCGGAACTCTGACCAAGAGCTCAGTGCTGACATTTAGAGGCTCAAAGTATAGCCCTGCTCTCGCTCAGATACTCCATAACAATAGAAAGCCATAAATAAGAAAATCATAACATCCTCAGGATCAGGAAAAGGAGAAAACCAGAGCCAATAAAGACAAAGAAGCCACGGAACCAAATCCACCTAGCACAAGGAGGGATTTCAAATGAACGAGCTCAAAGATGGAGCACCACACAACCTACCACTCTGAACAACTTCGAAAAATGACATGAGTGTTGAATGAGTGTGCCAATAAACACCTGAAACAAAGGTGGCAAATAAGAATATAAACAAATATTAGCATCTAAGAGTATACCACCAAACACTGTCCAAAGCAGCATTCAAACAAACCGTAATATTCAAGGACACGCCAGCAAACATGACCCCAACAGTGGCTAAATGGACTCTTAAGATCCAAAAACAAATATAAAAAAGTTTACCTTGCAACACTAAACCTCCCTGGTCAACAATTAAGTCCATACCATTTACATATTCAAGAAAAACTGAACATAGGATATAAGCAATGCAGGAATGAGCTGCCACAAATAGGTGAACAAAGGCTTGCAAGGCAGTGTTTAAGTACAAAACATGGCAGGGCAGATAAGAACAAGAGCATACCACAAGCACTCAAAATATGGTAGCACAGCAGAGGAACCCATATCGATCAGAGTGCAATGTTTTGAGCTCACGAAGGGAGATACCTCATGCAGGCTTGGTGGTATAGATTGAGTTAGCTTCCCAAATGTGTATTTTTTGTGTGCCAAATGGAGATAAGGCATTTGTTTGGACAGACAACTATGAAGAAAACATTTTACAATGTGAGAACTTCATTGCAAGTTACTCTTGATAAGTGTCAATATGTATGCATGTGTACATGTGTTGGTGTGTTCATGTGTATGTGTGTTGGTGTGTTCATGTCTGTGTGTGTTGGTGTATGCATGTGTGCGCATGGGGATGGGGGGTGAGTGGAGAGAGAGGACTCTATCAGTGCAGATAGCTCAATCGTCTTCTGGAAATGTTTCTCTTTGCCATCTTGTAGCACACACGATTGACAGGATTTGTATTTCTAAAGTTGCTGTCACTTGCATTTCAGGCAAAATCCTTCCAGGTGTGGCAGCACTCTCTGATGCCTAACGTCCCCATCAGGAAGAGGGAATCATCACCTTAGAACCACAGTCTTCTGAACACCAAGAGGGACGCTGATGTGGCCAAAGCTTTGTTCACCATCTGTGCTAGCAGACCGTTTTTGTCGAGTCATTCCTGAATTCCATAGCATTTGAGATTAACCTTCCATTTCAGTGATTTCCTCTTGATTTAGTGATTAAGACTGTTGATTTATCTTAGGTCAGCCTTTTGCTGTAACAGTTTCTGTTGTATCTTTGGAATGGCTGTATGATGGTATTGTTGTTTTTGCCCTTTGTGTTGCTGCTTTGTGCAAGAGTTGTGGTCCTTTGAAAATTGAGCAGCTTCTGCAGAGTAGTTCCCCTTTTTTGTTTTCCTGTCAAGTAACAAGTACATCCTGGGAGTCTGCAGAACATTTGCAAAGGGATATTAGCATATGCTTGCACATACACACACCTACAAGCACCTGTGCTAGCAGAGGAGACAAGCTCATGCTTACTTCACACTGGGCCCATACATGCGAATACTGTCTGTGTCTTGTCTTGTCTTCATGTCACCAAGGAGTATGTTTCTACAGCAATAGAGAACTTGTGAGTGCAGATGAAAAAAGGTCAATGCAATGCCTGGCTGCACAATGTAGTGTTCTTGTCTGTACTGTTCGTTTTAAGAGAATTCGCCAGTCTTACCTTCAGAGACCATAGGAGGTGAGAGTCAACAGTGTGGAGCTCAGATTTTAAGTTATCAAGATAAATTGCAGGTTGTTCCCATCTGTTGAATGTTTAATGATTCTGTAAGGCGATGGCAGTACTGGGTTTGTGTGTGTGTGTGTCACTTGTCCTCTGTTGTTTTCCTGCTTTTCCCATTGCCTTTCTGTGATTACATTTTAGCTTGTGGTGAAAATTCAGATTCTTATATTCTAGATATGATAATAAACTGTATTCTTATGAAGAAAGGAGTCGTAGGAGATCTGATCAGTTTTTGTCATGAGATCTTTTCAGTCTGTCCTTTATTCCTTTAGACAGGGCTTTTTTTTTTTTTTTAGTTTATTGATTTTGTGGCTGCAAAATATTTGCATATTTCAGAGTGTGCCATTCCGTCTTTGCCTTTGACACCCCTCCCCCATCTCCCCTCCTCTCCTCCTCTACCTGATTCCCTTCCCCTGACATCTGTAGCATGTGTCTGTCACAATTGTATCATACATTAACTGTCTTCCCTTTCTCCCCCCCCCCCCCCCCCCCCACCCCAATTATTGATTCAGTGTTGACAACATTTTTGTTTAGATTTTATGTGACCCTTTAAATGGCTAAGAACATTTTAGCTCCCTGAACTAAAAAGATGTCAGCAAGAGTGTATATATATATATATATATATATATATATATATATATATATATATGTGTGTGTGTGTGTGTGTGTGTGTGTGTGTGTGTGTGTGTGTGTGTGTGATATCATTATTATTTTTTTGTATAGGCTGGAATGTATTTCTTGTGTTTGCATACAATTTTTTCTCCAGTAAATATGTTTTCAAACATTGATGAATTGTTTAAAGGTGTTCTGTGTTTTTCAAAATTTGAAAAAAGCATGCTTGTGATGTGTGTTTTTTTTCAGCTGCTAGTTTATTTATAAAAACAAAACCAATGTTGGCCAGTATGTATGTTGATAAACTGTAACTTTGATTCTTTCTTAGGACTACAGCGTCAGTGTGTAAAGCTTTCCTCAGACATAGGATGAATCAATGTTATTGACCCAGTATTGAGACAGCATTGAGGTACCCTACCTTACAGATGAGGATGGAAGAGAAGGCAGGCGGTGAGTTGTCTGTCTTTTTTGGTTGTTTTTTTTGTCTTTTTACCTTTCTTCCATCCTCACACTCTGCCCATCTGCAGGATCCTGAAGTCTAATTGGCACATAGTAGAAAATCATAAACCTGCCTTTGAGACCAAACTGATGATCACTCTCATGCGTGACAAAAACCTCAAAGACCTACTGATGTGCTCTGAGCTGAGTAAAATCTCCACAAGTAAGCCACTAGGTACTTTCCCCTGCTCAAAACCCAGCTGCAAAATCTGTTTTCTCACCAAATCAGACACCAGCCTACATGGCCCTGAAGGCTCATTCACTATCAAACGCACTTTTTCCTGTCAGAGCCACAACATTGTGTTCGCCATCCACTGCCAGCTATGTGGTAAGATCTATGTAGGTGAGGCATCTCGCACACTTATGACATGCATCTCTGAACGCCTGGCTGACATCTGCCACCATCGGCCCAAACCAGTCGCTCTACACTTCAACCACACCCAACACAGCATCAACCTTTGGAGCACCGTATGCAGGAATCTCATCTTATTGCCAAACTCGGCACTTTCCATCCTCATGGCATCAACACACACACACACACACACTCTCTTTCTTTCTTTTTCTTTCTCATTCTCTCTCTCTTTTCTTTCTTTATAAATAGAAAAGCTAGCTCTTCTATCGTTCATTGTTCCCATCCCTTTCCGGCTGCTGCTATTTTTGCTGGTGTTGCTGCACTAAGCATTACTACTATCATGATTATCCTCATCCAACAGTACCATCTGCTGTTATTCATTGAGCATTTCAACTCCCATCCACCTCATTTTTATTACCAATGTTACTTAATACCTTTATTATTATATAACATACCTATCAGATTCCATTCTTCCCATGATTTATGCCTTCCATCTCCTCTTTGTTCTTCCTGTCCGGGGTCATGCCATTGGTCCCAAGGTCCATTGGTCCCAAGGTCCATTGGTCCCAAGGTCAATAAATCTGTGTAATATACAGTAGTATGTGGCTATCTTGAAAACACAGTAGAGAGAGAGACAGATAGAGGGAGGGAGAGAGAGAGGGAGAGACAGACAGATAGTTTCTTTTTACTGGATCCAGTGGACCTTGGGACCAACGGACCTTGGGACCAACGACCTTGGGACCAACAAACCTTGGGACCAATGAACCTTAGGAACAATGAACCTTGGGACCAATGAACCTTGGGACCAACGAACCTTGGGACCAATGAACCTTGGGACCAACGGACCTTGGGACCAACGGACCTTGGGACCAACAAACCTTGGGACCAATGAACCTTAGGAACAATGAACCTTGGGACCAATGAACCTTGGGACCAACGAACCTTGGGACCAATGAACCTTGGGACCAACGAACCTTGGGACCAATGGACCTTGGGACCAATGGCATGCTCAGACCAATGAACCTGGGATCAACGAACCTTGGGACCAATGAACCTTGGGACCAACAAACCTTGGGACCAACGACACGCTCGGACCAATGAACCTTGGGACCAATGAACCTGGGGACTAATGAACCTTGAGATCAATGGACCTTCGGACCAATGACACGCTCCCCACTGTCCTCACCTCCCCTTCCTCCCCTTGGTTCTCCCCCCCCCCCCCCCCCCCCCCCCCAGTATTAGTGTTAGTACTATTATTATCGCCAGTATTATTAACATTGTTATTATTTTTTAATTTGATTTAGTTATTCAATTATTAATATTATTATCATCCTTTTTAACAATTTATTTATTACATGTAGTATAAATATATACAGCATGTTTAAAAGTGTATTTCTGTATCATGCTTTTAGTATCAGCACCAATACTACCATTACCTTCACTATAGCTGTTAGCATTATCATCATTAATACGAGTGTTAGTATTGAAATCACCATCACCATTCATTAACATCACTATTGCCATTGCTGCAAGGGCTATTGCCACAGCAACCAAGCTGTTTAAGAATCCTTTAACCCACTCTCTTTTCTCCCATACTTCAACTGCTATTGCCATATTATCACAAAAAATGGTAGTAAACGTGTCTTTATTTATTCATTTATTTTCTTTTAATATTTTGATCATCATCATTACCTTTATTAGTATTCCTATAAGTAATATAATTATCATCATTACTACCTTGACTCACACATCATCTCCCTTCTGATAGGTCTAGCCTCGTTTTCATCCAACGCCTATCTTGCGCTGAAGTGATTGAAGATAAATGATTGCTCGTTCGGTTCATTTTCATTGTAATAATTGTTTTGTGTCTTAGATTTCCCCGTGCAGTCATCTCACTTTGCAACTAGATCTATCTTTGAGCAAGCCAAGTAAAAACGAGGGGACGGTTTAGAGTGAGCCAAGAAAACCGGGTGGCAACTTTGAAGAAGCCAGCGAGAAAGTGTTTTAAGTAATCCCAGGAGAAGAAGCGGGTGACTGCTTTGAGCAAGCCAGGAAGAATGTGTAATGTGTAAGCCGGGGAGAAGGCGGGTGATTGCTTTTTGAGCAAGCCAGGGAGAATGTGTGAGACTGCTTTGAGCAGTCAGCGGTGAGAACGTAGCCGTCTGGTTGTGAGCAAACCAAACAGAATGTGACTGCTGACAATGAAGTCTGATGAGTCTGATCCCCCAATTTTACCCACCAGCCAACACCTTATACATGATGCTCGTGCGCATCTTCCATCTCCCATGACGCAGGCACAATAACATCATGATGACGTCAGAATATATGTCTACATAATCAGCGCTTCCCGAATGCATGATTTTGTCATTCTATTTCATTACGAAAACTCCATTGCGCCTTTCCCTCCTTTAAACATCTGCATGAACGGAAGAGAATTAAAAATCGATCCAATATTAATTCAACCGATTAACGAAATTAAACTGTACTGGACTGGATTCCAGTTAAAAGTAAATTAAGATGCGATGCCATGTCTGAATTATGCTGTTTTCATCTGTCAAGAGAACAGCAACAGCAGATGCTTGACAGTGGTGTCTTTCGCCAGTGAACTCTACAGTCATGAAATAAGCGCTGGTACACCCATAGGGACGTTCCCGTGGAGGTTCTGTCGTGACCATCACGCAATGGCATCAGCCAGGGAGCAGTTATGCTCCCTGACGTCTTAATGGAATGCCTTGTGCGCGCCTGCAACCTACGTTAGCACAGCGCAGATTTCAAGAGTAGTGCAGAATTACTTCCAGCTGTTGTGGCACCGGAACTAGCAAAGAGAAGAATACATGTTCATTTCATGTTATGGGAGCTACTAAGCTATCTGCCCATGAAAAACATTACCATACTTTAGGAAAATGGGGTTGAGCTGCTGTCTCTGAGGACCACAGCCTGTTTTTCTTAAGACAATAGCTGTTTTGCCTAGTTGTTTTCCCCATGATTGCATCCCCCCTCTTCTCCATATTTTCTCCAAGAAAACAATGTAGTCGGTATTATCCTTACTGATCACAACTGTTTCCTCCCCCCCTCAACCCCCCCCCCCCCCCTCCATTTTCACGAATAAAACATCTCTACTTTCATTGTTTCCTTATACAATATAATGAAAGTAGAAAAACAGGTATGATTCTCAGGGAAAAAAAACAAACAGGGAAAACAGCTGTTTATTTCAAGTTCCAAACTTGCACCGATTGTTGTGTCCAAAGGAACTTACATATCACCTACCATCAGAATAATAATTAATGATGACGACTGTCAGGCAAAATGCTACTGTTTCTATTGGCAGCAAACTGGATTTAAACCTGCTGTGTCAATTCTCTCTCTCTCTCTCTCTCTCTCTCTCTCTCTCCAAAAATCATTTTCCCGATAGTTTCAAAACAGCGAAAGTCATTCCTATCCACAAGACAGGTGACAACTCAGACCCTGCAAACTACAGACCAATCTCAATCATTTCCTCTATTTCCAAACCTTTGGAAAAACACATGAACAAACACACATTACACCACCTTAAATCGTACCACTTGCTTTCATCCAAGACAGTCCGGGTTTCGACACAACCATTCATGCCACACAGCCCTAATCAACTTAGTTGATGACTGGCTAAATAGCATTAACAACAACAGATATTGTGGTGTCCTATCATCGATTTCAAAAAAGCATTTGATGTGATAGACCATAACCTTCTTTGTAGAAAATTGAAATTGTATGGCTTATCCACAAAAACTCTTACGCTTTTTCAATCATATCTCACAAATAGGCAACAATGTGTGAAAATCATACAACTTTCTCTTCATTTCAATGTTACTGTTCTTGCACAAATTTTACAAGAAAGTGCAAATGACCTCATAAAATGGACTAAATAATCACATGACGCTTCACCCTCAAAAAAACTAATCCATGCTTATCACAACCAGGCAAAAAAGACAAAATCTCTCTATTAAGTTTCCTCCTGTACATCTTAAAGATGAACCTGTTTGAAATGGTTATATACCTCAAAGTGCTAGAATAACAATTGAAAACAACATTAGTTGGCAAGCTCACATAACCCCACTGTGCAAAAAAGTTTCACAGAAAGCTTATGAACTCTCCAAAATCAAACGCTTCCTCGACCTGCATTCACGCAAGCTCTTTTTCCAGTCTCATATCCAATCACACATAGACCATGGATCTACCCCATGGGACTCTGCTAGTGCTAACACCCTCAAACCATTGCTAGCCTACACAAGCGAGCACTCAAATTAGTCCTCCTAAAAACTAGTAGTCTTCTGGACTCAGACTATAAAAAGATTCAAGTTCTCCCCTTAAGTCTGAGATTAGAATACAACAAAGGGATAATAATGCACAGGATTGTGTCTGGGAAGGCACCCTCCATTTAGTTCACAGATTCTCAATTAATTCCTCAAGGACTCTACCCAAACTTCATGTCCCTGTTCCTAGAATTGACTTATTCAAATCCAGTTTAACATTTTCAGGTTCCTATCAATTGAATCTCGCTCCCTGAATCAACCCAAACAACACCAATGCATATCAACCTTCAAACACCATTATTTCAACCATCCTATTTGCCAGCATTCGCATACTCTGCTCCTACTACCGGGTCCTGCCCTCATTGTCATTATGTTATGCCATATTTTTTCTCAGTGACAACTCTCGTCTCTCTCGTCTCTTCTCTTCATGGTTCTCTCTGGAATGATCTGATATATATACTTATATCCACCCCCCATGAACAGGTCCCCCCCCCCCCCCCCCCCCTCTCCTACGTGGTGACTTGGGGCTCAGTCAATTATGCACCCGCACCCCCCCTCCCTTTGTTCTGTTATGTTCTTGTTTTCACTGGTGCTGGGGGTTCAAACCGCCGTGTCGTTACCGCCTTTGTGTATTGGGGGGGTTGTGTGGTTGACTTGGTTATGGTTTGGTGTTGTTTTGTTTTGTTAAGTCGTTTGTGATTTCTCAACAGTTGTCCCGGGTTTCCCCAGCCGCCCCGTCTCGTCTTCGGTCGGGTCTCTGCCAGCACTCCTTGCCCGGCCACTCCGTTTCGCTCCTGTGCCCCGCGCTCGCGATCGGCTGGCGGGCAGGGGGCGTGTCTTCTCCTGCACAAAGGCTCGGTCGCTCGGGGCGGCGCTCGTCACGGCGCGCAACACACATTCACGAAAAGGCTGGGCAGACACAGTCGAAGATAGAATTGCCGCCGTGGCCGGTGTAAGACGTGTGTCAGCGCCTTAGGATGTGGCTCCGGCATAGAGGAAGATGGCGGGTGACCAGTAAATGGTTACATGCCGCTCTGGTGCCTGGTGGGCTCCACTAAGGGGCAGCATAGTGGGGGGTTGGGGGGTTGCATCTCCTGGGTAACGCTGGTTGGCGGCGGTGCATGCGGGGGGGGGCCGTGGATTGATTATGGCGGCGGCGGCGCGTACCCGGTCGTCGCCTGGCGCGGGGTGCGGCCGTCGCGGTCGCGGTCGGGCTCCTGCTGGGGTCTTTTGTGTCCTTTCACGGGCCCAAGTGCACTGGGTCGTGGGTACCGCGACCAGGGCGCAGGCGGGGGAAACTTAAGATGGGACTATAGGGGGGGCCCTGTTGCGCGGCTTGCTTCGCGGCTGCTCGGAAGCGGCGGGTGACAGTGGCAGGGTGAAAAGTAACATAACGGGATTGCTGGCAAACCTGGATGGGACAAGAAACCCGTGAGTGGGCTCGGTCAGGGTGGGGGACGTGGTCGGGTTCGTGCTTCGACAGAACCCGGGTCGGGGGGCTAAGTATACGAGCGTCGCATTGTGCACATTAGAAAAGGTTAAAAGCTCTAGACGAAAATATGCGAGGGGGGCGGTGTGCCCCAGAGACACCAAAGCACCTCGTCAATCAGACTGGGGGCCCGCCATGACAGCCCACGCGCAGGTGGCGCAAAATGCCCGCTCGAGGTCCAATGGGTCGGGGCATGCAGCCGCGCTTCATGAGGCGAGTAGGTCAGCAACGAGGAACAACCCCCCAGCAACAAACACGGGACATGGAGGTCCGGCGGGGCAAAACACGCGCCAAACGACACACCCCCGGTCGGCTGGCATCGCGGCACACAACCGCAGGACGACTTGCACCCAGAAACAACTGGGCAATGGGATGTCAAGGGCGGAAGAAAGGTGATGCCCTAAGCGGCGGCACCTGCTACGTCAACCGTCAGTCACAAAAGAGGAAAAGGCTTCAGCTCCCACCAACGCAGAACACGAAACGGAGGGGCTCACAAGAAAACAGCAACCAGATATCGGGGGCAAATAGAGCGCTGGGGCTTCTGGGTCTGACGTAAAGCATGTACTGGGGCTGTGGAGGGGACACTCAGGGTGTGTGACCTTCACGTGACAAAGCCAGATGTATTCCAAAGGCTGACCCCAGAAACCCAAACCCTCCTACCGCAACACGCGGACCCCGAGGGAGGAAGGTGGGAGGCACGTACACAATGGGGGATGTTGTGTGTGTCGCGTAGGCGACGGTGGTATGAGGAGGATACGGGGATATAGGGAATATGACGTAGTGGTGCGAGAGCGGAGTACGAGACCAATGGAGGAGGGGGCACTCTAGTTCCAAGAGAGGGTGAACCGAACAATAGTGAGGGGGATGGCGGGCGGAATCTTGGGGAGGTCACTGGTGAAGGGGTCTGAAAAACTGGAGGAGGCGCGAGGGGGCCGGCCTAGGCCCATCAGTCTCCGGTCAGGCGGTGTCACACAAGAATACAGGCGGGAGACGCGGACAGAGCGAAAACACAAAAAAGAACTGAGGGGGAAAATGCAGAAAATACGCAAAAAAAAAAAAAAAAAAAAAAAAAAAAAAAAAGTCCCTAAGAGGGGGGGGCCGCAAGCTGGGTGGGGGCCACCGACGTCGTGCCAGCCAAGCGAGACACACCAGCAGCGAGGGCGCGGAAAGGGACAGGGGGGGGGGCGGAGGGTGGGGCAAGGGGACAAGGGGCAGGGGGGGAAGGACGATGTGGGGCGGCACACCACGCGAAGACGTGGGCATGGACAAAACGGACCGCAAGAAGAAACAGACGTAAGGAGGGGAGGGTGGCAGGGTGGGGGGGACACCGCCCCCACACCACGCGCACCCCCCCCCCTCCCCCTGCAACCCCTCGCGCGAAGATGCGACATGGGAGTTACCGGTAATCACGACCGAGACCAAGCAAAAACTATGCGACAGACCAGGGGTTCGGGGAGACACATGTCGGGAAAGAAGGCGTGTTGGTGCCGAGTGGCTGTCATATATCCGAGTCCGGTGATGCCAAACGTTGTCCCCGACCCAAGTTGCAGTGGAACGCTCTGTTCGATCATCGATGGACGACACCGCAAAAAAGACACAGCCAGCGGGGCCAGCTCATCCAGGCCATGGGGAGTACAGCGACGGACTCCCACCCCCCCAGGGCACCGCAGGCGCCACCCCCACCCCCACAAAAAACAACACAAGGGGGCACACGCACAGAGAGAAAGGACAGGGAAGAGAGAGGGGAGAAAGAAGACGACAGACAGTATATTGGGGATTATGTAGGTTTTCAGGTCGCTTTTGAGGGGCAGCGAAGGGTGTCAGCTCGTGAATAGGATGGGGCTTTACCCGGCTAGGTGGGCTGGCGGTGGGTGCGGGCGGAAGAGGGCATTGTGCCACGGGGCATTGATGCGGGGTCGCGGCCCACGCAGGGGCGAGGACGGAGGATAATATTAAAGCACGGCAGGCTTCAATTGCGAGTAGCCGCGAAAAAGATTGTGTGGTGCTGGTCGTAGCTTGCCTTCTCTTAAAAGTGTGTTGCAATGGGGAGTAGGAAATAGTAGAAAGAAGGGGGACAAGGGAGAACCCTCGGAAGAAGACTCGTAACGAGGCCGAAACTAACTCCGGCGGCGATGCCCAGGCACGAGCCCGGTTTTACCTTGACAAGAGGGCATTAAGACTGGGTGGCAGGGTCATTGGAGAGGTCTGCTGAAGAGAACTGAGGGAGCGAAGGTGGCCCCTGGGATCTGAGTAACGAACAACGGTATATTGGATTAAATGGTAGACGGGGGTGTAAAGCAAATAGCCTCGCAAATGACAACGATGGTTTCAGCACCGGTACGTGGATTGAGCCCGCCTTCCGCCCCCTCCTCCCTCAAAGAAATCGGGGTTGAATGGGGACCAAGCAGACAAGCTCTTAAATTAGCAAATCCCATCTCGTCGTTCTATTAATAATTATTGATTGTGAATAACAGGCCGTTGGTAATAACTTCAGATGATAATGAACACCTATTCATCTATGGGTCCTCAGTTCTTAATTTTGAATACTCAGTGAGATTGTTTGACTCAGGGGTAAGTTGGAGATTGTGGGCCTTTTATCGAGTATCAGTGTGGGACGTTTAGTAATCAGTTGGTTATTCATTTAAGGAATTTGGCATGATGTACAATTTTGTCAGTAATAAAAAAATTTTCTACAGCCAGTATGGTAATATTCGATGAATACTGTGCAGTGTTTCTTTTTTATATCACAACAAGCTTGATCATTTGAAGAATGTGTACAGTAAGGTCATTGACACATTTGGAAATCTTAAAGACCTGTGTGGGTGGAATAATCTCTAAAAAATTTTTTTCTTTAATGTGTAGCATTATGTACTCTAGCTGTACTCAGGCTACTGTATACTACTCTGAATAGTTTTGAATCTCTTGCATTAATTTTGCTGCTCTTCTTTGCACACTTTTATTAATGCTGACTGCCAATTAAACTGACATGCAAAACAACTGCAAGTGGCTACACGGACGGACTAATGCAACAACCGATGACAGCACAAATCATTTTGCAGTGCACGAAACGGGCAGATATCAAAGTAGAAAACTAGGGGAGAGGGGGTGAAATGCTTGGTTCACCCAGACAGAAATGGAACAAAACCCGTACCATAAACACTGGCTGTATTAATGAGCGCAGTCCATTTTTTAGCTCGGGTAAAAAAAAAGGGTGGAGAGGCAGGGGCAAGGGTGGAAGAGTGTGATGACGCGTGGCTGTCGTCACCACACTTCCTGTTTAGTTCCCACCACTTGCGTGGCCATCCTCTCATCTGACGATAACCAGGTGGCATTGAGACAGAGTGTGTATGCAAGAGAGAGGCTGTTCTGCCCGGTACATGGTACCGGTGACTTTTATTTTTATCGGTACAAGGCAAATATTTACCGGTAAAAACCGGCATATGCCGGTCTAACGGAACCTCTGATATGATTCCAATTTTTTTTCCTCTGTGCATTTTGTAACTGTAAATGTTATGCCAATGATCATCATGACCTAGTCTTTGCAGAGATTTTTGTCTTGTTTATAAGTATTTCTTTACATTTGGAAGCATTAAAATACAGTGTCCAGGTATCTGACTGGAGAATATTTGGAAAAATATAAAGTTTATCATTATGTGATGTAATATATATTATACATGTACTTTTTAGTATCATCTGCAAATGTTTACAAAGTTTACTTATCTTTTGAGGCCAATGGTTTATTTAAACTGTTAAAAGAAAAAAAAATGGCCAAATGTATTCACCTGTGGTGTTCCACCTTTTCACAACTCTCAAATTAAGCGTCTGTAACACTGACTTCTTTCTGTTTCCAGAAAATATCTTATTCAAGGTAGCAATGTACCACTTTCTTCTTAGTACTGCAACTTGATAAGTATTGTCTCCTGGAGAGCAGAATCAAACTTTTTTTTCTAATAATACTCTTGTCTCTAAATCTAAGTATCTTGCACTTGTGTAAACTTTCAGAAGAAGGGATACAAAGGATCTGTGCTGATGTAATCCATGCTGACAATCTCTAAAGAGATTACTGCTGGTCATATGACCAACAGTCACATCTCTGATTACTGATTCAAATATTTTACAAGTCACTGAAGTCAAACTGACTGGTAAGTAGTTTCCCCCGATTACTCCATATATCCATACCTGTTAGGTAAAGGGTTTGTAACTATTTCACTTTTAGTCTCAGATTGCGCATATTTATGAAACCTCTTAGTATATATATTCAAATCTATAATTTTTAGCTGTATGTGTGGGTTTGTTTATGAGTCTTTTATGGCTGCTTTAGTTTTTTTTACATGTTTTTTTTTTATTATTATTTCTCTGTAATGGATATCAGCTTTAACCGTTTCTGGTGGTTCGAAAACTTTTGGACTGGTAGTTTTTCTATTTTCATTATTTACAACACAGTTCCTTTTTGCCTCCATTTGGGGTACTGGTTTGTCATGATTGATGGTAGCCTGCTGAACCTATTCAAATAGTCATGAATGAACAGTTACAACAGTAGATCCTTATATAAGCTTGGCCAAGATTAACACACAACCCCCTCCACCCTATCTAATCTTCTCTACCTCCTCCACCCTTTTCCTACCCCTATCTCATCTCCTTCCTCATCCCCAGGTAATTAGGTTGATCCCCCTGGATGATGATCTCCCTCCACCCTGCCCCAAGCCACGACACACACACACACACACACACACACACACACACACACACACACACACACACACACACACACACACACACACAGATGCACGCACACACACACACATGCACACGCGTACGCACACACACACACACACACACACACACACACACACACACACACACACACACACACACACACACACACACACACACACACACACACACACACACACACACACACAGAACTCGCTACTGGGATCCCCTGTCAGTGTGATCAAAGCTCCCGTTGTTGTGTATTCATCACATCTTGAAGCACAAAGTACTCTTGGGAAATACAATTAAATTGAAAGTCAACCTTTCAGAAATGATGTGTAGTCATTTGAGTTGACCCTTTAACACTCTGAAATGTGTATAACCACAGAAAGTCTGCTGCACTAGCATGCAAAGCATTTACAAAATGTTCTGAAGTGGTGTAGAATTGAAAGAGACATCATTTATTTGTTGTTATGGCTGAACACAGACACCATGATACACAGTGTTTTTCTATCAAGGTAAGCTGGAAATAGGATGTGTGAAACAAGTAACAAATCAAATCTACAAAGGAAAAGTGGCTATGGTTGCCTGTGATCCTTCATATTCTGTGATGGTGGATAGGTGATTGCTGAAATTTAATAGCCAGCAGGAGTTGCGAGGATGTCAGATGATGCATGTTACTTGAAAGGAGAAGGTACTGACCAGAACATTTCATATGTATTTACTTGATGCATAGAATGTTCAAATTCCCCACCGCTGCCCTGTCCCCTTATTCCTTCCTTTCCCCATCTCTCTGCCTGCTCCCTCCCCTTCATAAGAAGGCTGTTAACATTGTATAACAGCCAAGCTATTTTTGGTTTTGTAAACCTGTTTAATCAAAAGAGTTTTTGCAATTTGGGGAGTAGGGAGTGCATATTCAACTCTGTACCAGATAATGCCCCTTTGAAGGATAGCTTTTCTTCAACAAGGAAGGCCCATTAATGTCTGAAATAAGTAAACTGAAATAAGTAAACCTGTTCATATTTGTAGAACAGTTATTGTTAATTCTTTATATAATGTTTTTTGAAAAAAACTTGATAGAGAAGGAAAAAATGTGCTGGGGAAAATGCAAGTCCAGTGACTGTCAAAAGATGTGCCCCAAACTCGAGTCACGTCTCAGCTTTTTTCTGTGAATGGTGGAATCAGAAAGTATGCTCATAGCTTAATTGTGTGATAGGTGGCTTACCAAAGAAATGTTGGATAAAGTTTATGGACATTGTATTAGATCTTGATTCATATTTTTTTATGAAGAGTTTTGAAAGTCCCTAGTTGTGAAAATGTTCCTAGGAAATGAAAAGAGGTCATCATATTCATTGTGCATGAAGGGGACAGTTTAGGGCTTTAGTGTAGAGACTTTTTTCTGCCCCATCATTTTGTTTCTTGGGTGAGTGTGCAGTTATTATGAATGAACCAATTGTCAGTTTTGTCTGCGTGAAACCAGAGAATTTTGGTTTAGCTACTGGCAGATTATGAAACTCAGGTTGCACCAGACCTGGCATGCTTTGTTCTTCTTCCCCCCCCCCCCTTCTTTTTTATCATATGATTGTGGTTGAAATAATGTGCAGTTTTAACTCCTTAAAGTTATGTGGCTCAACTGATTCAGTGTGAGAGGTTGAGAAAAAAATGCAGCCTAAGGAAGGAGTGTAAATGGTTGTGAACATAGGTATTCATTTGTTTTTTATTTTGAAACTAATGATATTCCCTGTTGCTGTGACTTAATTATTTATTATGTCAATTAAAACCAGAAACTTTAGGGTATGTTCTCACATGTTCGTACTGTGTTGAGTACTGCATCAGTATTTCAGTACTTTCCGACCATGACACAGTATTTACATTATCATTATTATTATTGGTTGTTGAAGCACAAAACTGAAAGGTAAAGAGAAAAGTTGTTTATAAGAGATTGCGTGTAGATGAGAACGATTGAAGAGGAAAGGAATAAGATCAATGGAAAGAGAGAGGGAGAAGTATTTGAAACAGTAATTAATTTTAAATCAGTATAATTGTTGTAAATTTCTTACATTAGTGGTGAGAATTGTGTTGGACAGAATATGTCAGTGCTTTTAATTTTGTTTTGCAGAGTTGACTTCAACGTCCCTCAAAAGGATGGAAAAAATTACCAATAACCAGCGGTATGTATTTTAAAATTTTTTGTCATCACAGAATTGTTGAGCAATGATTATTGATTTTTTTTTAATTTATAATTTAGACTAAATCAGGATTGCAAGCAACTTAGATATTATCTTAGTGAGTTAAAGAATCTGATTAGATTTATGTAATTGATAGTCATTTTTTTACTGTCAAAGCAATTATCATGAGCTGACATACTTAGCATTTTGCTTTAAAAAAAAAAAAAAAAAAAAGGCCAAAACTCATTTTAGGAAGGTTATCGTAAAGATGTTATTTTTAGGCAGTAATTTCAGAATATTTATGAATTGAAAAAAAAGAGGTTTGATGACTAAGATGTTCTTTACTATCCTATTTTACTGTCCAGTCCTCTTCAGGGGATCATGAAAAAAGCTCTAACCATGACACCCAGAACGCATTATTTTGTGTAACAGTTTCATCTGGTTGTTGTATTATTACAAAAGGTTTTTGCTACAGAAAATCAAAAGCAGACTATGCTGTCTTTAGATGTCGACTTCAGGCTCTAATTTCCAGTGAACATCTGCTGACTGATAAGCCAAAGCAGCAGATAGTGTTTATAATTATAATCTGTCAGTCGAAAGAGTGATTGGCAGCTGGCAGAAAACAGCACTGCACAAAATGTGCATTTCCATCTAGCATGATGCAAAAAAGTAAAAGAACAAGTCAAATGAAAATGCTGGGATTGGTTATTTCTGTTTACAAAAACTAAACTGCACAAAATGTACTTTTTCATCAAAGCATGATATTCTCCAAAGCTGGAGTATGGCTGCCTTAAAGGCGGGATTAAAAAAACGGTCAAATACACAAAACTCCACTCCCTTTGTTGGGTAGATGGGATTAATCCTTGTCTGTCTATACAGGGAGTGTCCGTAGGAGTATTAGTCTGCGTATGCAGAAGAAGAAAATAATCAAAGCATGATGCAAATAATCAAAAGAACAACTTAGTTGAAAATGCAGGGGTGAATTATTATTGTTTACTCTGAAAAGTAAAATCAAATGAACTAATCTAAGTGCCCCACCCTCGACTTCCCCACCCCTCTATTTGAAAAAAAAAAAAAAAAATCGGGAACAACAAAATTTTGGGTTATAGTCACAATCTACAGAAAATTTTGATTATTTCTGCTTCTGATTCAAGTTCATGTTGTCAAAAATTGTGTCATATTTATCATTGTTATTATTTGAGCATAACATGGTCTGAATAGATAGAAACCCAGTCAAAGAAAATTAAAAAAAAAAACGTTGATATATACATTCATGAATTGTTCATCACGATGTTTTGATGTTCCATCTGTCATATACTAGTTTACATACTTTAATGAACCTACATTGTTACGCTTTGCTCTAGGTGCAAAAATAAAAGAAGCACAAGGGCTTTACAGAAGTAAAGAATGCTTTAAATTTTTGAGAACATAATGTTTTGCAGAAAGGATAGCACTTTCCGTTCTTGCCTCTTGGCTGAAATATAAAATGAGTGGTCACATCTGACCCATATCGTGATGACAGAAATTAGATTTCACTTTTGTTTGCTTCCGGCAGGTATTCTTGTCATGTGTGATTTTGGTCAGGTTGGGGGTGACGCTGATAAAAATGAAGCCCCAGAAGTTTGGGCAAACCGTTGACCAGAAAAAAAAAAAAATTATGTCTTCCACGTGTTGGTCATAAAACAAAAGCATCACTTGATTTGTTTGAGATTCTTCAAAAGTGTCTTGTTCTCATCTCTCGCTACCTTTTCAGTCTTCCTTTCTGTTTCATCTCAAATCCTTGCCCTCCTTTCATTTCAGATGTGTCTTGTTTTGGTTGCAGCATCGATGCAGCTCTGCCATCCATAAAGTATGCCCTTGATAAGGGTGCCAAATCAGTGGTGCTGATGTCACACCTTGGTCGGCCAGATGGGCTGCGCAATGAAAAGTACTCCCTGAAGCCTGTAGTGGAAGAGTTGAAAAAATTGCTTGGACGGTAAGTGTCTCGAGTGTTTACAAAGTGTAATAGATATAAAAGTGTGCTTTATTTAGTATTCATCCATCATTATGAATCACAGGTACAAAAGTTGGCAAGGATCAAGATTTCTTTCTCATGCAAAACACAACATATACTGTTCTAAAAAAGAAACACATGCTTTTTGATATTTTCACCTTGGATGCCAGAGCACTGGTAGGATGTAACCAACCAGTGGAAAATGTTGTTTACGTCTGTGCTTCATGTGTGCTCACGCATTTAGCGCCAGTCGGATTGCACGTGCACAAAATGGCCATGTGGACAATTTTTTTTTTTGGTCATGCTTTGCGCCTGAGTGAAGCAAATTCAGGCACGTTTTGGTGAATGAATGCTCAAAGGAAGGCAAGCAAACCATACACACAGCGAGTCATCCTGAGGAAAACCAGTCGGTCGTGGCAAAGTGCAAAGATGCGGCCATTCAGTCAGCCAGAATGTGAGAATGCACTGGAGGTTTGCAAGCTGGGCAAAGTCAGCCTGAAGTCGCCCGAGCGGTTTGCTAACATTTATTTAAGATTTTTTTTAGTTTTCATCGCATCAGCGGCTTCACAGCAGACCAACCACGCTCTGGAAGACCTTTGCCAACAAGTCCAGCTCAAGACAGCTACATCCGGGCCAGCCACTTGCGAAATCGCTTTCAGTCAACCTCACTAACTGCCCAGCAATTACCCAGAGGTCAAAGAATATCTAACCAGACTATTCGGAATCGTCTGCATGCTGCATGGCTATGGGCTTGCAGACCTGTCAAAGGACCTGTCCTCACAGTGTCATCATGGGAATAGGCTACAGTGGGCAACTCAGCATCATCATCCCTGGACCTTCAGGAACCACTGGAACAGGGTCTGGTTTTCAGACGAGTCTTTCTTCCTGCTCCAGCATCATTACAGGAGGAGGAGGGTGTACCGCAAACATGGCAAGCGTTTTGCCCAGAACTCCATGGATGAGGCACCTGCTGCTGATGGTGGTAGAGGCGTCATGGTGTGTGGAGCCATCCACTATGCTGGCAGGAGTCCCCTGGTGCAAGTCCAAGACATGCTGAACGCACAACAGTATGTGGCTGAAATTCTCCAGCCTCATGTCCTGCCTCTTATGCTCGCATGCTGTTCTGACAGGATGACAGGCTTCATACCAACAATGTAAACCTTGCCAGCAACAACATCGCAGTTCCTCCTTGGCCCTCAGTGTTGCCAGATCTCGACCCCAATGAGCATATTTGGGATGAGTTAAAAAGACGAGTCCGATTGTGAGTGCATGCTCCTGTCAGAGCTGTTCACTGCCCTCCAGGAGGAGTGGGACACCATGTCAGCAGAGGTTATCCGCAACGTGATCATCTCCATTCCAGCCAGGTGCCTGGCCGTTGTTGCTGCAGATGGTGGACACATACCCCTTACCTAGTCCTCACCGCCCAGAACGGTGTGTTTTTTGTGATGTGAACTGTACAGACTCTGGAAATGAAAGTGGAATTGTTGACCTTTGAAACAAACAAAAATTCTGTTGTGAAATGGTTTCAATGGAATTTTTGCTAAATTAATGAAATTTGAAATAACGTTTCTTCAACAAAAGTATGCATTTCTTTTTTTGATCAGTATAATAATAAAGCTGAGAGTAGAGGTTACAGATAAAGATAGTAACTATTGTGTACAGTGCAATATCCTTTGCATATCCCCACATTAATGGTTTTCCTGGTTGTAACATGCTATTTGAATGTTCCCTATCAGCAGCTTCTGATGTTTTTTTAAGAAAAACCTATGCTAAGCTTGAACCAGTTGCTTCGGACACACTTTTCTTTTCTTGCTTGGTGTGTTTTTGGGGGCTCTGAAGTCTAGCCTACGAGTGTTCAGCTCTTGTTGCCCCTGCCTTGGCTGGAATGCTGGTAGTTTCTTGGAATGAAATTCTCAACTTGCTCTTTTACTGTTTCTTAGAATCACTTAACCGCTTCTGTACTCCTTCTTGGGTATGCACGTCAGATGGTTTGTAATCTTGCCTTTTCGGTTCTATTTTTAGTGGCATGATATTTAGCAGAGAACTCACTCTCTGCGCATCTTCCTCTTCTTTGGATGCTCACAGTGTTCCCATACTTTATGAGGGGCAAAACAAAAGCTAGGAGTCTTTCTATTCGTCCAGTTCTCAAGAAGTCGGTTATGATCACATTACATGTGTTTTCTGTACTGCCCAAGAGCAGAGAGTGTATTTTGAACACTTCTCTGGTTCTGCTTCACAATTGTTGGGAGCTCATACTGGTTGCAGGTTGTTTGAACCAGGCATGTTGCTGTTTGATGTTTATTCATTTCATTTAGAGCCTGGAACACTTTGTCTCTCATGGAAGTACCTTTTTTTCTTTCCATGTATCTAATCATCTTGGCACCATTCTTTTAGTCTGAAAAAAAACCTTCTCAAGGTGGGGATTGATTACCAGGCCTTTAAACATCTGTTTTGGATAATTTCCTAATTAGCTGTTATGAATGGTCAGATATGCAGTTTTTGTGGTATAATTGAAGTCTTTTGTTTATCTGTTATAGTGAGTTATGTTTTCAGACCATAATACCAGATTAGCAGCATGCACACACACACACCCTCGCGTGCATGCAAGCACGCGCACACATGCAAAACAAGCTGAGATTGATGATTACCTCACTCTGGATCCCTATTTGTAGTCATTGCATCAATCCTTGTCAAATGCAAAACTATCTATAGTTGGGAAACTAGAGGTTCTGCCTCTCAGAGACAGAGGACTATGCACTGAGGTTGTGTCGAGGCTTTTTCAGTTCTTTCTCTTCGTCTTGGCTGCGTCACTCTACAGTCGTGATCCTGATCTCCATCTTCCACTCCGTCAGCTCCTTGAGTCCTCAGATTTTAGACGGCAACTTCAGATGTGGGAAAAGTTTTCCTAAGGTTTACATTATTGATACTCTTGAAGGAGGAAGTTGTCTTGGTAGTATTGGTGCGACTACTAGTGGTGAAAGAAATTAAGACTCCTCGTTCCTCAGGTATCTAGAGAAGAGCATTTTGGTACGCAGGGTATGTTGAAGGTGAATCAGTTTTGGATCTAACTTCCCTGAGGTGTTTCCTCTGCCCTAAGCTACGTGGAAATGTCCGTTAAAACGTGCTAGCTCTTTGGGAGACTACCAATGTCCAGAGGCTTGAATGTTGTTTGCTGTGTAGAATGTAATCAAGCTTAAGAATGGAAGATGTCCTTGTTTTCTAGTCAATGGGTTAGACTTGAGTTTTCACAGCCGTGGGGCTGAAACTTAATTAGTGTCAGGTTCATGGATCTCTGCAGATATGAGAAAGGTTTGCCTTTTGTTTTGTTTGGGGCATTGGTTTGCATGTCTGCTTGGATAAATGGGCTGATGGAGTCCTTATAATTGTGTCTACACACATGCGTGCATGCACATGCACATGCACGCACGCACACACACACACACGCACACACACACACACACACACACACACACACACACACACACACGTGTATGTGCATGCACACAGTATATGCATATTTACATGAGTATGTTGTGTGTGTATGTGCATGCATGTGTTTTACACACACACACACACACACACACACACACACACACACACACACACACACACTCTCTCTCTCTCTCTCTCTCTCTCTCTCTCTCACACACACACACACACACATGTACGTGTATATACACATTTACGTGTGTATGTTTTTGTGTGTGCATATGCATGCATGTGCTTTGTATGCACACACACACACACACACACACACACACACACACACACACACACACACACACACACACACACACAAATGCGCACACTGGTATGATAAGTTTAATTTTGATGACTGGTATGATAAGTTTAATTTGATGATGGATTCTGTGATTTTAGCATCCAAACAATTGATCGTTTTGGGTGACTTTAATATTGATTTAACAGTACCTGGAACAAAATGGAGTCACAGTTATTCAATATATTATTAGAACAAATCGTCAATCAACCAACACGCATTACTGAACACTCGGAAACTAACTGATCATGTTTACGTCACCTCAAGAGCAAATGTTGTGGAAGTATGTTCTGTTCAAATCGGATGCAGTGATCATTCATCTATTTGTTTTACATGGATGAAGAAAGGTGTAAAAATCCCTAGGCTGGGACATAAGGAAATCTTTTAGAGATCTTTCACACATTTTGACAAAAATGCCTTTCTTGATGATTTACTTTCCTCGGGCTTAGATTATGTTTATCAGATAAGAAAGCCTGATGAATCAGTCAATTACTGGGTATACATTTTCAGTTCAATATATGATAAACATGCTCCCTTTGTTAGGAAACAAGTAAAACATACTATGAAACCCCCGTGGTTGACAAAGGAAATAGACAATGATATTCATAAAAGAGATCATTTACTCAAATCAAAGGACAAAAAAAAATTTAGAAAACAAAGAAATGAAGTGAATTCCATGAAACGAAAAGCAAAAAAAAAAAAAAAAAAAAAAAAAAAAAAAAAAAAAAAAAAAAAAAAAAAAAACCTCAAGATTTGTGATTCTCATCTCAGAATTCAAAATCGATTTGGAAGGCTATTAATCTTTTAACTAATGGTAAATTGAACTCCAAAGTTAAGAATCCAATAAAGGATATTTCACCGGAAGATTTAAACTTTCATTTTGCAAATGTTGCTAAGGACATAATAGTAAATGATGAAACAAATCAAAATGATTTACATGAACTTAAACAATACTGCTGTTCTAAAAACATCTCCTCAACTTTCACTATACCGTCGATTTCAGTAATTGAAGTGTTATGGGTTAATGTGTCTAAAACAATCTGGAACAAGAGGTTTAGATGGAATTGATGGAAGGATACTGAAAATTGCCTCATCAGCTACGCTGATACACTCACCTATATTTACAACTTGTGCATTGATAAAAACCAATTTCCTCTTATATTTTAAACAAGCCAAAGTCATACCCTTCATACAAAAATGGTGATTCCACCAATCCGTCTAACTATAGACCTATTTCAGTACTACTCCTTTTGTCAAAAGCACTTGAAAGACATATTCAAAGACAATTATATTCTCACTTTAAGTATTATGATTTGATTCATGAAAATCAGTCGGGCTTTAGAGAAAATAACTCCTGCCACATGTCTCTTATACAGCTTACTGATTGTTGCCTATCAAATATGAATAATAACAAATTACTGGAATTCTTTTTGTCGACTTTGCTAAAGCCTTTGATGTTATAAACCATTCCATTCTCATGAAAAACTTGCACACTATAAGCTATCGAACCAGGCCTTAGACTTCATTAGATCTTTTCTTACTGATCATCAACAACTTGTTGAAATTTGCAGCAGATGGTCAGAATTACCCAATTTGGAATTTGGTATTCCACAGGGATCAGTATTAGGACCTCTCCTATTCTCTATTTACATAAATGACTTGCCTTTATGTGATTGTGAAATTTTTGCTGATGACACTTCATTACAGTTTAGCAGTGATAGTGAATAACCTTCAGAACAACATTAACAGATTGATTAAATGGACAGAAATGAACCACACATGTCCCTGAATGCAAATAAAACGAAATGTATGTATGTGACTACACGGCAAAAATGGCAGAAAATTAGGTCCCTGTTCACAGCGCTATATGTCAATGACCAAAGGATTGAGGAGGTAACATCTCATAAAGTACTAGGGGTTATCATTGATAATGATTTAACGTGGTACGACGACATTACTGACTGTGGAAAACGTATTTCTAAAAGGATTTATCAATTACCAAAAATAAAACATTTTCTGAATCTCCAGTCGAGGAAATTATTTTTTCATGCACATATTTGATCTCTCATTGATTATGCGTCTGCGTTATGGGATAATTCTAGTGAAACAAAAATTGAAACAAATGAATTGTTTACATAAAAGAGCTATAAAGTTGATGCAATTAAAAATCTAATTCCTTGACAGGTGATGACTATGAAAAGTTAAATATTCTCTCCATTCAAAGACACTCTTCTTCAATAAATACCTGTGCATGTATAAAGCAGTTAAGGGAATAGCTCCAAAGAAAATTATCCGAAACTTTGCAAATAATGAAAATAGACATATTCACAAACTTTCGTTTCCTAGACCCCGTAACAATCTTTACAAATCTAGCTTCATATATTCTGGAGGTATGGCATGGAACAATTTCTTCTTTAAAAACATGTCCTCCTAAACTGGTGTTTAAAAAAGCACTGAAAAAATATTTGATGGACAAATTAAAGTAATCTAAGATTATCTATGTTGTTGCAGATTCTCTCTGTCTGTCTGTCTGTCTGTCTGCCTCTCTCTCTCTCTCTCTGTTTGTCTGTCTGTCTGTTGGTTTCTTTTTGTCAATGCTATCTGTCTCTCTGCCTATCTGTCAGCCCCCCCCCCCCTCTCTCTCTCTGTCTTTCAGATGTCTTCATTGCCATGTCTGATATGTTGTTCATTGTCCATCAAAATACTGATAAATGGTTGTTAATTGTTTCATTGTTTTCATTACATTGTATATTTCTGATTTCTATGTATGCGTTGCTTCGTGTTTCTCTTTTTTCATTATTGTAATTGATATTTATGCTTTTTTGTGAGGGCAGGATGAAAATAAGCTGTAAATCTTATTCGTTAACCCTGAATAAAGATAATTTTGACTTGACTTCGCACACACACACACACACACACACACACACACACACACACACACACACACACACACACACACACGTTTACGTGCGTTTACATGTGTGTGAGTGCACTGTGTGTGTGTATGTGTGTGCTCAAGCTCTCAGTTAATAGCATTCCAACATTTCCTCTTGCAGAGACGTGCTATTCCTCCAAGACTGTGTGGGACCTGAGGTGGAGTCGGCATGTGCAAACCCAGCTGCTGGATCTGTCATCCTGCTGGAGAACTTGCGGTTCCACGTGGAGGAGGAGGGCAAAGGGGTGGACAGTGAAGGGAAGAAGGTCAAGGCTGACAAAGCTAAAGTGGCCGATTTCCAGGCCTCTCTGTCTAAGCTGGGAGATGTCTATGTCAATGATGCTTTTGGTACAGCGCACAGAGCTCACAGGTATGGCTGTTTTGTGCAAAATACTCATAAAAAAAATTTATATTTGTCAAAATGTGGGCATTTCACATCTGCAGTTGAGGCAGTGATGACTGATGCTGAAAGAGTCTGAATATCAAAGCGTTGAAAATGGTTTGGTATTAATGTAGTGTATGTTCTGTGTTAACCCGTTCACTGCTTGAAAATATTACTTAACAAGGTTGGCCCAGTGCCAGGGAAATCTAATGATTTGAGGGTAATAATTAACAAAAAATTCTAGCTCAGAAACTACAAAAGATATGAAAATGAAATATATATGATTTTTGAAGGAAATTGAATGGAGATTTTGAATCTGGGCTTCTTTTGTTTTAATTTTGATCATAAAAAAATATTTAGGCATTTAGATTTGGATAGATTTTTTTTTGCACAATCAAAAACATATGTATTTACCACTACAGCTTCACATCCAAAAAAGAACACAAAGCAAAAAAGTTGAAAATAAAGTTTGTATTGTCACACTACACCTGTAAATGAAAGTAAAACAGTCTAGCAGTCTGTCCAGACGCTCACACCTCATGCAGACAGGTCAGTTCACGACCACGCCCCCCTCCCCCCACCACGCCCCCTTGCTGGACTTCAACCCTCTCTTTCACTCCTCCTCTTCCCCTACCGTTCCTGCTGCCCGTGTCACGCCGCGAGCAGGCCGCGCTCCCCTCTCGCGCTGACTAACACGTCGCTGGCCACTCACACGCAGTGCAGAGTACACACTAGGCTAGCTCGTTCGACGTTGGTAACCAGTCAGCTGAACACACTCTTGAGATCGCACAGCACGACTCAATAACTGACGAATATGGCCGGCAATTCCATCACTATCATCATCTCACCTTCATGCTCGTGAGTCGCTGAATAAAAGATTATTATCTTTATCAAAAAAATGATTAGCAGAGCCCGCTCAGCTGTGCAAGTACGTTGATTTGGTCGCTACGCTCGTCGAAGGTTGCGCCGCCATCTTTGCAAGCGAGACAAAGTGCTGGCTGGTCATCCAGTCAGTGATGAGGAAAAATGGTCTTTTTCCCTCACGTGTGGTCATTTGCATATTATTTTAATACTGTAGACATATAAGGCTTACTACGCACACTCTATTTCAGTCCTTTGATAGAAATAGTAACGAATGAAAATTCAAGAAAAATGCATGACGTCAGTGGACGGCCCATAGGCACTGGAAGTACACTTTTACTACGGCGTCAGCTGACGGCTTAAAGGGCACTCAACGGGTTAAGTCTCTTTGTTTATTGCAGTGAGGGATAGTTAGAAAGATACTTAAAATTCATTTTCTGTGAACAAATAAAGATTGACGTGGTGAGGAATTTGTATTGGTCCAGATGCCTGTCATTTTTTTCGTATGGATAACTTTTTTTGAGGAACTCTGATTACTGTGTGTCTTCTCAGTCCTAAATGTACATAGTTTTAAGCTTTTTAATTTTTTTTCTTTCCCTTAAAGAGATCCACAGACGTTTTGGATTCGTAACATGCATACATGAAGCCACGCGCATGCATACATTGACATACTCCATACAGAACATTGTTCCATAGACTTGTGTGCATATTTTTACTTTTTTGCTGTCTTTGTTTTTAATCAGAAGTGAACAGAAAAGTCATGGCACCTTATCTAGCATCCAAACATTGAATGTTCAGCACAGACCCTTTACAGCTGGGTACTTCTGCCACCAAAAGCATACTTCAGATTCACAAGCTTTCTGTAATTCTGTTTCTTTCCACCCAGTCAGTCTGTGGTTCTTTTCTTAGGGTAAATGTGAGAGGAGCAAAGCTGAATATCGATGGTAGTTTTTTTTTTGTGTGTTGTTTTTGCTCTGTGTTTTTCTTCAGCTCCATGGTTGGCTGCAATCTACCCCAGAAAGCATCAGGCTTCCTGCTGAAGAAGGAGCTCCAGTACTTTGCCAAGGCCCTGGAAAGCCCTGAGCGACCATTCCTGGCTATTCTGGGCGGGTGAGACCGGCTTTCTGCTGGAAATCTTCCTTCTTGTTTTTACTATAGAAAGGAAATTACAATCAGCTGTAAACTCTTAAACCTATTGCATTCTAATAAAAACAAATCATTTCCCCTGTTCTTTTAAAATGACAACAGGAGTTCATTTTCTTTGACTTGGTCTGTGTGTGTGTGTGTGTGTGTGTGTGTGTGTGTGTGTGTGTGTGTGTGTGTGTGTGTGTGATTTGATGCTGATTGACGCTGTGTCTTCATATACGTTCATTGTGAAAAGCAAATCACATGAAAACCAACCAAACACACACACAAAAAAAATCCCGCATAAAACATATAGTACCTATTTTCCCATTATTAATCTTTAATATAAGAAACCAAGATGTGAGTGTGTGGTGGTATATATATATATGTGAGTGTGTGGTATATATATATATATATATATATATATATATATATCAGTATTTCAAGCCTTACAGCATAAAGTAAACAGGAAAGGTGGATGAGATTGGTGTAGAAAAGATGCACTGTAGGAGTCTCCTGTCTGTTACTATATCCAACCTCTGCCTTTAGGAAATGAAGCAGGTGATGTTTCAGGATCTGAACATATGTATGGGGTCTCTATTTAAGGTATGCAGCTTTACAAACCTTGGATTTTTAATGATACTGACTTGACCCCTTGACTGCCAGAAAGTTACTGCCCTTTTGGTTTCCTTTATACCAAAGCAAAAGCAGAATGTTAATTTGGCCCCTCTGCTGTGAGAGCAGTTCAAGGTCCATGGAAAATGAACCAATCCAAAGGTTTTGTAGACAGAACTTAGGCAAAAACCAATGCACTTCCACATAGCCAGTGAATGAATGAAATGCTTGCATCACTTTCCTAAAGAGGGTGACAACTTTTCAAGCCCTCTCCTCACACGCCAATTCATGATGAGCGTCACTCAGCATTACAGTCGACTGGCAGTGGACTTTGTTCTCTATAAAAACTATCAGAAATGCCCACTTTGTACATAGAATTGTTATGAGACCTGCAATCAGACAATCACTGGATCGTAGTGAATGTTTGGTCATGACTGACGAGGGAAATGAGGAATTCAAACACTGACAGGATTCCACTGTGCTGAAGGTGGGCCTCGTTAGTCATGTAAAAATTAATGCAAAAGAATGAGCTGGCCGACTGAAGTGTACCGGAACACTCCCACCTTTAGTTTGTCGGGAAATTGCGTGATGAGATTTGTTCATATGGGATCCGTGTTTGGGTGTCTAAGAATACAAAAACTGCTTTATGGGAGTGTACACAGGCAGTTAAAGGAGAAGGGAAGCAGAACTCCTGAAACTTGCTTCCAGACTTATGGAAGCATCAATAGCACTTGGAAGGGAAGTCAGCTACATGAAATGTAATATCTCTAGACAGCCAGCACTTGTCAAAGTCAGGAAGGGCACATATTGTGGTAGGAAGTACATCATAAGAAAAGGATCACTTAAATCATATGAAGTCCATCAAAGACTGCAGCAAAACATGAGAGATCAAAATGATAGTTAGCCTGGTTATGCCTGCCATTTGAAGACTGATTATCATCTTGAAGAGAAGTTCTGTCATATTCATATTGAAGACGGAAGTTTGGAAGTCACTGGTGGTATATTCCGTTTTATGAATCTGCAAGATCTGAACCTGTGAAAGCTGATACTGAACAAAAGAATTGTTTGAGAATATGCCTAAAATGAATTATCTACATTTTGTGCAGAAGTGATGCAAGGTTCAGTTGTTTGGCAACAGGTTTGTGCACATGTCAGATAACTATCCCTCCTTGCGATACTTGAACATGGACCAGTTTTCTCTTTTGCAAAGGAACGTGCCCCCAGATGTTCTTCAGAGTTCAGACTTTGTTTTTCGATATATTCATGGATTCTCAAAAGTGTCCATTTAAGCTTGCTTACACTGCAGATTGAAAGATTCTTTCTCCCTTTCTTCACAATGGAGAATTTTAGCTGATATTTTCACAAGTTGTGCTTTGTGGCCTCCTCTTTCCAGTATTCAGCTCCACCATTATACTTTATGGTGTCTCTCTCATCATCCTTCAACAAGCTAAGGCGTAGACACTTGTGAGCCCTTGATCTCCTGCACTAAATGTTCCCTGTTTAAACCTTGCAACTCATGCAAGAATTTGTCCAGTGTGATGGTTAATGAAATGAACTCACCTAAGGTGATCACTCTGTCGGCCTAACCGTCTATAGATGCACGATTAATTCCTTACTCCTCCAGTTTTCTTGATTGTTTTGTTTTTTGAGGATCCTGAAAATTGGTCATGTTCTCTGCCAAGTAGGATAAGGCATAAATGTATATGGGTAGATATGTTGTAATGTTGCTGTTAGTAGTAAATTTCCTTTTGCAGGTAATGTGAAGTGTATTTGTTGATTTGAAAAGGCACAATTGGACACTTCCAAAGTGACTGTCAGCAGTGCTGTATCTGCTGTCTCCAGGGGGCATTATTATGATGACCTGATGTTAATGTTTCACTGTGGACTGCTGGTTTTGAGTCTGTGAGGGGTTTTCATGGGTGTGATTGTGTATGGAAGAGTTTGATTGAGTAAAGTTGGAGTAGAGACACTGTAAGGACAAAGACGGTGAGAACACCCCCACCCCCCCCACCCCACCCTTCACCCCTCAAAAAAAAAAAAAAAAGGGAAAAAAAAAAAAAAAAAAACTGAAGGAAAACTTTGATCCATGCTGACAGGGCCAAAGTGGCAGACAAGATCCAGCTCATTGAGAACCTGTTAGACAAGGTTAACGAGATGATCATTGGAGGTGGCATGGCTTTCACCTTTCTCAAGGTCCTGAACAATATGCAGGTCAGTGGTGATGGTGGCTTTTCCTGTCTCACTTAGATTATACAGATCACTCAGCTCAGCTCAGCATGTTGACTTGTCAGATAGAAGTGTATCTTCCTCATGGTGATTGCCTTGTTATGAATGCCATTCATTCCTTCTTTTTGTGTCTTGCTGTTTGGAAGGAAAGGGTGAATTTTTTGTGTTTGATTTAAGTTAAAAGATTAAAAGGGTCTAGTACATAATTCCAGTTCACAGTGCATCCCTAGAAGTTAGATTTACTGTTTACTGTTGTGCACACACACACACACACACACACACACACACACACACACACACAGGCACACACACGCGCACTTTGCACTCACATGCCATGCAATGAATGCACATGTCACACAGAAGACCTACGTTTGTACCAAAGACTTGTCCAAGCATAGTATCTTTCTGTTTTAGGATTCCTCTTGAACAAAAACTGACAATAATTTTTTAACTAATATGCAACAGTTTAGGCAAATTTAATAACAGCATACAACTACTTTCCAATTTCTTTTCTCACGATTTATTATAGAAATTGTGAAAACATTGGAAAAATAAACAAACTGTCCAATGATTATGCATTGCCTATGGTCAGTCTCACTGATATTTTGAAACTGCATGACAAATACGTGGTGGTATTCAGGCTGAAATTTGCGAACATTGTGGCACAACTTTTTTTCCCCTTGCATAGTAACATGGGTGCTCGTGTGCTGTTATGTGCCGGAATGCTAGTTTTAAAAAATGGCCGGTGCCAGCAATACAGCTTTTTTAAATCTTAAGAGCAATGAATTTTCAAAGAGTGGTTTAAATCGGACAGCAGTTCCACTATTCATTTCAGTTCCGATCCAAGTTTTCTGTGGGTTCTGTTCTCGCTCTTCAGTGCTGGAGGTATGAATGCTCCACTTTCTTCAGGTTGACTGGACACTACAGACATACGTACATTTGAAAGTTGATAGCATGACAATGGAACAATTGTTACAAAGCTGTTTTTGACAAAAGGTGATGTGTCAAGGCCAGAGGAGGTGGAGGAGGGCAATGGGAACGGCTCATTGAAAAGGATACAAATGCAAAACATTTGGCCTGTGGCTACAGAAGATTTACATGCTTGAGATGGCTTCCTGTTCCGTTTGTTTGAAGAATCCAGACTTAGAAGATTTCAAACAATGACAGCAGATTTTATACAGACTTCATTCGTCTTGTGTGGTGATTTCAAATTGAATGTCAAGACTGCATCTGTTCATTCATTGTTCAAGCCATCAGCTCCCACTGGAGCAAAGGCCATCAGCAACAGTCTGCCAGTGCGCTCTGTCCTGGGCTGCACTTTCCAATTCTCTCCAGGTGTATCCCACTCTCTTCCTCTCTGCATCCAAGTCTCTTCTCCATGAATTCCTAGGTCTTCCCCTTCTCCTCTGTCCCTTTGGGTTCCAGCGCAGAGTATGTCGCGTAATGTCGTCGATGGGCTTCTTCAGTGTGTGGCCTACCCAACGCCATTTCCCCTTTTTCACCTCTTTCTCTGCAGGGAGTTGATGTGTCCGCTCTCACAGTTCACATTCCTGATGGTGTCTGGCCAGTGGATCTGAAGCATCTGTCGGAGGCAGCCATTAAAGAATGTCTGTATTTTCTAGGAGATGGTCTTTGTTGTTCTCCACGACTCGGCGCCATACATGAGTACTGACTTGACATTAGAGTCGAAAAGTCCTATCTTGGTTCGTCTGCCGACAAGCCTGGAGGTCCAGATGTGCTTTGATTGACGAAAAGTTATCCTGGCCTTGCCAATTCTTGCTTTGACATCCACATCTGTTCCACCTTGCCTGTCAACTGTGCTCCCCAGGTACGTGAACTTTTCCACCTCTTCTAGCAGGTCGTCATTCAGTCTGATGGGATCTTGTTTCTTTGTGTTGGCTCGCAGCACTTTTGTTTTCCCTCTGTTCACCTTCAGCCTGACCAGTGCTGAAACTTCTGCCAAGTCTGATGTCTTCTCGTGCATTTGCTGATGGGTGTAGGACAGGAGCACCAGATCGTCAGCAAAGTCCAGGTAGTCTAGCTGCCCAGTCATGGTCCACTGGATACTATTCCTCTTCCTGGTGGTCGTTGTCCTCATGATCCAATCTACCACGAGCAAAAACAGGAAAGGTGAAAGCAGACATCCTTGCCTCACTCCAGGTTTTTTTTTTTTGTTTTTTTTTTTGGTGCTGTCCCAACCTCTTCGCCACCTCAAAGGCAGTGCACCCACGCCGCTCTTTCTGATACCCCGTCCACAGCCACAGCCCAGTCGCCTCTGCCGCAGCCCCAGCACCAGCAATCGACAGGGAGCAGTCAATGTCAAGTCGTCAAGAGGCAACCCACCGGAGGAGACACTGCACTGCTGCTGAGTCACTTCAGTGGTGTTCAGTGGCACCTGTTCTGATCTAACATACAGGACACACCACTTACTAAGCCCCCAACTGATGACAATAATTGCTTAGTCACGGAGCCGGCGTGAGTGAGTTCTCCCTTCGGAGGGCGCCCCACGTCCTTCCAACGACAGCCCCCATGGACTCGCCGATACCAGTGACCCCGACGGAACCAAACCAAGGCCACAGACATGGAGAGGACATCGAAATTGAGGTCACCATGAGAGCAGGGCATGATGGGCCACAGAATTTGAGACCTTTTTTTTTTATGCTGATCAATGAGAATGAGGATGATTAAGATGATGCTACAGATTTCCATTTCAGTCTGAGACTACATGACAGGGCTGTACTCTACACTTCCTTTCATAATATATCCCGGCGTCAACCAGGCCCGAAAGTTACAGGCGCCTGCCGTGTTGGTCAGGAAATTTGAGCAACACTCAGAAATGCATCCATTAAGTGGATGAAACTCGACTGTGTGGTCCCAGTCTTCCCAACTGAGTCCGCAGCAAACTCAACTCTGTTTAGGAGCCGGTCGGGGCAGAAAAACCCACATGACTGATGGGATTCGAACCCACTACCTCCCAGCCGGGAGTCCGTGACACTAACCACTTCGCCACGGCAGCTGGGTGCCTCACTCCAGTTTTGATGGGGAGCTCCTGGTTAGTTGTCCTTCGTGTATGACCTTGCAGCTCATTTCTTCGTAGGAGTTCTTGATGATGTTGACAAACTTTGTTGGTATTCCATGGTGTCTCATGAGTTGCCATAGGGTGTTCCCTGTGAACACTGTCAAAAGCCTTCTCATAGTCAATGAAGGTGCAGTACAGAGGTGAGTTCCATTCCTGGGATTATTCGAGAATGATCCTCAGGATTGCAATCTGGTCGATGCATGATCAGTTTGGTCGAAAACCTGCTTGTTGCTGGCGAAGGAGTGTATCAGCTGTCTCTTTCATCCTCTCTCTAGCAAGATTCATTGAAGATCTTTCCTGGGACCGAAAAGAGCATAATCCCTCTGTAGTTCTCGCACTTGCCATGGTCTCCTTTCTTGGGCAATTTCACCAGGTGCCCCTCCTTCCAGTCCAGTGGAACATCCTCAACCTCCCAAATCGTTGTGAAGAGAGGGTAGAGCATCTCTGTTGTTGTATCTATGTCTGCCTTCAGGGCTTCTGGGCAGACTTCATCTGGGCCAGCTGCCTTTCCATTCTTCTGCATCTGGATGGTGCGCCGGATTTCTTCTTGCGTTGATGGGTTGCAGTTGATTGGGAGGTCTTCCCTGGCAGCTGGTATCTCTGGTGGATTTTCATGGGCAGCTCTGTTGAGGAGGTCTTCAAAGTGCTCCTTCCCATCTGTTGCGCTGTCCCTCCCTGTCCATTATTGGCTCCCCGTTCTTATCGTTCACTGGACATTCTGATCGCCTGGGCTTTCCTGATAATCTCCTTGTTGTATCGTATAGCAGTCTCATGTTTCCGCTTCCTGCTGCCCCTTCTGCCTCTTCTGCTAAACTGTCGATGTAGTCTCTTTTGTCTTGTTTTGCATTCCTCTTTTCCACTTTGTTTGCCCTCGTGTATTCTTCCTGTGTCCTTGCTTTCCCTGTTCTTGTCATGTTCCTGTTTACTGCTGCCTTTTTCTCTCTCCTATCCTCGATCTTCTGTTGTGTGTTGGCAAAAATCCATTCTTGTGTGCTGGTGTTTCTGACGACCCACAACTTCCTCACACGTTGTTGTCAGTGCTTCTTTCACCTGCTGCCTCTGTGCGTGCAGGTCGGTGTCCTCATCCCAGAGTTCTGCTAGTACTTGGAACCTGTTTGACAGCACTAGATTATACTGCTATTGTGTGTCCACGTTCCACAGAAGGCTGGCGTTGAACTTTTTCCGTCTTGAGGCTACAGCATTCCTGCGTCTTTTCAGCTTCACCTTGGTGCAGGCAACAGCAGGTGGTGGTCTGTTGCAGTGTCAGCCCCTCGTTTCACACAAATGTCCTCTAGAGTCCTCCTGAACTTCTTGGAAATGCAAAAGTGGTCTATCTGGTTTTCAGTAGTATGATTAGGAGACATCCATGTGGCTTTATGGATTCTCTTGTGTTGGAAGATGCTGCCTCCAGTGACTAGATTGTTGTTGGCACAGAGAACAGCAAATCTCTCCCCATTCTCGTTAATCTCTCCCAGTTCTTATTTTCCCATCACCTTTTCATATCTGGCGTTGTCCTGTCCGATCTTGGCATTGAAATCGCCCATCAGGATGTTTTTTTTTTTTTTTTTTTTTTTTTTTTAATGGTGTATTTTTTTTTTATTGAAGGGAAAATGCTAATTTAACTCGACACACAATGATATATCTAAGATAAAGAGACAACAAATGCTTTTTAAAGACGAATTTAACTATACACATGATGATTTGTAATGATGTCTCACAATAAAAGAGACACATTTGAAACAGCATCAGGATGTTGTTAACGCTCCACTTACTGGTTATTCTCTGCAGTCTGTCATAGAAGTCGTCTTTTTCATCATCATCGTCAGTGTTGTTGGTCGGGGCGTAGCACTGTGCTGTGCAGCATTTGATCCTCTTGTTGGGTCCTGAAAGTCGCTGTGATGATTCTTGGCCCATGTGGCTGCTATCCTACCAGCGCTCCATGAGCTTTTCTGGACAGCATCAACGCCATGCCCTCCGAGTGCATGGCCGTGTCATCCTTGTTTTCCAGAGTAGATAAGTAGCTGGCCCAAGCTCAGCATGAGCTATCCCGCCTGCAGCTACCTGGTCTCGCTGAGCCCGAGGATGTCAAGCCCATGCCGCCTCATCTCCCCTGCCACCTGCTTCGTCTTTCCTGTCTCATATAGCGTCCGGATGTTCCAAGCCCTATGGAGGTTGTTTTCTTGATCGTCAAGAGAGTTGTCAGCACTGCAGCTTCTGGTTGGCTTTCGCTGCAGTCCCTCATAGGCCCTCCCGTAGAAGTCTCCCTCGCTCCAAGAACAGTTTGCTTGGTTGTTGTTGACGTTTCTGTAGCTACATAGATTTAAGGACAAGGTGAGGAAGCTAACCTCATGCTTGCCCTGGCTCTCCATTTATCCGGGCTTGCCACCAGCCATACCTGGCATGCTATGCATACCAGGCATGGGCTGGGTTACTGCATCTGTAGACTAGCTGTATTGTGGCTTCTTAAATCAAGTATATCTGCAACCATCTGCCAAAAATACATTCGTGCAGTAGCTCAACTTTCTAGTGACTTCAGAGTCAGGAATGTGACTCATTGTGACATCAGAAGGCATTCTTGAGTCTCTTTTCACTTCAGAATACACTTCAAAGTCAGGAGAATAATTCATGGTGACTTCAGAATACATTCTTGAGTCCCTCTTCACCTCAGAATATGTATGGGAGATTAAAAGGTACAAAGGTATGTGAAGATTAAATTTGAAAAAGAAATACAAAAACTTTGATTTTCTTCTGGAAATTGCATTTAAGGTATGTTTTATGTATGTATTTATGAACTTTTAGCTTTAATTTCAGGCCTAAATTTAGCACTTTACATTCAACAATAGTTTTTCCATTTACCTTTTAAAATGCATTTGTCATTCAGCTTCAGGAGGGCATTGCCCCCCTGACATCCCAACAGGGGCACTGCCCCTGTACCCTACTAGGGCCTGGGCAGCCCCTGGACCCCTGCCTTTCAGGTTCTTACAAATATACAGGTAGCACCCATGTAGCTAAAATGCAGTCATGAGAAGGCAGTATTTTAACACAGTTGTACTGTTGGTAACATTTAAAGCAACATTACATATAACCAGGAAACATCCCCAAAGTAACACTTTTGCTACCTCAGACACTTAAAAAGAAGTCAAAGCAAAAAAATAAAAAAATAGAATAAAATAATCGTCTACTGCTCCCACCTTGCCTTCCACCACGCCTTTCTTTAGATTGTGTCTGAAAAAGTGTCACACATGAGTTGTTGAGGATTTTGCTTTGCTCCTCATATTGAAATCAATGTTACTGTATGATGGACATGTTTAAGGGAAATTATGTACCATTATTGGAGTCTTAGCATTACAGTCAGTCATTGGTGTGCACACAGATTGGGACTTCCCTTTTTGACGAGGAAGGGTCCAAGATTGTGCAGAAGCTGGCTGACAAGGCGAAAGCGAAGAATGTGAAGCTGCACCTGCCAGTGGACTTTGTCACAGGGGACAAGTTTGCTGAAGATGCTACTGTAGGGCAGGCTACCGTTTCAGCTGGCATACCGGCTGGCTGCATGGTAACTTGCTTTCTCTTTGCATGGCAAGACCAAATTCTGATGTTGGTTTTGTCACAGAATTCCTATTGTTACAGGGTTATGTCTATTGTATGTTTGAACCAGATGGAACAAGGTCTACATATGATTTTTGTATCATGCTGATGTCTATTGCATATGTTGTTTCTTTGATTCTAGTCTATGAGTTCAGGTATGTGGAAAGTTATTTTTTTTTTAATAGCACATGATACCCAGTGTGTTGCATTTGTTGTTAGCGATAATAAAGCTGTTACAATAACATGCTATAAATTAATATGCATATGACTGTCATTTGAAGCACAAACCTTAAAGTTAAAACTTTAGATTTTTTTTTTTTTTTTTTTTTTTTTTCAGTGCAGTGATTATATCCAGAAACAACTGGTATGCAGTTCATTGTAAGACTAGGTCCAGCTTGTCTTTTATCTCTCGCAGTTAGGTCAGTTAAGATGCCTCTAAACCATGTGAAAGCAAATAACACGAGAGAGACTTGAATTCTGTTCCTGCTAACCTTACTCCCTTATGAATGCTAGCGACAGGAACAACAGTGATTGATAATCACAGTAAGCCCAATAGAAAACAGTGACTAGGTATGCAAAGACAAATTTGATGAAAAGAAAAAAAAATCAGACTAGCATTGAAGCAGATGCCAAGAAAGATTGATTTAGAGTAACTAATAAACAATAAATGATCAAACACAGACAGTGAAACAAATGACCAACATTGATAATTGAGGAAGATATCTGTACAATCAGCCAACTTGAGTACAACCTTATAATGCATGTTCTTGTATTTGTTAAGTCAGTCAAAACAGTGTCTGTTTCTAACAGTGTCTGTTTCTTCAGCTGGATTGGGGGGGGGGGGGGGGGGGGAATAAAAATTGCAAATTTAAACTAAAATATGTCTCTCCCATTAGGTTTAAGTATTAAGGAAGAAATAAAATCAAAACAAAACACCATCTCCTTCATTCAACAGTAAAACAATTGTGAAACATTAAAAAGGTTAATTAAGATTAAAATGAGAGGAAAGTTGTCTGCCCTTAAACAGACTGCATAATCAACATGCATCATAGATTTACACAAAAGGAAACATATGTTGGGGTGGGGGGAGGGGGAGAAGGGGTGGCCTGATATTGCAAGTGGAACAGGGACAGATCACTGCGCAGACTTCTGCTCCAGTGTTTGCTAATAAAAGAATTGGAAAACAGTGGGGTCTGTTATGACAGTTCACTGTACAGCAGAAAAGTGTGGAGGAAGTGACGGTTTGATCAACGTCCTTCTGGGAAGAATTAAAGGTGGGTACAAGGGGGAAGGTGAAAAAAGGAAAGAAGAGCTGAGGGGGGTGAAAGGGGGGGGGGGTGTGTCAGAGGTGACTGGGGACGAGGGGGATGGAAGTGTTTAAAGAAGGGGATTAGAAGGGGATTGGAAGCAAAACTGAAAGAAAAGGGGGAAAGGGAGTGTATTAGGCAAGGATGAGAGTAGACAAGGTATGAAGGGTGGGACAAGGAGTAGGGGGGGGGGGGTGGGGTTGGGGAAGTAGATAGGGGCATTAAAAGAGGAACTGAGTAGGGAAAACTTCAATAACATATGTTGAGATCATGTCAGATTGTCATCACCAGTGGAGCAATTGTCAAATCGTAATCACCATTGGAGCAATGTTGGTGGATTCTGTGTGCAGACCTATTTAGTGCTATGATTCGGCCATTGTTTTTACAGTTTAAAATGCAGACTATAGTTCTACAAGCGAGTAGAAACACAACTACCTTCTTACCAACCTCAAAACCAATGATTTTGTTTTTACATTTTGTCAGTTTGCCTGAGATGTTTTTGCCCTTCTGGAACTTGGTGCGATAGCAATCATATGTTGCCAGTGGCAGAAGTGTCTTCGTTTGTATGATGCCAAAGAAGCAGTATGTAACTTCCCTGAATCAGAACAAAGTGACAAAAAAATAAAGCCAGATATGAAGGCTTGCTGGCATTGGCTCTTAAAACAAAATCAAAGACATCAGCAGTTGTCATTGAATAATGCCTGTCAAAATAGAAATCAAAGACATCAGCAGTTGTCATTGAATAATGCCTGTCAAAATAGAAATCAAAGACATCAGCAGTTTTCATTCAGTAATGCCTATCAGAATCCTGCGCTGAAGACAGCTACAGTGAGCTGTGTTTGACAGATATTTTGATCAGACAGGAGAGGATGAGGAGTGGGAGTATGGAGGGGTGGGGGTGTTAGAGATGAGGCAGATTCCAAAATGTTGATACCCCAGATAACGTGTACGGCTCACTACCACGCCATCAAAACTTGGTTGGTTGGTGTTTTTTTTTAAGTTTTTAACTTTTTCTTCCCATCTATCTTACTTTTCTACTTTGAAACTAAAGTACTGATCTTCACAGTTTGGTAACTCATTGATAATGTTATTCACAGAAGTTAAGAGAGTGGAACAAATTGAAAAAGTATCGGTCAAATCACTTGTAACTTGTTTGTTTGTGTAAAAACCGGCATTTGTATACTTTTTAAGAGTATGTCAGTTAACCGTAAATCCTGTACAAGGAAAAGGAGGGGCCTGAGGAGTTCCATATGTTGAAACAGCAGCTGTTTTCATGTTACGGAAAAACATCCAGTATACTACTAAAAATTAAAGTTCTGCTACTGAGGGTGTACCTCAAGGCCAAGGCAGGTCTGTATGTGTTTCCTGTCTGGTGCATCACAAGAGTTTTGCCAGACTGTCATCACTTGCAGTTGGTTTTAGTAGTGGTTTTTCATAGAGAAACTTGGCAAAAACTGGAGTTGTTGGGTTACTATGCTTAATTTTTATACCGTAGTCAGTGAAATGTAACTGCAGTAACCAAAATTTTCATTCGTATCATGTAGACTCATCCAACTTTGTGTTTTACTCCAACATGGATTAAACTTGTTTGCCTATAACATAGTTTATTTATATAACATATTTTATTTATAGTCACATAGAATATATTCTCTCATTTGTCTTACTTGCACACACATACATACACACTGAAGCAAACTTATTCATATACCTTCATTGCTTGTTTTTGTCATCCCTTCCTCCATGCTTGCCCACATAAGGTAATTTAACAAGAAGAAATAAAAAAGAACAGCATTTTTACATGCATAGTTAAAAAAAAGTTTGATGCCTCTTCAGCATTATACTGTTGAACAAATGTCCAGTATGTTAACATCAGAATGAAATAATGAAATGTATATTAAGATGAAATCAGTAAAAATAGAAGAAATGGGGAGTCTTCTTGAAAATGAGCATTGTCACCAATCATTGTAAGTGAACAAATGGTGTGTAAAGCTTGTTCTGCAGATTTCCCCAGTGTAGCAGCAACCATTCACATAAAACCTATGTGTACTTATGCACCCTCATCCCTCTCTTTGCCATCCATCCTCCCTGCCCGCCCCTTTGAACCCTACCCTTCACACACGCGCGCGCACACACACACACGCACACACACACACACACACACACACACACACACACACACACACACACACACACACACACACACACACACACACACACATTCATTCACTCACTCACTCACACACACACACAAACACTCGCACATACATACCTTCCCCAGATGGTGTTTTTTTTTTTTTACCCCCCCTCTCTCTCTCCCCCCACTCCTCTTCTTCAAGCCCATTACCTACCCCCACTACCCTCTCTCCCTTTCTCCCCTCCCTCCACCTCTTCTCCCACCTCATCTTGTCCCCTCTCATGCCTTCAACTCTCCCAGTCCCATGTCCTGCGCTTTTCTAGAATGCACACCTACATGAAACGAAATGTGTGAGGAGGGAGAAGTAAGGCAGAGGAGTGGGTTGGGATGGGATTGATAATGGTGGGAAGTATATGAATAATGAAGACAAGATGATGGTGATTGTGCTGGGATTTTGCAAACTGGTCCCAATATTGACTACCCTACACTGTCGCCCAACAACAGTGTCAGAACCGGTCCCAGGGAAGCGAAAACCAGTAAAAACAAACAGACTGCTTAAATGGGATTCTAGGATAGATCTACATTTAACGCAGATCTCTAGCAGCAGATGGAAACTCAAATCTTGTACATTTCTGCTCTCTCAGAATCTCTTTTACTCATTTTTGAAGGCAGAAAACACTCACTTTGATTGGTTTTTCTTCATGGCAGTAGGTGCAGAATTGAGGACCATTAGGAATTTACTGACCACTGACTGCAGCACTATTGTTTTAGAGAATGCAGAGCATGCATGCACAGTGTCTGTACCAAAGAAGTATGATGTAGGCATGATGTGACATGCAATACTAAGTAAAAAAAAAGCCGCCAGGACACACAGTGCAATGGATTTAAAATTCAGTTTGACCTTGATTCACACATTACCTGAAAATTTGATATGTAGATTTCTTTTTTCATTCTGACACAAATTTTGTGTCAATTTAGCTTTCTTTTTCAACAAAATAAAACCAGTTCTGTGACGAACAGCTGAAAAAAGTGTTGGTTTTCTCCCTTTTTGAAAAGGTGGTTTACTGGCAGTTATCAGTTGACATGATCACCAGACAATAATGAGTTATGTTTGATATAAGATACATTTGTTTCCCAGAACAATCCATGAAAACTTGTGCGTAGTGTCCTGACATGTATACAAATACACATTGTATTGGCAGGGTGATAGTTTCACCATGCTTTCTACGGCAAAATGCAGTGTAATTGAAAGCTTCAGTAATTATTACACGTACATTTAAATCTTAAAGTGAGGTAAAGAATCCCTGAACAACAGACAAACAAACAAAACCAGACAACCTCAAAAGAATCCTACTTAGAGTCCTCTTTCAATAATGTATTCTCAGCGGTCACACAGAACACCTTGTTTAGCAAGTGTTTTTTCGGTTTTTTCCATATGCGCATATCATCTAACTAAAATGTTTGTCCCCAAACTTGACAATGTGTAGCTAGAGATTTAAATAAGAGAGGATCAGATTTCTTTGGAACCAAATGCGACTTCAGCAGTATGTCTCCAGAAAAGGAACGAACTTTAAAGGGACATGTGAACCAATCCATTCAGCAGGTGATAAGAGTTGTTTTGTATGAGCCATGTACTGAAGGATTTCTGTGCTCGTGTGTGCGTGAATGCAAGTGTGTGTGTTTGTAGTAAAGCACTAGAATTTGCAGTTAAACGGAAGAGATGAAGATGTGGAAGAGAAATACAGTCTAAATGGCAGCATGTGAAGTGCATGTCTATGTTTCTAAAAACCTTTTGAAAAATGTATTCCTGTCTGCTCAGAAAGTTCTTCTTCTGATGACCTATTATTTCAAATTCCTTCTTGTAGCCAAAAAGCAATAGGGTTCTAGGGCACTCTGTGATTATTCCCTAAAATTCTGTCCTTTTCAAATGCTTTCAAGCTCTTTCCTTCAGTTGGCTTTTGAAAACTTATTGGTTAAAAATGGCAGTTGCAGAATACCACCTGAAAAGTGCTAAGTTGCATTCTGTCATTTGCTCGCCTTATTTGTGCACATATGAACGATGTTATGTTTTATGCCTGTATGAGTGTGTTATAGTAAGTTAGTTTCATATTTAATCTCTATCCACTTTAGGTGATGTTATATGGGGAAAAAATGAAAAAGACACCACCCCATCAACACCCACCCCCCCAAAAAAAAAAAAAAAAATTTTTAAAAATCAAACAAACCAACTCCAATGATAAAACTAGAAAACTACAAACTCTGTGAAAGGTAGGGGATGGATGAAGATGGTCCTTTCATATATCTTATGTAGATTTATGAGTGTGTGTTCATCCGCACATGTTTGTGTCCTGAGTGCTTTAGCATGTGTTTATGAATGAATGAGTCTAGGAATGTGTATGTCACTTTTGTGTACTTGGCAGATCTTGATGGGTTGAAATTTGCAAAACTCCCAGTTGTATGCATTGTTAGGATTGGTATCAATCAAATTGAAAGCAAGGAAATGGATAGAAGAATTGATGTGAAAGGGCTTTAAATGAGCAAGTTTAGACACGCAATGATTTAATTGATTTTTTTGTTCTTTCTGTTGTCCTTTTAGGCCTGGATGTTGGTCCTGAGACAACTAAAGTATTCACAGAAGTAATTTCTGGTGCCAAAACTATCGTCTGGAATGGGTAAGTGTCATGTCTTTATGGAACAGTAATTGTTACATGGCTGTCTATCATCTGCCTGTTCTGTGTCGGAGAAAAGCTGAGATGCCTCTTCCCCACTATCTCAGGGATTTTAGTGTAAACTGAAACAGCAAATTGGGGGGGGGGGGGGGGGGGGGGGGGGGGGGGGGGGGGGGGGGGGGGGGGGGGGGGGGGGGGGGGGGGGGGGGGGGAGGGAGAAAAAAAAAAAAATTTAAGATTGAAAAAGAAGTGGCAGTTGAATTCTTAAAGTTCTGGTCATATATTCACTATTTTAGAAGACCACAGTAAAGTCAGGAGAGACCTCATGTTCTTCGCAAGACTAGCTGTTGCCATGTTGTGTAACTAGCTGAAGGACGTGCTGGAATGATAGAAAGCTCTGATGTCGTTCATTTGAAAAACACTGCAAAAATGAAAGATCTTGAGAAAGCTGTATGAAAAATTGGTCCTGACTGACCTGACTGAAAAGTTGACACACCACTTGATGCTCGGATTTTTGTCACATAATTGCATTATGAAAACAAGCTTTTTTTTTTTTTTTTTTCTTATTTGCTGGATGAGGGACAACATGTCCGCCATATCACTCAAGAATTTAAGGAAGTTTTGCTTTTGTTCTACCAGGACCACAAGAACAAAGATGTACTTATGTTGCCGGAATGATTATTCATTTGACATAGGTTAAGGCAAAGACATACTGTGCCTAATGTATTGTCTTATGCTTTTATTGATGATATGTATTGGTTTAGACATTCTGTTTGTGAACATTACAGTAGTTCAGTTATCTATTCAAGGTGAGGTCATTTTTAAGTTTTACATCAAAACGGTCCAAATTAATTTTATGTATTTGTTGATTTTTTTTCTGTCTTGACACGGATGTTACAGTGTTGCTTTTGTGTTATTGTGAGGCTTGTTTAGTCTGAAAATTTGATGCATAAATGTGCAAGGTTTTTCCGAGATGTATCAGCAGTAGTTTACTTTTGTCAGCATTGAGCTTCCTACTCATTAGCCAAGAAAGTTAAGCTGGATAAATGAATCTTTCATGAATCATATATATATATATATATATATATATATATTTTTTTTTTTTTTTTTTTTTTTTCGATCATTTATATTTTCTACTTTTCACTAGAAAATGTAGCTTATTTTGTTGTTTCATAATTTTCCCTTGCTTCTTAGGTGAGACCTTTGGTTGGTTTTTTTGAAAACTCAACAAACATACTGTGGTATTTGCACACCAGCCTTTTTCTGGGATAGCATTCTGCTTGAAACAAACCTAAAAGGCAAAGGAGTCAAGTTCGGACTTTCCGCGGTCACCGAGGAGAAACAATCAGGTTTCAAAATACCGGTATCTGACCAGGAGTAATGATATGTTAGTGAGTTTCCTCCCCTTTGGAGATGGTCTCCCCCCTTGGAGACTATAAGCATGCTGAAGGCTCATTTTGAGAAGCATTTATTATTCACCCATTCAAGCACATGTCAGTTAGGCACAATTATCTAAGTCTGCAGATATGATGCTTATCTCCCCCTATTTTTTTGTCAGTCTAAGACATAAGAGCAAGCCTTGTTTATAATTCAATATTTCTTGTAGTCATTGCAAAACCAAGCTGCTCTGAAAATTGCTGGAATAGTGCTTAGTTACTTGTCCTTGGAATTTATTAGTTTATTTTGTTTATATATATATATATATATCTGTCTCTCTCTTTCTCTCTCTCTCTCTGGGATGGAGAGTTAGTAATGTGATTTGTGTTATGTGCAGACCCCCAGGAGTATTTGAGTTTGCAAACTTTCAGGAGGGCACAAAGAGCATGATGGACGCCGTTGTTCACGCGACTCAGAAGGGAGCCACAACTATCATTGGTGTGTACTTTTTTTTAAATTATTATTATTAAATTTGCTTTGGGGGGATCATTTTTGACAGGGAGGGAAGGGGAAGGAAGCAAAACTGCCAACTGCCATCCTTTAGGTGTAGCATGCTACAATTTTTGTTGATGTTGCTATGCTGATACTCTGTGATAAAACACTCTGCAAAAAACCCCCCAAAAAATCTTGTTTTAAGAGGAAAAATATCACTTTAGGGACCTAATGGCAGCCAAAACAAAGCAAAGAGAGTGTAGATCTGTAGACTGCTCACTTGTTTCATTAAAAAAAAAAAAAAGGCCCAGTTCAATAGGGAAAGAATGTTGTTGTTGTTGTTGTTGTACCCAGGCTAAAAGACTCCAGGGATCATCCGAACAGCTGAAGCACTTGAACACTTTGATACAATGCATCAGCTTTGGATGAGAACATTATGTGTGTGGCGTTTTTGATTACCCCCCCACACCTGGGCAGCCACATTCCCAACTTCGAGGGATTTTTTAGACTGATGGTGTTATGCTAGGAGTTTGTCATGACTGAAGACAATCCCCGCATAACTGTGCTGAGCATAACAACATTTTGATGTAGCCTTGGTGTTGTAGCCTATGTCAGTTGTTGGTTTGACACAGCTTTTAGCCAAGGCGAGGAAAGAATAAAGAGAGTAGAAGAAAAAAACTGCTACAGACTGTCATGATTTTTCCTATTTGTCCATTGGTTTTGTTGCCCATTTTGATTTTTCTGTAGGCCAAGCCCAAACCAGGCAATAACGAGTGAAATTCCCGTCTTTTTAGTCTACCATCAGTCATGTGTGAAGCCGGTATGTCTTAAAAGTGCTATTAAGATTCTGAGTGCTACTTTTTGATTTAGAATGCTACACTGAAAGTGTCAAAATGCTACTCTCTGTGCATTTTAGACCTTGGCAGCTCTGGGAGAGATGGGGTAGAGGGAGAATGGAAGTGGGAATAGAGGGCAAGGTGGTGAGGATTAGTAAAGTTAGAAATAGTACACCCTGGGTTTTTTTTGTGTGTTGGTAAGTTGGGTTTTTTTTTTTGGGGGGGGTTGTTTTTTTTTTTTTTGCTTTTTTTGTTGCTTGTCATGGGTGAAAGTGGATGCACCAGAAACAGGAGTTTTGGCTTTTTTTGTGGGTTTGAGCGGTATATCTGCTAAAAGAATTACTGCAAGATTTTTATTTGTGGCTACCATGATCAGATTTTCATAGACGCTGGCAAATTGCAGTGTACTGTGATTTCCTGGTGATAGACTACACTGTTATGTAGGATGCACCTGCCAAATATTTGTTCTTAAATCAGAGAAAAACAACGCATAAGCCACATAAGAGCTAAAGTAGAATTTGTAGGCCATCAAATGAAAAACAGAATTACTGGGCAGCCAAACAAATAGAAGAAACAAATTGTAACTTGTTTTTTTTTCTGTTCATTTGACAGCCCAAGAATTCTGTTTTTGTTTGTATGTTTTTTTTTTCTGCCTGAAGTCACCCCTATTTGAAGCCAACATAAGCAGTAACCAGTGGATTAGCCACAAGGAAACAGGTGTGAAAACACAACAATGAAAATAGGGAAGCAAAAACCTGTGCATGCTGAGATATGACTAATGTGAATTGGCAAGCAAACAAGAAGGGCAATAGATACAATAAAGGGAAAAGAAAATCACCTATCAGATTCTTTCTCATCACTGTTCTCACCAGCTGTAAAACCAGTAGAAGGAGTTTTATGAACTCAAAATTGATGTCGGCCATGTTGTCCTTGTTGTCTGCTGGTAGGCTATTTCTGCCTCAGCGCTTGTGCAGCCAATGACGTCTGTGCTGTCTGCTGTAAAGACTGTTGCTATACCTGCTTCTTTAAAACAGTTGATAATTGTAGGCTGAGGTGATTTTTTTGCATAGGAAAAATTCTTCGTACTGAATATGCTGCCATGTGGATCACTGACTTGAGTTGCTTCATTGTCACCCTTTTAAAGGTCTAGGTTGATAGCCTTCAATTTGAAATCTGCATCATAGGTTTGGCTTCTTAATTTCAGCATGCTTGCTTTATGGTGTGGTGCTGACAAGTGACTGCTCACGCAAAAATAATAATCAGACATTATTAATGACACTCGTTTTGCGTGTTGCTTATGTATGAATCTTCTTTCTAAGAAAAATGGTCAAACGCGATTTCTGCAAACATTCGATCTCAGTCTGTTTCATCAGATGCAGGTCCAAGTGAAGACAATCTTATGGCAAGCTAATGATAGAATCAGGGATATCCATAGAAAAAAGCTGCAGCCAGCAGAGAAGCTGCAAGGATTAGAGTTTAGGGGAAAAAGTGGCAGTTTATAGCTCAGCAGTGTCCGGTAAACATAATTGATTATGAAGAATTCTCACATTTTTGTATGTGGGCTACCAATACTCTGACTTGATCCAGACAGAGCAGCAAAGCCACCCTTGCAAACTACACAAATGAGCGTTTGATGGTGCCTGGGTCAGTTTGGTGGTCAGTCAGTTCCAGATTGTGAAAGAAGGAAGGATCATTTCATCAAGCATGGCATGGAATTGTCTTTAAGGCGGTAGCCCTCAGTCTGGAAAACTCAAGGGGAAGTGCAGACTGAAGGGCAGTGGGAGTGGATGAAATACAAAGCAGTGGGTGTAGATGAAGTACAAAGTAAAATGCAAAAGGCTATGAGGTTTTGGATTGAAGGAGCCAAAACAAAAAGTCATGGCATATTGCTATGTACGCATTAAAAAAAAAAATGTACTATTTGTTTCCTGGGGCAAAAAGCCGTTAATTAATCTGAGGCTATTGTTGTACTACAATGGAGCTGAACTATATATAGTATGCAGGCGTGCTGCTTTACATATTAATCTATTTGAGTAAAAATAAGTATTATAGTGTTTCAAAAAGATGGAGATTTCATTTGGGTATAAGAGTAAGATGGACATTGGTTAAACCTATGGTTAATGTTTTAAAGAAAGCTTGTAGTTTTGTTTTTGCTTGCGAAGATGTGGTTTTTAGAGCTAGAAATGCTTTGTGGAATGTATCGTTTTCTGAGAAAGAAGCCGTTTTATTTTCACATTGATGACAACAGTGAAAGAGAGTTCTGTGGTGCACTTTGCTTATGATTACAACAGTGAGAGTTCTGTGGTACACTTTGCTCATGATCACAACAGTGAAAGTGAGTTCTGTGGTACACTTTTGCTCATGATTACAACAGTGAGAGTTCTGTGGTACACTTTGCTCATGATTACAACAGTGAAAGCAAGTTCTGTGGAACCATTTGGTCATGATCACAACAGTGAAAGAGAGTTCTGTGGAACACTTTGCTCATGATAACAACAGTGAGAGTTCTGTGGTACACTTTGCTCATGATTACAACAGTGAAAGCAAGTTCTGTGGAACACTTTGCTCATAATTACAACAGTGAGAGTTCTATGGTACACTTTGCTCAAGATTAAAACAACAAGAGAAAGTTCTGTGATATGCTTTGCTCATGATTACTATGATGGACGAGAGTTCTGTGATTTGGTTTGGTCTTAATTTTTTATGTGAAAATGAGTGTGTGAGATTTTCTCTGTCTTTATTACTAAATCAACACACCCTCCACCCCCACTCCCTCATACCCCTCTCCTGTGAAGAGCAAGCTTGTTTGAAGCATCATATGATAGAGAGTGATAAAGAACAATCATCATTTATTTAACTTGATTCAGTTTTGACATTGTTGTAAAAGCTACATACACTGAATTCGTGAAGTGAGACAGAGAGAGGGAGAAAAAAAATAGAGTGTGTGCAAATGCACATGCTTGGGTGCAGGTGTGACATGTATACGATGTTACACAGTTAACGCTGAAAATGTATTTCGGCAAAGGTTATGAACCACACATGCTTTAATAACACGTTTGAAGTGAGCATCAATCAGAAAGAGGAGAGGGAAGAAAAACAAGGTTCACCTCTCTTTTTTTCTTTCTTTCTGCATACGCAGGCTGATACTCCTGCGGACACTCCCTGTATAGACAGGCAGTGGGATTTTGTGTGTATGACCGTTTTTTTTATCCCGCTATTAAGGCAGCCATACTCCATCTTCTGGGAAGGTGCATGCTACGTGTAACGTGTCATCCATACCAACGGCCACACTGGCCTTCTCTTCCGAAAGTTGGTGATGGGATTTTACGTGTGTGCAAGATGATGTGCGTGCGTTGACACACAGAACCTCAGTTTATAGTCTCATTCGAAGGACTGTATGGGGAATTGAGTCAGAACCAATGTTAACTCCGAGGGAAAAATCCCCCTGTACTGAGATTCGAACCCGCAACCCTGGATCACGAGTCCAGCACTCTACCAACTGAGGTATTCTGGCCCCCCCCAAGGTTCATCAAGTCATAAACATCCCAGATTTCTTTTTTGGTTTCGTTTTTGTTTTGCTTTGTTTTGTTCAGGCGAGAGTTTTTTTTGGAGGTGGGGAAGAGTGTGCATGTTGAGGATGGAGCAGGATTGGGGTGGGGGGAGGGTGTAAGTAAAAAGAGGAGAAATAGAATTCTATGAGTCACAGGTGTGGATGTTGGGGAGAGGGGTTATGGTGGGGAGAGGTGGGGAGTGGATGGGGGCAACAGACTTCACAGGCATCACTGGTTTGTGCTTTTTCATTGATTTGTTCAGGGAAGAGCACAGGAGGAGGGGATGTGTGTATGTGATAATAGGTTATTGAGGGCCTTGTTTTATCATTGGCCTGTGCTTTTTGATCAGAAGATAACATGAAGATTCAAGGGGAAGTGTGGGGGGGGGGGGGGGGGGGGGCTGGTGGTGAAAGAGGTCATTGTAGGTCACAAATTGGTTTTTGGTTTTACCTTTTTACCTTTTTTTGCAAAACCACCATTCTAATTAAGATGTTTGGGATGAGGTGAAATAGGTTACTGTGGATCAGGACCACCATTGGTTTGTGCCTTTTAAACTTTCACTTGGGTAGGGGAGACATCAAGAGGGGAAGAAACAGAATACTGTGCACTGGAGCTACAGCCATCATTGGTTGGAGGTAGAGTGGGGGGGAGGGGGGGGGGGTCGGATTTTCCTTTATGTGGAGGGGAGTGGTTTCAGGAAGGGGGTTGGAATGGAGACTTGAGAATCTTGGCTTGTCCAGTCTTGGTACATGAGTCGTTCTGTAAAGTATACGAGTTAGATTGCTGGCCAAGTGAAATCTGTTTAAAGGTTGGCAAGCTTTGTACCTTTTTTTACCTGTTTTCTCAATGTGTATGTAATTGATATGAATCATTCTGTTGGACTATTTGATGATTTATTGCTGATTCAGGTGGAGGTGACACAGCAACGTGCGCAGCCAAATTCGGCACTGAAGACAAAGTCAGCCACGTGAGCACTGGAGGAGGAGCTAGCTTGGAACTTTTGGAAGGTGTGTGAAATATTTCTGTATGAGGTTGATCTCCTTAAAGTCCTCCTTTTCTTTTTCACCACACTAAGCCAACCTTCTGTTGATGTGGTCTGTTAAGTTGAAGATCAGAAGTATACTTTTCAGTCTTGAATAAAGGCTTACTAGTATTTCTTGTTGTTGCTGTGTGCATAAATCATTTGGAAACGTGTGTGAACAGGCTTGTGACTTCAGTTCTGAGACCTTTTCTTTTTCCTTCATGTCTTTTATTTGTTTGTGTAGTGCAGGCAGGATTGCCTTGACAAATACAATAGAACAAAAACTGATGTACCTGTTTTTATTTATTGTGTCTTTTGCCATTTCATGTTTAGTGTGCTGTATGATGTTGATATCTGACCATTGCTGTGGTTCTCTCCGTGGTGATCAAATAGACTGCTGAAAATAAAACAACTAAAAACAGTTTTATGATATACTCATCCAAAAAAATACCTTATCTCCAGTTGGCATAGAACTTCTGGAAATGTTTCTCTTTGCCATCTCGTAGCACACATGATTGACAGGATTTGTTTCTCTAAAGTTGCTGTCACATGCATTTCAGGCAAAGTCCTTCCAGGTGTGGCAGCACTCTCTGATGCCTAACGTCCCCATCAGGAAGAGGGAATCATCACCTTAGAACCACAGTCTTCTGAACACCAAGAGGGACGCTGATGTGGCCAAAGCTTTGTTCACCATCTGTGCTAGCAGACCGTTTTTGTCGAGTCATTCCTGAATTCCATAGCATTTGAGATTAATCTTCCATTTCAGTGATTTCCTCTTGATTTAGTGATTAAGACTGTTGATTTATCTTAGGTCAGCCTTTTGCTGTAACAGTTTCTGTTGCTTCTTCTTTGGAATGGCTGTATGATGGTATTATTGTTTTGCCCTTTGTGTTGCTGCTTTGTGCAAGAGTTGTGGTCCTTTGAAAATTGAGCAGCTTCTGCAGAGTAGTTCCCCTTTTTTGTTTTCCTGTCTAGTGACAAGTACATCCTGGGAGTTTGCAGAACATTTGCAAAGGGATATTAGCATATGCTTGCACATGCACACACCTACAAGCACCTGTGCTAGCAGAGGAGACAAGCACATGCTGCTTCACACTGGGCCCATATATGCTAATACTGTCTGTGTCTTGTCTTCATGTCACCAAGGAGTATGTTTCTACAGCAATAGAGAACTTGTGAGTGCAGATGAAAAAGGTCAATGCAATGCATGGCTGCAGAATGTAGTGTTCTTGTCTGTACTGTTCGTTTTAAGAGAATTCGCCAGTCTTACCTTCAGAGACCATAGATGGTGAGAGTCAACAGGTATGGAGCTCAGATTTTAGGTAATCAAGATAAATTGCGCGTTTTTTTTCCCTCTGATTCTGTAAGAAGATGGCTATACTCAGCTTGTATGTGTGTGTTTGTCACTTCTCCTCTGTTGTTACTGCTTTTCCCACTTCCTTTCTGTGATTATATTTTAGCTCCTGGTGGAAATTCTGATTCCTGTATTCCAGATATGAGAATGAACCGTATTCTTAAGAAGAAACGGAGACGTAGAAGATCTGATCAGTTTTGTCATTACAGTTTTTAGTCTGTCCTTTATTGGTTTAGATAGCTTATTTATTTTTTAGTTTATTGATTTTGTGGCTCCAAAATGTTTCCATATTTCAGAATGTGCCATTCCTTCTTTGCCTCTGACATCCCCCCTCCTCTCCTTCTCCTCCTCTACCTGATTCCCTTCTCTCTCTGACATCTGTAGCATGTGTCTTGTCACATTTGTATTATACATTAACTGCCTTCCCTTCCCCCCCCCCCCCCCCCCCCCCCCCCCCCCCAGTTATTGATTCTTTGTTGACAACATTTCTGTTTAGATTTTCAGGATCCTTTTAATGGCAAAGAACTTTTTAGCTGCTCGGACTAAAAGGATGTCAGCAAGAGCATATACATATATATATTATATGTGTGTGTGTATGATATCATTTTCTTTTACGTAGGCTGGAATGTATTTCTTGTGTTTGTTAACAATTTTTTTCTTCAATAAATATGTCTTCAAACATTGAACTCATTCAAGGTGTTCTGTGTTTTCCAAGATTTGAAAAAAGCTAGCTTGTGATGTGTGTTTTTTTTCAGCTGCTAGTTTATTTATTAAAAAAAACAAAAAACGATGTTGTCCAGTATGTATGTTGATAAACTGTAACTGTTTCTCTCTTAGGACTACAACCTCAATGCCTAAAGCTTTCCTCAAACATAAGATGAATCAATGTTATTGACCCAGTGTTGAGACAGCATTGAGGTACCTTACCTTACAGATGTGGCCAATCAACACAAAAGTCACATTTTGACTTGACATTGTTATACCTTACCTTTCATCTTGCCTTATGCATGCACACTATGTGGAGAGAGAATGGATGCCAAAAGCAGTTACTGTGAGGTTACTGTGCAAAAACTCAGGCAGCAGTCTGACTTGAGCTGTAAGACTGTGATGCTTTCATTTTGACATAGACAGCTCTGTTAGAGACATTGATATTTGATCCTGGAGAACACCAGTGTGTACTGCTACTGCTTGAAGGCAGACCTCCATCCGTCTAAACAAATTTTAAGTATAAGTAATAGCGCACCGCCAAAAAATCATGTAGACAAACAAATCACAAGACAAAACACAACACGTTTCGACCTCTTTAAGTCTTCTTCAGGCAAGACACAAAACACTCAGGACAATGAAAATGAACGAGCAATCACTTGTCTTCATAAAGATAAGTGATTGCTCGTTCATTTTTATTGTCCAGAGTGTTTTGTAACTTGCCTGAAGAAGACCTGAGAGGTTGAACGCATTGTTTTGTCTTGTGATTCGTTTGTCTACATTTTTTTTTTTTTTTTGGTACACTATTAATTATATTCGAAATTTGTTTAGATTTCGTCTGCAGTCGCCTCGCTTTGCAACTAGCTTCATCAGTCTGTCGACATGCATACATATGCTTGGCAAACCGGTTTTTCCACATCTGTACTCTCAGTTTTGTATTGTCAGCGTCTGCTTTGTTGCAATTAGCAATTCATTCTTTCATTGCTCTGGTGTAATAACTAATCAGTTTCTGTGTGATTGAATTAATAACTTGATTGGCATCTTGGAAAATAATGGCTATTTCAGAAAGGAAGTAGCCTCATATTGAATCATGATAATGGAAAGTGACTTTGTTTTCTTTTTAACGATTGCAAGCAGTGTAGGTAGGGATAGATAACTGGAACAATTGTAGATCTAATGGGTCAACACTCCATTCTCAGCATTCTGGACAGAATTACCAATCATTGTGTGGCTGCACGTGCTGTACAGCAGTTCTGCTGTTGTAACCGTTGGATGAAGCAATGGACATCGTCAAGGACTGGACTACTTTCAATACCCTTGAAGCTGTTGCGCATAACTGATGGCAGAGAGAATCTTTGAAAAAAAAGTGCTTTATCCGCCAAGCATGAACAAATGAATCACAAGACAAAAAAATGACGCATTTTGACCTCGTAGGGTCTTCTTCAGGCAAGATAAACGACACTCGGGACAACAAAAATGAAGAACAAGCAATCACATATCTCACTGAAGTCAGCGCAAGATGGGCACTGAATCAACTGATATTGAATTACCAATGAGTCTGTATAGATCAAAGGTCGCTACACCAGTCACCATGCTAAAACCAAATGTTGCCTTGAAAGAAATAAATTTACCACCATGTCAGGCTGAGCACCTCAGATGAGTACAGAACAGCAAAACTGAAACATATATGGATGAAAGTCAAGAAAACGAACATGTAGGTTGAAGGTAGGGTGGGATAGGTATTTTAACAGGAGAGTTGAAGAGAGTTAAACATATTTTAAAAGGAGAGTTGAAATGAGTTTGACCAATCTAACAATTACCTTGGAGAAAGTCAGGGATGGGGAGTAGGAACATTTTTTACAGCAGAATTGAAGGAGCATTTGGTCGTTCATAAATTTGACTTGGCAGATTGGAGACAAAAGTGCAGAATTAAAGGAAACTTAATAGGTTGAATATTGTTTATCTTGGGGTGAAGGGAGTTGTTATAGAAAAGATTGAAACTTCAGAACTGAAGTTCAAACCAACTTATTCAAACCAATAGGAGATAAAATGTTTTATTACAAACATTGAAAAACCTCAGACTTGCCATGTGATCTGCAGGCTAAACATGCTGTATCTCTATGGCCTTCAAACAACAAAATAACCACGCTATGCCCTTCAAACAAAAATAACCATGCTATATCTCTATGTAAACTATGTCCTTCTGACAACAACAATAACCATGATGTATCTGTGTAAACTATGTACTTCCGACAAAAATAGCCATGCTGTATCTCTATGTAAACTATGTCCTTCTGACAACAAGAATAACCATGCAGTATCTCTATATAAAGAATGTACAACAAAAATAGCCGTGCTGTATCTGTATATAAACTATATCCTTCTGACAACAAAAATAACCATGTGGTATCTATTCAAACTATGTCCTGACGACAACAAAAATAACCATGTGGTGTTTTCTATATAAACAATGTGCAACAAAAATAAGCATATGTCCTTTCACAAGAAGCATAACATGCTGTTCTTCCACAAGAAACACGACTAACATATTGCTGAAGATTCCTTTTAGCCAGTTTTTCCCCTCCGATTCGGTGACATGAACCCAAACATTATTTTACTTGGCACACAGTGGCTAAAGAGATAGGAAATCTGCCCAGCTCTTCCAGATCAGGTTGTTTTATTGTTCTTTTGTTCTTGTTGTAATTCTTTCAAACGGCAAGTCCTGTTATGTGCATTTTGTGCATGTATCTTGAAGGGTGCAGTTTGTATGGAATATGTTGGTCATAGGACCACAAAAACAAGATTCCATGGATGAATTTTATTAAACATTCAGTAGGTTTCTGACATGTGATATTCTGAACACCAGCGTGCAGCTGTTGCCACTGTTTAGTAACCTTTAGACATCATCTTCATTATCATTACTATCATCGTCATCATGATAACCATAGTTTTATCGTTATCAGTGTTCTTGATGGTCGGATTGGTGGTAGTAGTAGTGGTAGCAGCAGCATTATTAGTAGTGGCAATTATCAGTATTATTGGTGGTGGTGGTGGTCTTAGTAGCAACAGTAGGAGGAGTAGTGCTAGCAGTAGTAAGAGCAGCAGCAGGAGTAGTAACAGTAGGAGTGTAATCATCGTCGTCATCATCACCATCATCATTTCATCATCATCATTATCACAATCATTATCATCATCGTCATCATCATCATCATCATCATCTGTCTTGTCAACATAGTGAATCGGATGCCGTGACAGACGGCCAGGCAGTTAAGGATATCCACGACTCTGTCATCAGTTACGCGCAACAGCATCAAGGGTATTGAAACCAGTCCGGTCCTCAACGATATCCATTGCTTCATCCGACGGTTACAACAGCAGAGCTGCTCTACAGCACGTGCAACCACAATGATTTGTTGTGACACAGCAGTCCGGTCGCCTGACGCCCCGCAGGCCTTGCAATCAAAACATCTATCGCCCCATGGTCGTCGTAAAGACGTCCAGCTCTACGGCCCGTGCATCGATCGTTCGTTCAGCCTCTCCACTGGCTGACTGTTCACAGTTGGGGCTGACACTCGTGGGCATTGCTTCACAACGTGAAGATCAGTGTTTGTTGTTGTTATTGTTGTTGTTGTTGTTCTGTGTGTGTGTGTGTGTGTGTGTGTGTTTGCACATTGATTTTTTTTTTTTTAGTGCACATACTGTTCAAAGTTTGTTCAGGATATAATCACACTCACACACACAGACACACACGTGTGCGCGCGCACAGTTTACTCTGAAACTCTCACCAGAAGGTGGGGGTGTGAGTACTAAGAGGCAAGCACACGTGTTGCACAACATGCTTCACCTCAAGACTATATGCTATTGTAACTGTGACAGAAACGTGCACAGTGATCCTTCTCTCTGTCTTTAACATCCAAATGTATTAACAGTATGTGTGAGAGAGAGAGAGAGAGAGAGAGAGAGAGAATGTATATATATATATATATATATATATATATATATTCCCCCATTCACCCACTCGAGCACACACTGTCAGTTAGGCAGAATCATCTACCACTGCAGATATGAAGGCTTATCACCCCCCTATTTCTATAATCTGAGACATAAGAGCAAGCTTTGTTTATAATTCAATATATATATATATGTGTGTGTGTGTGTGTGTAAGAGAGAGAGAGAGAGAGAGAGAGAGAGAGAGAGAGAAGCTGTAAACGAAGTCCTTGGCAGAATTTGGGGGATATATCCCATTTTTTAGTTTTATATCCTCCCCAAAATCAACAACATGTTTTCTATGCATGCAAAAAACGAAGCAATATACCAATAACAATAATCGAGGATGTTAACATCAACACGAATATAGTCATACAAAAATCATCAATGGTACAGCATTAATCCGAACTCATAACCTTAGTGGACAAAAAGTGGAAACCGTTTTCAGGAAAAATTTCAGCTGGCTTAAACACGACAATCGCTCTATTTCACCCATGACCTGGAGATATAGCTTTGTTTTACGTTACTCTGCGTCCATTTCTCATGTCCATTATCTTTTCATATCGAGGTACGTTCTGGATTTCACTAAGATAATTAAACGTTCATCCCGCTGGCGTTGGAAGGCCACGCAAAAGGTGTGCGTCTGCTTTCATCATAGGGGGAGTTTATCGTACTTGTTTGATATTTGCTTTCATCAAGCCAGGAACAACGTATTCAATTTATTTAGGTAAGTCAGGAAGAGCGTGTGTGACTGCTTTGAGCAAGCCAAGGAGAGCGTGTGTGACTGCTTTGAGCAAGCCAAGGAGAGCGTGTGTGACTGCTTTGAGTAAACAAAGGAGAACGTGGCTGACTCCTTTGAGTAGGCAAAGGAGAACGCAGGTGACTGCTTTGAATAGGCAAAGGAGAATGTGGGTGAGTGCTTTGAATAGGCAAAGGAGAACGTGAGAGAGTGCTTTGAATAGGCAAAGGAGAATGTGGGTGAGTGCTTTGAATGGGCAAAGGAGAACATGGGTCAGTGCTTTGAATAGGCAAAGGAGAACGTGAGAGAGTGCTTTGAATAGGCAAAGGATAACGTGGGTCAGTGCTTTGAATAGGCAAAGGCTAACGTGAGTAAGTGCTTTGAATAGGCAAAGGGAGACGTGGGTGATTGCTTTGAATAGACAAAGGATAACGTTGGCGAGTGCTTTGAATAGGCAAAGGATAACGTTGGCGAGTGCTTTGAATAGGCAAAAGATAACGTGGGTGAGAGTACTTTGAATAGACAAAGGATAACGTTGGCGAGTGCTTTGAATAGGCAAAGGATAACGTTGGTGAGTGCTTGGAATAGGCAAAGGATAACGTGGGTGAGTGCTTGGAATAGGCAAAGGATAACGTGGGTGAGTACTTTGAATAGGCAAAGGATAACGTTGGTGAGTACTTTGAATAGGCAAGGGTGAACGTGTGTGACTGCTTGAGCAAGCCAGTGAGAACGGTGCCTGTGCGACTGCTCAGAATGAATTTGGAAGAACGAGGGTGTTTGCTTTGTGTGAGATGAAGAGAATTTGTGTGACTGATTTGATTAAGCCAAGGAGAAAGGGCAGGACTGGTTTGAGCAAACCGATGAGAACGTGTGTGACTGCTGACTGGTTTGAGCAAACCGACGAGAACGTGTGTGACTGCTATCTGGTTTGAGCCAAACCGACGAGAACGTGTGTGGCTGCTATCAGTAGGCCAAATTGTGTGTGACTTGTTGTCAGTAAGCCGAGGAAAAAATAATGTGACTGCTCTGAATAAACCGAGGGGAACTTGTGTGACGGCTTAGGCCAAAGAGAACGTCTGTGATTTCTTCGCGTGAGACGAAGGGAAGCGTGTGACAGCTTTAAGTAGCCAAGGAAACACATGTCTTGCTTTGAGTAAGCCGAGGGGAAAGTGTGTGATTGTTTAAGCCAAGAAGAATGCGTGTGATTATTTTGAGTAACTAATTAAGGGGGTGTGAGCGCGTAAGCCGAGGAAAACATGTGTAGGCTAGCTATTTTGAGCAAGCCCACCAGTGAGAACGTGTGAGACTGTTTTGAGTAAGCCAGGAAGAATGTGGGTAACTCTTTGAGCAGGCCAAAGAAAAGCAGGGGGGGAGCGGGGGTTAAGTGCGCCAAGAAAACGCGGGTGACTAACTTTGAACAAGCCAGCGACAAAGTGTTTGTTTTGAGTACTCCGAGGAGAACGCGGGTGATTCCTTTGAGCAAACCAGGGAGAATGTGTAAGCCGGGGAGAAGGCGGATGATTGTTTTGAGCAAGCCAGGGAGAATGTGTGAGACTGCTTTGAGTAGCCGGGGAGAACGTAGCCGTCTGTTTTGAGTAAACCAAAGAGAATGTGACTGCTGACAATGAGGTCTGATATGTCAGATCCAGACCCACCAGCCAACACCTTATACATGATGCTCGTGCGCATCTTCCATCTCCCATGATGCAATAACATCATCTTCCATCTCCCATGATGCAATAACATCATGATGACGTCAGAATATATGTCTACGCAAGCACCGCTTCCGAATGCATGATTTTATCATTCTAATTCACTACGAAAACTCCAATGCGCCTTTCCGTCGTTAAAAATCTACATGAACTGGAGAGAATTAAATCGATCCAATATTAATTCAACCGATTAACGAAATTAAACTGTACTGGATTGGATTCCAGTTAAAGTAAATTCTGATGCGATCGGTTGATATGTGTAGAGCTGAATCTATATGCAATGTGATAAACTGAACGTAAGAGGGATTATTTCAACTAAACAGGACTGTACAGAAACAAGGTAGAAAGATTGAACAGAACTGGACCGAGCTAAACGGAACGGAAATGACCTGAACTGTATGGAATAAGATGAAACTGAACTCAACTGACCTGAAATTGAACTAAAACGGACCTGGAATTAAAGTAAACTGATCTGAAATAACTTAGATTTCGAATGAAATGACTACAGCAGAACTAACTTGATCTGAAATTGAACTGAATTAATCTGAAATTCAAACTCGATCTGAAATTGAACTGAATTAATCTGAAATTCATTTTTGTAAAAGATGCAACGGCATTAACCTGACATTGAACAAAACGTATTTAAAATCAGAACGGAATTACCCTGAAATCGCACAAGGCTGACTCGAAGTTCAGCGTAAGCAGTCTGAAATCAGTTGAACTGATCTTAAACAAAACTGACCTGACATTGAACTAATATTTTAACCGAACTGACCAGGCTTGAAACTGAATTTAACTGGTCTGAAAATGAACCGAATTTTCCTGAAAGCTAACTAAATTAACCTGACATTAATCTGATTTGAACTGAATGAAAGTGAACTGAATCGAATGATTTCAATGAAATCAAAAATCGGCTTTGTGTTAGTGAAAGTTATTTAATTAAATAAAAATCGAATTCAACTAAATCAACTATCCGCTTCAAAAGAAGTAGACCAAACTGCACTGGATAAAATAGCGTTGAGTAAATGAAATCAGCTAATTCAGTTAACTTTACTTCAAAACACTGAAGTGAAAGATTTAGACTAAACTGAGCAAGACTGTACTGGACTGATTTAATTTCAATTCGATCAAATCGATTCCGATCGAATTGATCTCAATCAAAGAAAACTACTAACCGGAGTCAAATCGATACTCCATCAAAGCACCTGTGGCTTCGACCTTACATTTCCAATAGACGTGACTTTGCGTTAAGGAGGAGGGCAGAACATGATAAAACTGTCTGAACAACACACGGTGGAGTCATGAAACGGCCAGTCTGTAACAACAGAAGACAATTAAGCCACACTGTCATTCGGCAAGGCAGAGCGGCAACGTTGGCCATGACGCGTCGATTTCTTTCTTAGCTCCTAAGGTAAGTAAGTTTTGATGGGGTCTCTGTCGCGAAGCTCACCGTGCACAGAGGAATAATTTCAGAGACAGTTATTGACAAGGCAAAAGGAGACAAGGCGAGGAAAGACAAAACAAGGCAAAGTAAGAGAAGACAAGCGAAGGCAATGCAAGGCAAATCAGAATAAGGCAAGGCTAAACCCAGGCAAAACAATAAACCCGAGGAGGACATGAGAAGGCAACACAAGGCAAGGCAAGGCAAAACAAAGTAAGGCACTGCGAGACAAGACAAACAACGCAAAGCCGGACAAAGCTTGGGCAAAATAAAGTAAGGCAAGACAAGGCAGAGCAAAACAAAGGAAGGCAAGACTAAACAGAGCAAAACAAAGGAAGGCAAGGCAAGGCAGAGCAAAACAAAGGAAGGCAAGGCAAGACAAGGCAGAACAAAAGCAAAGGTAGGTAAGGCCAGCAGAGCAAAAAAACAAAGGCAGGTAAGCAAGGCAAGACAAGGCAGAGTAAAAACAAAGGCAGGTAAGGCAAGGCAAGACAAGGCAGAGCAAAAACAAAGGCAGGTAAAGCAAAGCAAGACAAGGCAGAGCAAAAACAAAGGCAGGTAAGGCAAGGCAAGACAAGGCAGAGCAAAAACAAAGGCAGGTAAGGCAAGGCAAGGCGAAGCAAAAACAAAGGCGGGAAAGGAAATGAAAGGCAAGGCAAGGCAGAGCAAACAAAAGAAGGCAAGGCAAGGCAATATAGGACAAGGCAAGGGAGGGCAAAACAAAGGCGAGAACAGGCTTCTATCTTTCTAGGGGAGTGAATATTCTGTCACAGCTCATTGTCTCAAAGCAGAACGTGTCCATGGTTTTACATCTGAGCTCATAAACCTGACCAAGCGATTTGCAGTAAAAGCTGGCGCTTTAATTTTCAGCGTACATGCTTTTTTGCTGAGCTGATGTTATCCCTGACAGTTTGGAGGCAAGGGACAAAACTCTTGTCATGTTTTTCTTGTTTCCGTCAGCTATTATGCCTGGCTTTCGAATCGATTCGGCGTCACATGCGGACAAGCAGTAAAAAGCGGCAAGACTCTGTGTGTGTGTGTGTGTATGTGTGTGTGTGTGTGTGTGTGTGTGTGTGTGTGTGTGTGTGTGTGTGTTGTTGTTGTTGTTGTTGTTGTTGTCTTCAATTTAACGTCTATCCACATAGTGATATTAGACGGGGGGAGGGGAGGGGGGAGGGAGGGGGGGATCGGGAGGAGGAGGAGGGGAGAGGGACCGTATTGTGTGTGTATATTTTATGTCTCTTGGCTAAGGAAGAAAAAAAAAAATGAGCATTAACAACAAAAACAATCAACTAGTCTATAACAAATGTCCTAAAGGACTATGAAGTATGTGTGTGTGTGTGTGTGTGTGTGTGTGTGTGTGTGTGTGAGAGAGAGAGAGAGAGAGAGAGAGAGAGAGAGAGAGAGAGAGAGAGAGAGAATCAGCATGCAAGCAGAATAGGGTTCGCGCGCGCACGAATATGTGTGTGTGTGTGTGTGTGTGTGTGTGTGTGTGTGTGTGTGCGCGCGCGCGCGCGCGCGCGCGCGTGCATGCCTTTGCGTGCGTGTGTGAGTGAGTTTGCGCGCGCAAGAACTCGCACGCGCGCTTGTGTGCCTATTTGTGTGTGCCTATTTGTGTGTGTGTGTATGTGTGTGTGTGTGTGTGTGTGTGTGTGTGTGTGTGTGTGTGTGTGTGTGTGTGTGTGTGTGTACGTGCGTCTGTGCGCGCACGCGCGCGCGTATATGTGTGTTTTTGCGCGCGTGCGAATTAGGATGTGCATGCTTTGGTGTGTATGTGTGTGTATGCATATGTGTGTATACGCGAATCAGGATGTGTGTGTGTGTGTGTGTGTGTGTGTGTGTGTGTGTGTGTGTGTGTGAACAGAATAAGCTAAACAATCACGAACATCACTCACGTGAGTTTTTGCAAGCTCCTCAATGCAGTTTGTTTGCCCCCTCCCCCCACTCCCCTCTCCTCCTCCTTCTCCTTACCCAAGGGGCTGAGAACATTGTGTATTGATAGAAAATTATCTTTGCTGATTTTGCACCCTTCTGTTCCCTTCTCCCTGCACCCCCTCCCCTCTCTCTCTCTCTCTCTCTCTCTCTTCTCTCTCTCTCTCTTTCAGACAGACATGTGCGCGCGCGCACACCACACCCACACACCCCACACACGCTCGCGCGCGCACGCATGCACACAAACACACGCACGCACGCGCGCGCACACACACACACACACAGACTGGATGTTGAAGCGAAAAAAAAAACCCTCAGTCCTCGGAACTTACCCGCTCGGCCAACAAGCTCCCAAATGTGTTTCAGAAGTTAGTTTTTCTGTTAAGTCCTAAACTAATTTGGGTGAAGCCTTGCCATTCGAATAGTCTAGTCCTTACAATAGGCTCATAAAAAAAATCTCGTGTACGTGTCCAGTCACTGGTTCTTTCACACGCAATGAAGATCATAACGCACACATAATCGGACAACAGATGGGGAGACATTATCACCGTCCTGTCCTCCTCTATCCCTCTTGGAATTCGGCCAATCAACATAACCCACCGGGATGGAACTGCCGAAAGGCGGATTGGCGTATGTATATTGTATGAACGACCGGGCTGACAGATCTTGTCACATCAACCATGTGCTTGGAGGAATTCAATGGCAGCATCATCAAGGCTGTCAAGAAAATAATGCTCCAGGGAGTCAAAAGAACTATACCCGGTACTGTCAGCCGATAAGGCGAAGTCATCAACATCGCAGATTATGGGCTGGGAGGTCGTGGGTTCGATTCCCACCAGAGTCATTAATTTGTGGGATTTTTTTTTTTTTTACCCTGACTGGCTCCTATCCGGAGCCGAGTTTGCTGTGGTTTCAAATGGGAAGACCAGAACCACACAGTCGAGTTTCATCCATTTGATTGATACGTCTCCGAGAGCGTTGTTCAAATTTCATGACCAGCACTACAGGCGTTGTATTTCTCGGGCCTGGTTGACGCTGAGCGGCTTTATTATAAAAGTATACGCAGAGTAAAGTCCCGTCACGTAGTTTCAGACTTGAATCGAGCTTAATAGCGTCATCTTCATCGTCTTCATCTTCGTCGATCAGCATAAAAGAAAAAAAATAAACCGCCTCGAATTCTGTGACTGTTTCTTCTCTTTGCTTTCACGAAGATCTTAGTTCAGATTTCCTCTCCACGTCTGTGCCCCTGTCGAAGTCGCCGGTATCGGCAAGGTCACGGGGACTGTCGCTGGACGGACATGGTACGCCCTCAGAAGGGAATGCTCATTCATGCTGGATCCGCAGTTGGATAAGGACAGGCACCACTGAACAGCACCGAGTTGACTCGGCAGCAATGCAGAGTCTCCTCTGTTGGGTTGCTCCCTGTGGAATGTTAATGCCAGGATTGCAATGGGACATGCTGAAAGAGATAACAACGTACATTTCCATTTTTTTTTAAAGCTGGAGATGTCTCAGTTGATACAGTTATACTACTGATCTAAAGGTCAATGGGGAATGAGTGTCGCGTCTAACGGCGCGAGCGTTTGAATTCTCCACATGCGTATTCAGCTTTGGACGTTTTGGCAATTTTTTGTTTTTGAATCGTATGTAGATAGGACAATGATGTGTTCTCGTGTTTGGGCACTTTCTTACTTAAAAGCAAACTTCTTTCACAAAGATAAGTCGCAGCAAACGGGTTAAATTACAGAGACAGGTTAAAGTCACGGAGAACAGATTAATGTCGCAGGGACTGCACAATGGTCGCAGGGACAGGTTAGGGGTAAATAAAGAATGGGTTAAAGTTGCATGGAACGGGTTAAGACGACAAAGAATAGGGAAGTTGCGGTGAAGATTTGTCATAGTGAAAAGGTTTAGGTCGCAGGAACGAGTTAAAGTGGCAGTGAACGGGTTAAAGGTAGAAGGGCTGTATTAACAGTTAAAAAAAAAAAAAAATCCGGCTGGCATAACCGTTCTGTTTGTTTGTTCCCAAAAGGTAGTTTAACATTTAAGGTCGGGGAAAGGGAGGTGTGTGTGTGTGTGTGTGTGTGTGTGTGTGTGTGTGTGTGTTTTATCCGCTATTTTCCGTTAATTTGTTATGATGTGACTCGGGTCATAACCGAATACTTTGAGGCGGCTCTGTAATGGACATTTTATTTTACCGAAGTTATGGATTGCTTGCTCCGGTTACAGTTTGCTTACTATTACGTTAAATACCGCCTCCCAGTACACGCGTAGGTTTAAGTTTTGATCATTATAGCCCAGCCGAACACACAGCGCCTTTTCGGGGCTGTTAAACTTACTCCAGGAAGAAACGTCACATTACAAAAAGTCATTCAACCAGACAAAAGCCTAGTCTGACATAGGAATAAGGAACATAAGCGAAAATGACGTTAAAGCTATTGACGTCTTCAAATGTGTAAATTTAGGCTGTGCAGAGAGCGCCAGGCTTTTCCGCTTGATTTTGCAGTCCCGTTTTTTCCCCCCACTCTTTGAAAACAATTGAAATAACATTTCAGTGCCACACAATAAATGTACATTTAAAAAGTCATGATTATGGGCAAACAGACGTAGCAGAATGGATAACTAGAGTCCCACTCTAAACGGTGTGTATACAACAATTTTCGATACCTATTGCAACCACACCACCACAAAGAAGAGAGAGAGAGAGAGAGAGAGAGAGAGAGAGAAAGGCATGTTATAAACTGCTATCAGATAAAGTTTTGTAAGAGTTTCCGGAACAAAGGAGAATTGTCTAGAACGGCAGAAAAGCTGTAGACGACAGACGAAAAAGTAAGAATTTTTGTTTAAAGCTGAATCAAAGAGAGTTGCAGAACAGAGGAAGCTACTTACACAGAACTTCCAGCCAGGGGATCTGTATGTAGGTCTACTGAATGAGTCCCCTGTACCCCCCCCCCCCCCAACACACATACACACACACACACACAGTGGCTCAGATGAGCTCACACACACACACACACACACACACACACACACACACACACACGCGCACGCGCGCGCGCGCGCGCGCATTGGCTCATACACACACATTGGCTTACACTCGCACAAACACACACACACACATACCGTCCCCCCCCCCCCCCCCCCCCCCCCCCGTTTACTATGTTAGAGAAAGAGAGAGGGGGCGGGCTGAGAGGGGAGGGGGGATGTGCTGTGCAAAGCGCATAATAACACACATTCAAGACCGGTATCGCATGTACTTATGTATGTATATAAATACATATACATATATGTATACATATATATATATATATTTATGATATACATTTTCCCATTTATTTCATCTTCAATTTTTTTCCCCTCTCAATTTCTAATCTTTGCCAAATCATTACTATAATGATGGAAGAATTGTTAATCTGCACTTGTTTTCCCCCACTACTTAATTGTTCAGATATATATATATATATATATATATATATATATATATATATATATATGTAATTCTGAACAATTTAGCAGTGGGGGGAAACAAGTGCGGGCTAACAATTCTTCCGTCATTACATTTAATGACTTGGCAAAAATTTAAATGATGTGAAAAAAATAACAACAACAACAACAACAAAAAGACCCCACCTCCAACCCCCAGTGTCCGACGCCGTTACGTGAACACAAACAAGGAGTCGGCTCAGTCTTTAGTAAGCCTATAATTATTGGGCTGCCCTGGATGACGATCGATCTCGCCGTCGGCCGGGACAGAAGGGAAATAACGCTGCACACGCGTACCGCCTCCCGCTGCACGCAACCTTTCAGCAGACGACAAGTTGACCGAGGCGCCGCCTACATCAGGCAGACGATAGTTTTAGATGACGAGAACAGTTTAAGGCAGCGCGCGGTTTTTAGGAAAAACGGGACAGTGAAAAATGTGTGTCTAAAAATAACGGATGGGATCGTGAGGGGTGTTGTCTCTATTGAACTAGCGCAGGTAACATGAATCATTGATAAAAAAGGTATCCGTGTCCACTCCACGCTGATCGTGTAGTGAGCAGACGACTTGCACCACAGGTGCTCCAGTCTTTTTTTTCGTCCTGCCTCATGAAAGTGATCCCTTGATGGTGTCGCTGTTTGGTTTTCCGTGACTGGCAGGTTGACCTTTTCGTTTGAATAAGCTTAAAACTAAAAGAAAATCTCAAACTTGTTGGAGAGGAGTGTTTTTTTGGCTTTTTTTTTCGTTTCAGTGCTGGATGATTGTGTGGAATGTACAAAACACCGGTGATCTGACTAAACATACAGGTAATGGTACCTTGGTGATGCTTTGCTGTCCATAGTCAATCGTTCCTGTTTTGTGTTGATACAGAACAGCACAACGCATACTCACTGGCACACACACACACACACACACACACACACACACACACACACACCACGGAGATACGAAAGATGCACGAATAAACATGCCTGTAAATCTCTCTCTCTCTCTCTCTCTCTCTCTCTCTCTCTCTCTCTCTCTCTCTCTCTCTCATAACATCAGCAGCCAATGTGTTTTTTTCTTTACTGAATCTACCTTGAAAGTTTTCGCTCGGTAAATGTACGTTTCATCATCATTGCCATTGTCGTTCGTTCAGTACATGTTCATTGACCTCGAATTCACCATGTTGGAAGTGTACTCTGAGCACACTGCCAGCTTCAAACTTTGATTGCTCGCCTGTTGTTGCTCTGTAAAGAGGTAAACTTTAGTACTGTTTACATTCAAACACAAAGAAACGTGTTAGCCTAGAATAAAGAGACAAGAGATAAATATGTAGGCATTTAGGTCTTTTCTTCAAGCTCAGTATGGTGTTGGGGAAGAAAATAATTTCTTATCTTAATGGGCTGAAAAACTATTTTTTCTTCTTTTTTTTTTTAACTCGAACTTTCCAGAGGGGGCGTTGTACAGGTAGTTTTTTGACATGAATGCCGTAAGCTGGAGGATTGGTGTGAAAGGTTGCCCATTGTAACTGTGCCAAAGGACACGTG
>JADBJO010000230.1:215000-232500 GCA_016801955.1 Conus betulinus | reverse complement strand
CCACGTGACCGTGAAGAGTAGTCCCATATCAACCGGCGCGGAAGTGTCTATGGAAGAGGAGGAAGAGGCCGCTTTCGCCGGTCGGAAGGATTTGACGGATGCCAGAAGTGTTCGGGAGAAGCGGATTGTGAGCGCCAAGGGAACGGTGAGGGGGTTCAGAAACCGGTACGAGCAGGCATCGACACTTTCCTCGACCAAGCCTCCATAAAGGTGAGTTGGCACGGCACCTGCACCATCCCCTCCCCCCCCCCCCCCCCCCCCCCCCCCCCCCCACGCCCTCTCGCGTTCGCTTCTCCCCACCTCTCCCACCCAGGCCGTTCCCTCACTAACTTCCTCGGCTGTCTGTTCCCGGATACGGCTGTCTCTGTAATTTCCGACTGTTTTTAATAGGCGTGACTCTCTTGTTTTCCTCGTCTTTGGTTTTTTCTCCTCTACCCACCCTTCCTCCGTTTTTCTTCTTCCTTCATATCTTCTACTCACACAATACTGTTGTCGTAGTGTTATTTAAAACAAATCTTTGTCCCATTTCAACTTGAACGTTCTTTTTTACCACCTTGGGTTTATTATTTACCCTCAGGTCATTGGGATATCATGAATGTTATGAAAATATGTCTGTTTGGGTCGATGTTTTTGTTTCGTTTATTTTTAGAATTTTGTACGAATTTGCACGTTCAATGTACAGATTTTTTTTTTTTTTTACCAGTCACTTGGAAGTTACTTTTGTGTGAAACCAGTATTGGCCACTCCGTAGTACATTGACTGTCTGTTGACCCCTATCAACAACGGAAAATGTATGTCTATCAGTGTGGCAAAGTTCAGTCGTTGGATGGATGTAGTGGCTCCCTCCAGAAGATTCGTTCACTCTCAAAAATGAGGCATTCACTGCACCACTGCACAGGTTGGCTCATCATCAGAGTGCAGTGTTTCCTCTGTGCGTTGCCTGGTGAGGACCTGATATTTGATTTCTCCCAGTGGATTGCCGGTGCTGCGGTTGCAACAGGACAAGTGTAGGTGTGGCTGTGCACAGAGAGCCGGACTGAGCGATGTGAGAGTGTGTGCCCGAGAAGGCACAAAAATACAGCGATGATAACATTTGACGTAGGGTAGGATATTATTACATGGACAATGAAACGTAAGCCTAATCATTACGTGTTGATCTCTCCCTCCCTCTCTCTCTCTCCTCTCTCTCTCTCTCTCTCTCTCTCTCTCTCTCTCTCTCAGACGCATGCGCTCACATGCACGCACATGACCGATCACACGTATCTTGTGTATTAATTTCAAATGATGGGAATGAAGAATTGTGTCAGGGACATGCAGTACACGAAGACAGGGGAATAGAACAGGAGGCATGTTGTGTGTGTCATGGTGAAATGAAGAATGAAAGAACTCCCGCGGAACAAACAGTGAACTTGTAACGAAAGTGCTTATGAGTGTTTCATTCAGTCACGCTTTACTTATTCATTTCCATCAGTTACAGGTCAGTAAATGTAAACTTAAATTACTATTAAAAAAAAAACAAAAAAAAAAAAAACACCCAAATCTTTCATCCACAATCTGTTGTTCATCTAAACCCCAGTATACACATACTTAATCTAATCTACTTTATTAACACAATTTTAATCGCCAGCATGTGATACAATTTCTCCTGTCAATGAATTGCAAGATGTCTCGGCTTATGCTTGGTATTTCCATGCCTGCCGAATGGACTGTAACCAAAAGGGTTCAGTGAGTTACCACAAGCGCTGATAGATATTCTCCCATGAAACAGCTTAAAGCCAGCGGATCGCGGGGCGCCAACCATTCAAGATTAAACTGAACGACGGTTTATGTATTCAAGTAGTATAGGAATATTGTCCATAACAGTTAAAAACCAGTCTGCTCGAATGCCATTTCAGTCTCAATAATCGTATTAACCGTCAGGTATCTAAATCAAGTTTACCTTCTTTTCCCCTTTTATTCCGTACTCGGTTTAAAGGGCGATCCAGTTTGGAATAATTAAATTCATTGTTCACACTATCGAGCCGACAGAAGGTTTGAGTATTTCTCTTGGCAACGTTTCCTCCCAGAAAAAACAACTGTTTTCAACTGCCAACATATGGCCTTGAGCTTTTCAGACAAGACTGAAGAACTGTGGTCAAGGTCAATGAAAACAGACTGTAGCTCGTGCTGGCTGGATGAATGAGCTTGGTTATTCTTCACGTGCAGCATCAACAATTCATGAAAATCAGCGTATGTGCATACATGTGTACAAGTTAAAGTATTTGCAAATTAATGACGAAGAAGCACGCACACGCACACACACACACACACACACACACACACACACACACACACACACACACACACACACACACACACACACACACACACACACACACTCACTCACTCACACACACACACACACACACACACACACACACACACACACACACACACACACACAGTGAGGGGTGGGGGGGGAACGGAGGAATCATGTTGCACATAATAACATTGCCGTCGTAGCATGTAGAGTATGACGAGCAATTGGAAATGGCGGTCACTTTCCTACGTGCATTCAACCTCTAACTAAGTTTATTTAGTTTCCTGCTCGGTTTCCATGCAGTTTGCCATGTTCCTACCCTTCTGCATCCACCCTGTAGATTTACATAATCAATACAAATATTGTCAGCTTCGGCAAATTCAGTTACTGTCGGATTGTTGCGGTACTTATCAGAGACTGCGCGCTGTTTACACATGCGTGCTTGCGTGTGTGTGTGTGTGTGTGTGTGTGTGTGTGTGTGTGAGTGTGTTGTGTGTGTGTGCGTGCGCGCGCGCGCGCGCGCGTGCGTGCGTGCGTGTGTGTGTGTGTGTGTGTGTATGTGCGCGCGCGCACGCGCGCGCGTTGGCGCACGTGATATTATCGCAGATCGTTTTCTGGTGGTAAGGAGGCATTTGTAAAGTTGAGTAAATTTATCCGAGTCGTCAAACTTTGTGCATTTTGTCACGAAACAGCGAAATTTTTGCTTGTATTATATTTTTTGTTTACATGTTAAAAAATGGCTTTAATTGTAATAATAGCAATAGGGAAAGGATGTGAAAAATTGACATTTTACTTATACATGCCCCAAGTGGGTCAGAGGATAATTAAATCCTTGAATCTGTGCGTGGGTAAGCGCGCGCGCGCGTGTATGCGTCCGTGCATGCGTGCGCGCACACGCACGCGCTTATGTGTGTATACAAAGTGTGTGAGGGATATACTTAGGGATAAGAAATTAAACATCTCCACATGATCCATAATCGAAGGCTCTGCATGAACATCAGAAGGACGTCGTAAATAAGTTATTGACGGGGCAACTGAAAACGCCGAAGAAGGGAAAAAAAATCAATAGCAGCTGAACTCCCAAGTCGAGTCAGTCATACCTGGTGGAGGTTATTGAGATACCGATTTCACACAAGCTGTCGTAGCTGTTTGCTGGAGTGGAAACGAAACGAGACAAGAAAAGAAGGAAGGCGGGAAAAACTGGGACAAGCAAAGAAAGAAGTCAGAGGAAGAGACAGTCCAATTATTACGTTATTCATTTAAAGCTTCCATACACCACACCTTTATCTCCATGCCAGCACCATTCCCATCCCTCCACGCCATCACCATTCACGACCACATCCCCGCGTTGTTCCGTCTCTCTCCTTAAAGAGCGCTTGCACATAATCTCATATATACATTAGCCCGCGGAAAATGTATACAGAGACGGTTTACATAAGAAGATGCAGATAACGTAGGTGTTCATTTTATGAGATCCTTAGTTGTCGAAACGTGTAGAGCAAGCTTTGATCGAGAGGGGACAAGCAGAGAGAGACTTGAGGGAAACCGATGTTGACAAACCGATCTCTGGAGTCAGTTCCCGCTTGCAAGGACTGATGCCATGACTACTCAACCTGTCAGATCTCCCCAGGTGAAAACTGCGGATCGATCGTCCCACTGGCCTGTAAGGTATGCACGGTGTGACCTTGGCTTTGTTCCCCTGGCAGAAATGTGGGGCGGAGCTGCTTTATGTCACTGCAGGTCTTCGTTTTTGTGGGCTTTCGCACGGAAGGTCAGATATTCGCACGTGCGCATAGAACAAACGTGTGTGCGTGGGTATACCTACACGTGCATGACATCAAATTTGGAAATGACCCCCTGCCCCGTCTCAGTCTGTCTGTCTGTCTGTCTATTTGTCTGCCTTTGCTTCTCTGTCTGTCTGTCTGTCTGTCTCTTTCTGTCCTTGTCTGTCACACGCGTACACACACACACACACACACACACACACACACACACACACACACACACACACACACAAACACACGCACAAACACACACACACACACACACACACACACACACACACACACACACACACACACACACACACACACAGACACACACACTGTACGTCTGTACGTTCATAAGTACACATGTACGCACAAAATCGCCAGCACGCATGCGCTCATGTGCAAGCCCACACGCCCGAAAACACGCGCACAGGCACTCATTATCCTGCATGCACTCACGCAGGCACACACACACACACACACACACACACACACACACACACACCTTCTGACGCATCGTAGGGGTGTTTTTTTTCACAAAAGTGGAAACTCGATAAATTGTCTCAGGATCGTCTAACTAGACAAGCAACCATAGCATACCACACTCAAAAACGCTCAGTTGGGGTCAGAACATAAATATGAAAAGCATGCTAAAATATTCCATATTCTCGGTAACTCCTATCATGACACAGCTGTGGTTTCTTTGTGCAGTAAATGATGATTAAAAAAAAAAAAAAAAAAAAGCAACGTTGCCTCCATTTTCACAACCTGATTTACTTCACAGCTGCTTAACGGCAGTATTTGGTCGTGAAAGATTTCACATCCGCGTCTGTAAAAGATTGTTAGGTGCACAATGAAATAATGAACCTTCGTGAGTTGAGTGGATTAGGTCGCTCTCTTGTCAGCATAAAAGAACCAAACGCCAAAAGGTGCATAATGATTCCGTTTTGTGAACTTCCGCGCGTCTGGTTTTTATAACACGTGACTGTATCATAGCATGCTTAACGTAAACCTATTAAATATACACACTTAAAATAACCAGGATCCTGTTTCACAGTCTTCTGGAGAGAACATGAGAACAATGCTGAAAAATTAAGTAGTGGGGGAAACACAAGTGCAGGTTAACAATTCTTCCATCATTATAGTAATGATTTGGCAAAGATTAGAAATTGAGAGGGGAAAAGTTTGAAGATGAAATAAACGGGAAAATGTATATTATAAATATGAAAACCCCTTCACTAGCTGCATGAGGAAACTATATCGCAATCCCTCCCGAAGACAGATCTATATGTGTCGCCTGCTCCGAGGCCTTTCGTCCGCTGAATCGGACTCATCAGGGAGACACGGCGGCTGATTGTGTCTGTTCTCTTGGCGTCAGATAGAGACACACCACAGTCCATAATTCTATGGTGTTCCGACTGCCAAGGGTTCGAAAAAGAATGCAACAGCACCCCCAAAGCAGTCAGAACATGAGAACAAGAGAATACATGGTTGTTGACTTTCTACAATCATACAATGCAGAATACAGTCTTAAGCCGTATTCACTCACGGCCGAGAAGAGAGAACAAAATGAGCTGAAGATAAGCAAGTGAAAACTCGGCATTAGTGCGCATGATCTCCCTACAGAAAGTTACACAGGTAAGCGTACAAACGAGAAGTTATATAACACGTAAGAGATAACAGAACCTGAGGATGATTTTCTCGATGCAGAGGCCTACGTCGGATATTCTCATTCGAGAAAATGTTCTTTTAAAAGATGAGATGTAAACAAGTCGGTGAACAAAGTTTGAAGACTCCCGAACAGTCTTGTTTGTAAGTTCGTCTCTCTGCAACGTCGACTGGCAGACCTCGTATTCGGTGGCTTTAAAATGGCATCAAACCACGAAACGGCGTTACGTGATTCGTCGAAATCTGTAAACTTGTTTGCGATTGGAACCTGTTCGGTATGCTGATGACTTGTCTCGCTTCTTTCCGTAAGATTGATGTGGACCTCAGTTCTTGTTTCTTCTCTCTCTCTCTCTCTCTCTCTCTCTCTCTCTCTCTCTGTTAATGCAGCCCACCCACCCACCCCCTCCTCACCCGTTTTGTATGTCTCTCTCCCGCCTTTCCTGACACTTAAGTATTTCTGTTACCAGCCCAACCCCCACTTCTCACTCTACCCTCACCTCGATGTCTGTGACTTTCCTGCACCCCCACCCCCATCCCTTCACCCTCTTTCTCCCTTGTCTATTTCTAGAACTGTCATTGTCCTCACCCACCTCACCCCCCCCCTCTCTCTTTTGCTCGTTCGCTCGCTCGCTTTCTCATCACTGTCACAGTTCTCCCCCCCCCCCCCTCCCCCCTGTGTGTGTGTGTGCGTGTGTGTGTGTGTGTGTGTGAGTGCACGCGCGCATGTGCGAGTGATTGTGTGTGTACGTGTGTGTGTATTGTTCCTCCTGCGACTTGATTTAGAGTTCATACGTGAGGAGTTTATCCGATAAAAAGATATTAAAAGAAAAAGAGAGAAAAAAAAAAAAGGGGGGGGGGGGGGGGGTTGATAGGAAGACTTTCAGCGTGCATAGTGACTACCAAGGTTATGAGCTGGAGTCGAGAAAGGCATCTGACGGGCTTACAAGAGGAACCTGGGAAATGAGCGGAGATTATTTCGTGTAGCAACGTCGTTTGCTCTCTTAACCCGCGCTGTGTATGTGCTAAGAAGCTCGGCAAACATGGACTGGAGGCTGCCATCGCTATCCGCCATTACAAACAATGGAGACATGATCGCCCCACGGCTTCCAGGGTCAGAAGACGCATTGCACAGGTCACGCCCGCCACACGAAATCCCTGTGTCAACGACACATTACAATGACCAGTTTGTGTGCATTCTACACGGTCTGAACTTGACCCTCCCCTCCCCGTCCCCCGACTTCCAGTCCCACCCACTCCTCCAGCTCCTCCCCTCTCTCCCTCTCTCTCTCTCTCAGTGCAAGGATTTTCCAGAAGACCCGATGAAGCCGACATAGTTCAGGGATGTTCCACTAGATGTGATTTTTTTTTTTGTTTCTAGAGGGCGTAAAACAACAGTACTTTTTCTTTCGGTGTCAGCGGTCCATGTGCTAGGAAGATCCTGCTCGCATTTCCGCAGGGTGTATTGTAGGTAAGGCAGGGACGAATTGTGACACTCGTGTCGAATTCATGGCAATAGTGTCCTTCACTGATGTACCAGTGAACGACGTGTGTTGGAAAACAAACAATCAAACCAACCAACCCCCAAAACTAGGTCATATGATTCGACACACACACACACACACACACACACACACACACACACACATATGCCTTTACTGTGATAGATAAAGCGATGATAGTTGATGCGTATATTCAAATGAGGTAGATAGTGATCAAGGGTGCACTCGATTTAGGCTATACCCAGGCTAAAAGCTTCTGTCAAGTCAAGCCACTCCCAATTCTCTCTCTCTCTCTCTCTCTCTCTCTCTCTCTCTCTCTCTCATGTCATCATGATCATCACGATTTTATCTCCCTTTTCTTTCTTATTGTTTTCTAAGGTGTCTTGTACGATAAAACTAATCACACGCGCTCAGTGACATGTCGTAGAACTAGCTTAGCTGTACCGGGAAATAGTGGAAGATGAAAAAGACGTTAGTGTGACGTTACACAGCAACATACAAACGAACACAAAACAGGTGTAAAGTAATGCCGATGTAATGAACGGTACGAAACACAGGTAAATTTTTGACCAGTATGTTTTCTTCAGACGTTGCAAACAAGAGACATAACTGGTGCACAAAACAATACTCCCGTTATAGCAGTCTTTTTTTTTTTTTTATTTTTTTTTTTATTTGTCAAAAATGCATTTGTTTCGTGTTATCAGTTAAATCGACGTTACTTTACTCCTGTTTTGTGATTTGACTTGTGTTTTGCCGGACAAAAGTTGTTTTGTGATGATATAATGGGGGGAAATTTTCTGGGCGACAGCCGTGCAGTGTAACCCGTTAGACGTAGCCATTGAAATCTGAAGAACTTAATGTTCACTGAACGCTGTTCTGCGTCAGTTGTAAAGCGAGTCCCTGCGGCTGTCGTTAATACTGAATCACTTGACACAGCTTTGTCGAGTAAGAGTCTACGCTGAAGCGCCGTTAGCTGTTTACCGTGCCCGTTACCAGCCCCGTTCTCCCGAACGTTGTCGAACGCTTCTATCTTAATGTCTCTTTGTGATTCTTCCTGTCGTTCCGCAAATGTTTGTTTTAATCAAGGGGCGTCACCGCGTGCACACTAGCCGCACATACTACGTCACGTGAGGACGTGAGATCACGGTGTGTTGGACATGAAAATATAGCAGTAAATGAATTCTGCGACCCCAACCCACGCTCGTTTGCACAAACGCTTTGTAATGTACACGACCGTTCTAACATCACCGTTTCTGTTTATTTCTCGTCTTCCACCACCAGCACACTCGGGTGTTCCCGCCCGTTTTCTCCCTCCGCTACCATACCCATACAGGTGTATCAGGCAGGCTCTACGTCTCAATCGCAGGAAAGTTTGCAAAACTGAACGAATCACGGATCTCGACATAATATTGATAGTTCATAAATAAAAAAAGATAAGAAAAAAAAATTCCAGGAAGACGAAGTGTTAATCTGTTTTCTAATTCAGCTTCCAGCCATTTAAAATCCACTTAATTTTCAATACAAACAAGACGAATGTTAGCGTAAAGGGCGAAAAGTCAAAAAAGAATTTGAAAAAAAAAATGCCGCCATTATTTTTCTCCATGCACCAACAATTGTAACTTCATCACAGAAAACTCAAAGTCTCGCTCTCACCAAAAGCAGGTTGATATCCTAAGCTCCAGTGTGCAGAACGACCTGAATGATGTGTCTGTCTTTTGTTCAAGCAACAGGCAAGACCAGCAGCTGACACAAAGAGAAACTGGTCTTTTTCTGTCAATAAAATGCAGTTTTTAATTATCCAATAGAATAACGAGAATCGTTTTTTCTTCTTTTTTTTTTTTTTCCCCCTTCTTTTTCTTTTTAATCCCTGTTTTTTGTAAACGCGGTGAATACTTAAAAGGATGACGGGATCTATCAAATTTGAAAAATTATTCATAAAGCTCCGCCGAAAAACGTTTACAAACGAATCACAAGATAAAACACGACGCGTTTCGACCTCTTAAGTCTTCTTCAGGCAAGATATGCAACGCTCAGGCCAACGAAAATGAAGGAGCAATCATTTTCTAACGTCCATCTTGCGCCGAATTGGATGAAGATAAGTGATTGCTCGTTAATTTTCGTTGTCTTGAGTGTTGTGCATCTTGCGTGAAGAAGACAAAAGAGATCAAACGTGAACGAGCAATCATTCTTTAACGCCCATCTTGCGCCGAATGGGATGAAGATTAGTGTTGATTTTCGTTGTCCTGAGTGTTTGTGTATCTTGCCTAAAGAAGACCTAAGAGGTAAAAAACGCGTCGTGTTTTGTCTTGTAATTCGTTTGTTAAAGTTTTTCGGCGGAGCTTTATTAATGATTTTTCAGTTTGTTTAGATTTCCGCCTGCAGTCGCCTCACTTTGCAACGGGATCTGTAAGTTAGGCGACGTTGTGTTCTTGTGATGCTGATGGGAAAACTGCTGACAATTATGACAGGGTCTGTCAGTTAGGCCGGGTTGTGTTCTGCTGACGTTGACAGGAAGTTGCTTGCAAGGATGACTTACAAGTGAGGCAAAGTTGTGTTCTGCTCACGTTAACGGGAAGGTGCTGACAAGAATGACGGATCTACCAGTTAGGCAGAGCTGTGGTCTGCTGACGTTGACTCGTCTCTCCACCGCGGATCTAGCCGTTAGGTTTTCTCTTGGAGGGACTGGAACCACACCCTTTCACAATGAAAGTCGATCGTTAAGAGGACTCAGGTGATATGTATGTCTTCCATCTTTATGTATTTTCTTTCCATTCTTATGTATTATTATTGTTTTGGTCGGTTCGCGCGCATACATACATACATACATACATACATACATACATACATCTATATACTATATATATATATATATATATATATATATATATATATATATACGTGTGTGTGTGTGTGTGTGTGTGTGTGTGTGTGTTCAATTTTCCAAATGCCGACACCGTCCAACAGAAGATAAGACGAGCAGATAATGAAGTATGGTGATGAAGAATATATATATATATATATATATATATATATATATATATATATATATACAAATACTTTATACACATACATATATATTTATGTGTGTGTATGCGCGCGCGCGCGTGTCTGTGTGTGTGTGTGTGTGTATGCGCAGATCAGTGTTCTCTTGGGTGTTAAAAGGAAATATCTGCGAATTTTTTTTTTTTTTTTTTTTTTTTTAATTTTCATGTTAAGGGCAGCGGTGAGCTCAATTATACGAGAATATTGCGCACAACAAATGCTGTCCATTATCATTATAATTGATATTATTATTATCACTATTAATACTGTTGTTGTTGTTGTTGTTATTAAACCTACCTATGGCATTTACTTGACAAAGTGACAAACTTGATATGCGCCTTCCTCTTCTTCTCCTGAATCGCAAGGTTATAAACAACATAAAGACTGCCACTAACACATCGACGGGACCTACAACATTTGTTGGGAGGTAAACAACATCAGAGTGTTGACTAATCCAACTTCAGGGACAAATTTGTAATCACCGGCAATCACCCAAACTGTATTCTTTTCAAGTTCAGACCTTTTGAGCTGTATGCCACGATTAGAAGATGGGTTTGACAGCTGATGATGATGAAGTTCTACCGATGGAAACTCAGGGACCAGCGTGGATGTTCAGTCCAATCCAATTTTCACATGAGCAGAAGGAAAACAGGTAAACATGGAAAAGCGACTGCAAGGGCACTTGAAGCCTTCCGCTATGAATTATCTTTCTTCACTCTGAATATTGGCCCGCCTTTTCAGACCTAGAGAAACAAAAAATCTATCCTTGTCCAAAACCACGTCTGCTAAGAAGCCATAGTGCCAGTGGCAATGCAGTGCATGACTCACGTACGTACGGAGGGGGGGGGGGGGGGGGGGGGGGGGGGGGTCTAGCAGGCCTACCTTTGTATAGCGTGATGCTGCATAAAACTTTCAGAACCTAAAGTTGAAACAGACATGCGTTCAAGCAGACAACAATAATGCTGTGTTTGGGGTCCCTAACTTTTTTTTTTTTTTACTTACTGATAGCGTACATTGTTAACTGTGCAGAGACAATCTTTTTCCTCACCACAGCCTCCTTTCTCTTTAATAACAAACCAAATGCTTCATGGGTCGGATTACGCTTAGGTCTCAATATAAGTAATCAGGAAGTGGACAGTCCGAGACGAATCCTGTAACGCAGCAGTCTCGTTCCTCTTGAATAGGTGAACCAAGGGAAATAACTTTTTCCAGGAGTAATCGAGTAATCTTCTGCAGGAAATAGCCAAAGAGATTGTTGGTAGACACTTGCTTGTGAGAGCACCGTGACTTCGTGTCAAATGTCATTGCTTTGCATGCAAGCGTAGCCCTCCGACATAGGATATTGTTTTTGTTCTCTCTCTCTCTCTCTCTCTCTCTCTCTCTCTCTCTCTCTCTCTCTCTCTCTCTGTTCACAATTATTTTTGTACCAATATAATAAATTTATCTGTTCTTCAGTTGCTGCTCATATATTCCCAAGGACACTTTCCTATAGCATCGATAACCGTGGTTTAAAAATATCGATTACGTCCAGACGTCTGATAGCCTCAATATGAAGCGCCAAGTAAAGTGAAGGTTGAAAATAGTCGTTGATAAAACATGATAAACGCTCAGTGGTTGTGCCTAGAGCCTGGACATCGTCACATGTGACCGAGGGTTATCCTCGAGTCAGTGGAGAATCAGTAATTGTGCAGGTGATATTGAAGTGTCATTAGTTTAGCAATGTTATGATGGGCTTTCATTAAGGTGGATTTATATTTTGTCCCCAATTAACAGTAACTGTAAGATTAGAGACGGTAGATTAATCAGAAAATTGTTGACATAAAGAACAATTTTATCTGGATTTTTTTTTTATCGACACAAGGCACCTTTTTACTTGGCGAAAATGTTTTTAACCCTCTGGTGACCAAAGAGGAGTGTGAAACTACCAAACGCCTATTCTCTCTCTCTCTCTCTCTCTCTCTCTCTCTCTCTCTCTCTCTCTCTCTCTCTCTCTCTCTCTCTCTCTCTCTCTCTCAGTTCTTCCCACCCACCCTCTATTTCCATTACTACACTCTAAGTCTTTGCTCAACATTTTGATTTTCAAAGTAGTTTCGACTCTTCTTTTCTTTGACCTCCGATGACATTAATGTTTCTTTCTTTGTTTTCTTTTGCTTTAAACTCTTTCTCTTCATTCGACAGTTCTATAACATGGTTATCGTCGTCGTCGTTGATGACTTTATCTTGACTTTTTTTGTACTATAGTAGTTCATGTGAGGCAAGATAACGTATTGCATGCATTTTTACTGTTAGTTAAGTTTCAACAAATTCCTTGGCTTTTTCATCTGCGCCTCCCGGTCACTCAGTGAATCCATCATTATTGTATGAATTTGGCACACCGTACTTCAAAGACTAAACTGGGCGTAAAATACGGCCGCAAAATAGAAAATATAGGCTACGATACTCTATACTGAAGGACAGAACGAATCAAAGACTGCTGCAGCTCAGAGTATTTACAACGCAGCCAAAGTCACGTAAAACGGGTACATATTAAGAAAAGAAGCTCCACTCTGTTCTTTTCCGTCTTGACCGTTCGTGCCTTTGAGTCATTGTACTTTTTTCAGAGGCACGGGGTTTTCGAAATGTGATATTGGGGTGGAGTTCCCCAGTTTCATGTCCATCTGCCTCTGTCGCTCTTCTACGTGTTTCTTAGTCACAGTGTATTTCAGATGCTGACTTCAGCTGTGATACAACTTCCGTGGTCAGCTGGGATATAAACAGTATCACTTGACTAGCCGTTGATTTTGTTCGGTTCCTTTGCTTTTCAGTTGACTGTGTTTAGTGTCAGTTTTCTTCTTCTAAGCCTGTTACGAAAACGGCTCGTTATTTACACCTGGGTTGTGGACGGCAGGAAAATCCATCTGTTTTTCCCACGTCAGTTTCTGAAATCCATTACCTTTCTTCCTCATTCATTAGGTACTTGGTTGCCAGTCGGAGTCAAGGGGAACATGGTTTTCCTCTCTCTCTCTCTCTCTCTCTCTCTCTCTCTCTCTCTCTCTTTGTATGGGCGCACGTGTGTGTGTGTGTGTGTGTGTGTGTGTGTGTGTGTGTGTGTGCGCGCGCGCGCGCGCGCGCGTGTGCGCGTGTGTGTGTGTGTGTGTGTGTGTGTGTGTGTGTGTGTGTGTGTGTGTGTAAGCCACTTTGCGTGTATCTTAGTCCAGTTTACAGGTTAGTTTTATCGCAATGATTATCGACAGGTTGACAGGTGAATTATCAACAGTTGTACATTATCGGACAATTGAGATCTGCCAGAGCAACACTGCCGACAGCCTGATGGAGGAAAAAAAAAGGGATGGGTGAGGGGCGGGGGTGGAGGCGATTTAGCTGAATCTCTCTCACTCATGCACTCACACACACACAACACACACACACACACTCTCTCTCTCTCTCTCTCACACACACACACACACACACACACACACACACACACACACACACAGTGTCCAAGAAGGGGCACGATTTTCATTCGTGCAGCAGTGGCTTAAGCGCTCAGGTAAGCATCCGTTCAGGTTTGCCGCCTCCGTTCCTATCTGATAAATGATGAAACACGTCCTCATAGCGTTGTTCAAACGCTTGCCCTCCGAGACCGCAAAGGTGTTCGCCCGAGGCCGATGTGCGCAAGGGCGAGTGACAGCCATCTGTTCGTCTTTGAAGAGGGTGACACCAGCCATTACTAATGTCCCTGTCCTGTTCTCCCTTCAACCCGTGGTGGTGATGTCGTTGCTGTAGATTTTTTTAGTTAGTTTCATGTATTCAAATACGTATCTATTTATTATGCTTGTCTGTTGGCCAGTGTTGGTGCTTGAAAAAGTTTTTCATAACAAATCAAAATACTGCAGTTTATTCATGGGTGTTGTGTGCTTCAACTTTTGATCTTCCTATTTATTTGTGCTTTCCATGGCTTGTCGTCCCAGTGGGGCGTTGCTACCGTCACAGCCGTCTACCTGTGCCACCTCATAAAAAGTTACGTATCAAGATGACTTTTTTTTTTTCAGAAAGGCGTTGTTTTTCAAGGCTGTTCGCTGTGACATAATACTCAACACTCGCAACGGATCAGATCTGGAACACATAGATATAAATAATGGGAAGGGGCTTCAGTGAATGGTTGGGGCATGTGGATCGTGGTAAGATCAGTGGCGTGTTTACTGGCCTCAGTGGGTGAGCAGGATCGTAGTATTTAACCATTCACTCAAGCCCCTTCACACCATCATCTGCTATCCGCGTGTTGCAGATCTGGTCCTCACCGCGTGTAGAACAGTATATAATTCAGCGAGAAAGACTCATTATTTCGATGGCGTTTTTGCGGTCAGTGCGTTGACACGCTCTCATCGATATCGCTTCACGGTAAGGGGATGAAAGAAAAGGGAAGGGAAGGGGGAGGGGGGTGGGGGAAGGGAGGGAATGGGGATTATACGGAGGGGGAAAAAAAAACCTGCAAAAGCGCGCTCTCGAGAGCCGAATTTAAGAAAAGAAGTGCGTGTTATTTGGAATTACGTCAGGCGAGTATTTTCCATACAATCAATTGCAATACAACGTTACATAAAACCTAGTAACAATCCCAGCTGTCTTTTCTTATGGACTGGCTGTGATTGAAGTCTAAGCATGCAAACTTCCATGTATTTTCACACATTCGTACACGCGCCCGCACACGTGCACGCACACACACACACACACACACACACACACACACACACACACACACACACACACTTGCACGTTCGCGCGCGCACGTAAACACACGTGTATGTACCACATGTGCGCAAAACACGCTCACAACCACATACATACACGCTCACACACACACACACACACACACACACACACACACACACACACACACACACACATGCGCGCGCGCGCGCGCACTCACAAGAACACACATACATGTACCACACGTGCGCAAGCGCTACACGTATCACAGGTGCACGAGCACGCGACACGCAAGCTCACACACACACACACACACACACACACACACACACACACACACGAGAGAGCGAGCGAGCGCCAGTTAGTCCTCAGTCACTCCACTCAGTTCCACCTTTTCCTCTCGAGAATGTCACGTGAGTGTGCTTGCATGTGTATGTGTGAATTTGTGGCACTCAGGCAGGAATTTCCTCGTCACTTAAATAGGGGGTTATTTTTTTTTTTTTACCGGCTAGGAGGAAAACAATGAAGCTGATCCTGTGACCTCACCTGTGACCTCACGACCGCTGTCTTCCTCAGACAAAACCAAACAGAGAGTTACGGTTCCGACAACTCTAACGAACATTATCATAAGTATTCCTCTCCTCGCAGTCCTCTGCCCCACCCCCCCTCCCCCACCCACCCTTTTTTTTTGTTTTTTAAAACCTGTTCCTCCCCAACGAGCGTTCACCTTATTGAATTCGGCAAAGATGGAGCTGGTTTGAGAAGAAATGGTAGCCGATCACCAAGCCCTCTTATCTCTCTCCTTCTCATCTCCCACCTCCTTTCTCCCCCTGCTTACCCCTCCCCACCCCTTTTTTTTTTCAAGTTCATCACCAGTTACGTTTTTTATCATTTAACCTCTGTTACTAAAAACAGCGTTCACCTTATCTTCATTCCAAAGATGGAGCAGGGTTTGAGAAGAAGGTAGCACGATATAAGAGATCAGAATTTCTCTTCTCCTTTCTCTCCTTCCCTTCTCGCCCTCTCCTCTCCTCTTTCCTCATGAGCTTCTCGTGAAGTCTCGTTAAGCAAGTCCTCCACCTCTCTTCTTCTAGCCAGCTTCCTTCCTCCGCCCTCACCACTTCCCCTCTCCTATGCCGTATATATTCCCTCTCGTCTCGATCGAGCTTTTTCCTCTCTCCCACCTCCCCCATGCATCTTTCTCTTTCACTTTTTCCCAACTTCTACTATCTACCACTCACCGTGAGGGTCTTACACTTTTATTCTTCCACACATCACAGAGGGACCCTTTCTTACCTCTGGGTGGTAATGTCTACCTATCATTAGGGGGATTTTCAATCCCTATATCTTTCACAACACCAGCGACTATTTTTCTAGCACCACCCCACCAGTTTTCTAACAAATTTCTATGTCTATTCCCTTCCTACTAGCATCCTTCGTCCTATCGTTACTAACAGGAGGCCTCTTATTCCTGTCTACCTCTAGAATCCCTGGATGTAGTTTCGTTTGGCTTCGAGGTTCAGTCAGACGCAAGGTGTTGTTCTACGTACAGGGATCTGTGTTACGTCATTGTCTGTAACTATTCGTCAATATTTCAGGGATTGTTCCTGACCCCCTCTTCGTGCGGCACACTTACAAAAATGAAGTACGTTTTTCTCTTTTCCTCTAGTCAAGCAGCCTAAAACTCTGATTAAACACGTTCGATACATTATAGCAAGGCATCCTTCTAATTATTTGAGAGAGTTATAATGTGTCCTGAAAGAGAGAGGAGTTAGTATGGGTGGTGAGTACCTTCTTTTTTTCAGTCGGGTGCCCACAAGGTTGCAAGGTGGTTTCGTGCAGGCTAGATCTACTAACTCGAATCTATTAGGAATAAATCTACGTGGGAACTACCACCAAATGTGTTTTTGTGATACAGGGGGGGGGGGGGGGTGGTAAATGGTTACTCTATACTACTCTAAACCTGTCACTGCAGCTATATATAGTTTAACGCCCTAAAACCCCGTCCACTCTTCTTGAGGATGGATCGTACAGGTAGAGAGACCTTACTTATTTGCACGGGGTGGGGGGAAGCGCTAGTATGTATAGCAGGGCGCGGCTTCGGGTAGGTCTCTTTAAGCAAGCTCAGGGTCGGCCACGGTCTGGTATCCTATGTTGGGATATCCTACGCCATCTTATTTACGCGTTCCAGATGTAAGTTCATATGTGCGTATATATCATATACGTACATACAGAGGGCAGTTTGTAGCCATCCCTAGCACCGCATGCACACACACCCACACACACACACACACATCACACACACACACATCACACACACACACAAACACACAGAGGGAGAGAGAGAGGTAGGTGAGTGTGTGTGAGTCTGTATAGACAATTAGGCAAAAGAATTCACAAACGAACTTTGCATAGTGAAAACAAATGGAAACAGCCATCAACTCGTCCATTAAAAAAAGGGAGAAAAGAAGAAGGAAAGTGTATGGCATATGAACGAGTTTTCAGACTCAAAGTACTTTACTTTACTATTGTCTTAA
>JADBJO010000230.1:177500-205000 GCA_016801955.1 Conus betulinus | reverse complement strand
ACACTGTATGGTCAGTGATATGGAAATATACTGATAATTGCCTCACTGTATGGTCAGTAATAAACACAACACACACACACACACACACACACACACACACACACACACACACACACACACACACACCTGTCATTGCTACCTTGCGTGATAAACAATAAGAACGGTTCACCATCATTGGCACTTAACGTCACTTCGGTAGCTGACTCAAACTATCTTTTTTATCACGCGCAAACCAGATCTGATTACCAAGACTTATTACTCTTGAACTGATCGATTAACATAAAACGCTTATTTATCAATAACGTTACAAATTTTGAAATGATTAAACTAATATTACATTTTCAACGATTGATTAATTTCAATTATTTTTTTTTCCTAAACAGTACTTGGGAGAGCGCGGACCTCCCTCAAGATTGAACGGACAATGGATCCGGCTTTGATCTAGATTGCATCATACATCTGCTCCAGATTTTAATGGGTCATTAAGGAATCACGTTCCATTACAGTTTTTGTAACCTACTTCACAACAAAATATTCCAGAAAACAACTCAACTGTTCGGTCGTTTTTTTTCTGGACGTACTGTTTATTCTATAGTACCGGGAAAACAAAAAACGGCAACAACCAGAAGGGTAACCAGTCATGACTTGAATGCTGTTAGGCCCGCTTGGAGTGTAATGACTTAAATGCCGATACGCTGGTGTGAGTTTTTTCCCCCACTGAAGACCTACTGTCAAGCTTAAGAGTTTTTCCTGCCAGCCACTAAAGAGTGTGCACACACGTGTGCGCACACTCATGCACCAATATAAGCACACGTTCTCGCACGAGAGAGCGTATTATGAATGATAAAGCATATTATGAATAATAAAAGAGATAGTCATCGAAGCATAAAATCGTTCCCTCTTCGAACAAAAAAGGCTGGTTCCGGATCAGTTGACTTGGTTGCCACCCGCCCAAGTCCTGACAACTGATCGATTTAAAAGTGTTCCGAACACTTGTCACATGAGACTGCTGGTGTGTGTTGGGCCTAAGTTCCCGTTGTGAATCGATCATTCACTGATGTTTGCTGTGTTTCGTTGTAACTGGGTCGTTCACAGGTGCCCGGTGCGTTTTGATGTAACTGGGTCGTTCACAGGTGTCCGCTGTGTTGTGTTGTAACTGGATCTTTCACTGATGTAAGCTGTGTTTCGTTGAACCTTGGTAAACAAACAGTGGAACATGTCTTGAGTGCATGAAAAGCAGCGCTAACGCGGGAAGAATACACGCGGAGAAACGACCGATCGAGATCCTTAAAGAGGTCGTTCGTGCGTTTAGCCCTGCCAGATGAAACACTGCGCCACCAAAAGCTCCAGCAACGATGTTCCACACGGTAGTAAGCCACAAATCGTGGTCTGGAACAGCTGTGATGTCAAGAGCACGGAAGCGGCGTTTACTGTTTACTTGATGGAGTGATTAGCAGACCTCCGATAATGGGAAGACCATCTAGAGATCACCATACAGAATGGCATGAGACTGGTTACACTACTCCACTCAGATTCAGCAATGCCAGTAACTCAGACTGAATTCACTGTACCATATGAAAGCAGGATGGAGCGCGCCCTGTCTGTAAGGCTTGGAAGTATGTCAGCCTAGCTTGCAGCTTGACAGGATCTGGCTTCCAAGCCAAAGTCCTCGCCATGGAGGTGGAGCTGGCGGATTTATGGGTTCATCAACTCATGATTTCATGAACAGCTCTGTCTGAAGACCAGAACCCTAAAGACAATGGCAGAGGCAGCTAAAAAGGGTTTCTGTTGGATCTGGTCAAGGAGGAGCAAAAGTGAATTTCATAAGGTATGTGTTTTTTATACTTAGAACAGGTGTCCTTTAAAAAAAAAAAAAAAAAAAAAAAAAAACACGCCTAAGACCCCCTACCATCCAGAGGGTACATGTTCGAATCCTGGCAGCTCCAAAAATATATTAGGACATCGGAAAGGCATCAAGGAATCATTACATGGATGCATCAGCTCCCTCAGACAGTAAGGAGTTCAGGCCGAAACACTTGTCCGGGGGGGGGGGGGGGGGGGGGGGGGGGGGCTTAAGTAGAAACCTTCTACTGTCAAGCTCTCCCTTAAAGTTTTTCAACTGTTCCATGTGACTGGGGTTTGCACACTGATATCTGCTGTGTTCAATTGTGACTGCGCTATTCACTGGTGTGTACTGTGTTCAGTTGTGTTTGGGTAGTTCACTGGTCTGATGTATTTTGTTGTAAGGGGTCGTTCACTGGTATCTTCAGCATTTTGTTGTGAGTGGCTTGTTCACTGACGTCTGTTGTGCTTACCTTTTACTGGCTTGTTCACTGGTGTCTGCTGTTTTCTGATAAAATTGGCTTAATCACGGGTGTCTGCTGTGTTTTGTTGTGACTGGCTTATTCACTGTTGTCTATTGCATTTGCTTTAAGTGGCTTATTCAGTGGTGTCTGTTATGTCTTGTTGTAACTTGGTTGTCCACATGTGTCTGGTGTTTTTTTGTGACTGACTTGTTCACTAATTGGGTTGTTCACAGGTGTCTGCTGCGTTCTGTTGTAACTTGGTTGTTCACGGGTGTCTGCTGCGTTCTGTTTGTAACTAGAATGTTCACATGTGTCTGCTGCGTTCTGTTACAACTTGGTTGTTTGTTCACAGGTGTCTGCTGCATTGTTGTAACAAGATTTTTCACAAGTGTCTGCTACATTCTGTTGTAACTAGATTGTTCACAGGTGTCTGCTGCGTTCTGTTGCAACTTGCTTGTTCACAGATGTCTGCTGCATTGTTGTAACAAGATTTTTCACAGGTGTCTGCTACATTCTGTTATAACTAGGTTGTTCACAGGTGTCTGCTGCGTTTCTGTTGCAACTTGCTTGTTCACAGATGTCTGCTGCTGCATTGTTGTAACAAGATTTTCACACAGGTGTCTGCTACATTTTGTTATAACTAGGTTGTTCACAGGTGTCTGCTGCGTTCTGTTGTAACTTGCTTGTTCACAGGTGTCTGCTGCGTTCTGTTGCAACTGAGGTGTTCACTGGTGTCTGCTGCGTTCTGTTGTAACTGAGTTGTTCACTGGTGTCTAGTGGGATCTGTTGTGACTGGGTTGTTCACTGATGTCTGCTGCGTTCTGTTGTAACTGGTTGTTGTTCACTGATGTCTGCTGCGTTCTGTTGTAACTGGGTTGTTCACAGGTGTCTGTTGTAACTTGGGGCGTTTTTTCGTTTTTTTTTTGTTTGTTTGTTTTTTTTTTTGTTTGTTTGTTTTTTTTAATCAGACTGAGTTGCGCGGGTGATGATAAGCTTTGATTTAGATCAGCTGTTTTGCTTTAGAGCTTGATTTAGTTTCGAAAATCAGCTTGAGCTTTTTCCATTTTTACACAGTTCGATAGTTAAACCTGATAGGACCTTCATGATATGCTGGCATTTTAAACTTCCTGGCAACCAAATGTGGCCTCCGTATTATACTGGGCTTCCGTGTTTAATTGCTGGAAACCCTGATTTAGCCTTCTTGGTATGTTGAGTTTGGCATGATTTGATCTTGGATAGAGAAAAGTCACCTTAAACAACAAAGATTTTAAAGAAATTTTTAATTGTGGGTGGTTACAATTAACACCAGCGTGTGATCTTAGGTTAAAACAATTAACCTAGGCAGGAACCGTCAGTGAACTTTGAACGTAATGTTCATAACGAAAAAAAAAAAATTCCATTCTTCAGAGAAACCCTGAAAGTAAATTAAGAAAGTTTTTACCCTATGAGAAACCAGTGTCACGTATTGAAGGAGCGGAGCTCAAAAAATCATCAAAGGTAGACTCAGAGACAGCAGGCACAACTTCTTTGAAGTGCCTTTAGTTGAAAATTACAGGAACGATTGAATATTTTCCGCAGCATTGTGATTTAGATGTTTGGTACAGTTTGTCTCAAAAGCATTAAATTCAAATCTATTCACTCAAGGGGATTTGTACCTTACAGTAAATAATCATAAGCAAAATAAATTCTTAAACGGTGGGTGGCGGCTGACCTTTGTGATGAATTAAAACTTTTTTTCTTAAATGTTTTTAATGTGCATTTAGCATAAGGCATATCCTGACAGTTAAATGATGGCAGTTGTACTGATGGTGCTGGCAGTGATGGTGATTTAGGAACAATTTTGGTAACGAAAAAAATAATGACGATGATAACAGCAGCCTAAAACACCACCACCACCACCACCACCACAACACCACACAACAACAACCACAAACAACAACAACAACAACACACACACACACACACACACACACACACACACACACACACACACTCTCATACGCACACGCACACGCACACGCACACACACACACACACACACACACACACACACGCACACACACACACGCACGCACAATCTACACAACTGACCCACCATGCTGAAGTTACACACAGTGTTTTCAGTTGATATGTAGAAAATATTTAAAGAAGATACAAAATGTTTTTTTCGGTTAATTTTCATATTGAATCGTTTCTTTGTGTCTTGCTTTGATGAAAAAGTAAACAGCACAGTTCAAGGCTTCTAAAGTCACAGGCCACACATCAGTGGAATTACATAAGTAATGCAGACGATAAATGAACATGTCAAATGATTCATTTGTAGACAGGAATTTCATTTAAAAAAATAATCTTGATTTTCCATATGTGGTTTCTGAGTAGGTCGGACTTTGAGAGTGTTGCTTCAGAACAGGGAAAACGAACACAAGGGTTGAAGCATTGAGCTGCATCGACCTCTTCAGATTAGTCGTAGGCCAAAAAAAAAAAAAAAAAAAAGTACAGATGCTAATGATACTTTTAAGCTGATAATTTTTCCAGTAACAAAAACAAACAAACAAAACAAAAAAAAAAAAAAAAAAAAAAAAAAAACGAAGAAAACTGTACATAATTAATTACCACAACAGCACAGACCGGGATATCTACAGAAAGAAAACTCTCTCTCTCTCTCTCTCTCTCTCTCTCTCTCTCTCTCTCTCTCTCTCTCTCTCTCTCTCTCTCTTCATTCATTTTTCTACAGGGCAGTCATAAACTGGTAATAAAACATAAGTTATTTAAGGGTAAGGTACGTCATAATCAGTAATTCACTAAGCTTCGTAAATGTTATGAAAGCCTTTAGATCATTAAGTACGAAGAAAGCTAACAAATCACCAAATTATCCCGGCTAGAGAATGTTAAAAAGCAATTTTAAGTTGATGTTACACAGACATTTAAATATTACATGATTATGTACAGATACCCAAACAACCGATTATCTGCTCGCACTAAATGATAATGACACTGAAAGTCATCCAACTAAATGCTTTCCAGTGTTAAAACTAATTTGTAAGCGCACTCCTTTTTAAACCAGCAGTACTAGGAAGCTTTGGAAGTCCTCACTGAACAATGTGGTAACTGCAGGAGCAGTCACCAGTTTAAAGAAATGAACTAGGAAAACTTCAGGTATGAACGAGTCTTGTGTTTAATGCATTGTTACCTAGGTGTCATGTGACACGAAAAAGAAATTAACAATCAAGCAGCAACAATTAAAACAATTAAAACAACAACAACAACAACAACAACAAAAAAATTACTGAATACGATCGTTAACAAATTAACGCACAAAACATTGAAGTGGAAGCAAAAAATTACATTAGATAACCTGTTGGACTATGCAGTACGTTTCGTCCATATCCAGATTTAAGTCCTTGTTAATACAAAACATATCAACCAGTTTATCTCTAAGGTATAAACTGTTTTATTCTGTAACTTTTACACAGTGTGTTAAGCTCTGAACATTCTAAAAGTATCTGTTGTTGTATACATTTTTGCCACAAGTACAGTTTACACGCTTAGAATACTCCGTTTTCTATGCTTTGAGTCTCATTCCATGTCGTAAACTTGCAAGACCTGAAAAATACGAATGAAAATGATCAAACTGTTACTTTTTTAACCAGAAAATACTTTTGTTTCAAGTATACGACACTTTTCATTAGATGACAAAGATAATGATAACACCACTGAATAAAATGAATGTTTTGGATTCGACTTCCGTAATGGCGACGCTTAGGTTATCCTAAATCGAGCTCTCTGCCATTCCTTTAAAAAAAAAAAAAAAAAAAGAACAAAAATAAACGAACGAACAAAAAAGATTTAATAGTTTCAAGAACAAAAGAACGATGAGTAACAGTCATCAGGAAAAAAAAAAATACGAACAGAAAGTGAAGACGACCAGTGCGAAACTTTCTACAAAGAAGCTACCAATATAGACCAACAAGAGAGAAAATGGATATTGCTTACAATACGGAGACTGCCAAAGGTTTGTCCTTTGGAAAGATACTTGTCTACAAGATTCGTATTTTCGTCAAACCAAGAGGGAGTATTTCTGTGAACATTATTCTCCTGTATTCATGGACGTTGGGCATCTTAGATAAAAAATAAAAAAAAGGTTGGCCAACCTGAAGCTTCTATTGCTGAATCCCATCTAATATTCCCTGAAAGACTCCCGTTTCCCCCAAGAAGAAGACTTTCAACCTGCGGATAAACGTTGAAGACTTAATACAGAGCCAAGTGTCTACACAGGATCTCTCTGCGCGCTGCGACCACTAGAGACAATCCAAAGAAATCCTACGGCAGATGCGATTAGATGCAGGCTGTGTCGGAAGCACTTTTGGTTGGGTCAAGGTTGTTAAAGAATATGCACGCATGTGCATCAGATAAGGCTTGTCGTCACACGATAGAGGAGGCTTAGCAACGAGTTTTGACCAACTGCTATCTGCTCGTTTTTGTTGAAAGAATGTCGTGTTGTAGTGAGAATGAATACACACAGCAAAATGTCATTGACAATACATAGGCCATCAGTATACCTCTGATCAACAGAATAGAACAGCCACATGCACAAACAATCAACAATGACTCGGTCAAATGAAACTACAACAAGATGCAAAGCATATTAACGTACTCCCAGTTTATCCTGAATACACGTGATATATTCCATAAAGAGTAAAAACCGTCTTGGGCTGGTGTAACCGTTAGTAATGGCTATTCTGGTAAACATCGGCCATCATCTGTGACCTATAATGAACATACTTACAAATTTTCAGAAAGATCGGCCAAGAACTTTTGGAGATTTTCCATCAAGAAGAAAACAATTATGGGCCGTTAGTAACTGCTAAAACGATAAACTTAAACATCGGGCATCTCTGTGACCCATAACGAACATACCTACAAATTTCAGAAAGATCGGCCACTTACTTTCTGAGATATTCCATAAAAAACAAAAACCGTTATGGGTCGTTATAGCCGTTATTAACGGACATAACGGTAAATTAAACGTCGGGCATGGTCTGTGACCCATAATGAACATATACTACAAATTTTCAGAAAGATCGGCCAAGTACTTTCTGAGACATTTCATAAAAAAAAAAAAAATTATGGGCCGTTACAGCCGTCAGTAACGGCTACAACGGTAAATTAAAATGTCGGGCATCATCCGTCGCCCATAATGGACATACCTACAAATTTTCAGAAAGTTAGGCCAAGTACTTTCTGAGATATTCGATATTCGATAAAGAAGAAAAAGCATTATGAGCCGATATAGCCGTTAGTAAGCCATAGTGAACATACCTGTTAATTTTCAAAAGATCGGCCAAGTACTTTCTGAGATATTCCATAAAGAAGAAAAACCGTTACAGGCCATTACAGCAGTTAGTAACGGCTATAACGTTAAACTAAAACATCGGGCATCATCCGTGGCCCATAATGAACATACCTGCTAATTTTCACAAAGATCAGCCAAGTACTTTCCGAGATATTCCATGAAGAAGAAAAACCGTTACAGGCCGTTACAGCCGTTAGTAACGACTATGATGGGGGGGTAAACTAAAACATCAGGCATCATCCGTGATGCATAATGAACATACCTGCTAATTTTCACAAAGATCGGCCAAGTTCTTTCTGAGATATTCTATAAAGAAGAAAAACCGTTACAGCCGCCGTTAGTAACGGCTACAACGGTAAACTAAAACATAGGGCATTATCCGTGATCCATAATGGAGACACCTGCTAACTTTCAGAAAGATCGGCCAAGTACTTTCTGAGATGTTCTATAAAGAAGAAAAACCGTTACAGCCGGTAGTAACGGCTATAACGGGCAAACTAAAACATCAGGCATCATCCGTGACCTATAATGAACATACCTGCTAATTTTCACAAAGATCGGCCAAGTATTTTCTGAGATATGCCATAAAGAAGAAAAAACCGTTATTACAGCCGTTAGTAACGGCTATAGCCGTAAACTAAAACATCGCTCATTATTCATGACCCATAATGAACATACCTGCTAATTTTCACAAAGAACGGCCAAGTACTTTCTGAGATATTCCATAAAGAAAAAAAACCGTTACAGGCCGTTACAGCCGTTAGTAACGGCTATAACGAGGTAAATTAAAACATCGGGCATCATCAGTGAACATAATGAGCATGCATACGAATTTACAGAAAGATCGGCCAAGTACTTCTGAGATATTCCATAGAGAAGAAAAACCGTTACAGGCCGTTACAGCCGTTAGTAACGGTTATAACGGTAAACTAAAACATCGGGCATCATCCGTGACCCATAATGAACATACCTGCTAATTTTCACAAAAATCAGCCAAGTACTTTCCGAGATATTCCGTGAAGAAGAAAACCCGTTACAGGCTGTTACAGCCGTTAGTAACGACTATAACGGGGTAAACTAAAACATCGGGCATCATCTATAACCCATATGAACATACCTGCTAATTTTCACGAAGAACGGCCAAGTACTTTCTGAGATATTCCATAAAGGAGAAAAACTGTTACAGGCCGTTACAGCCGTTAGCAACGGCTCTAACGGTGAACTAAAACATCGGGCATTATTCGTGACCCATAATGAACATACCTACAAATTTCAGAAAGATCGGCCAAGTACTTTCTGAGATATTCCATAAAGAAGAAAAACCCTCACAGGCCGTTACAGCCGTTAGTAACGATTATAACGGTAAGCTAAAACATCGGGCATCATCCGTGACCCATAATGAACATATCTGCTAATTTTCGCAAAAATCAGCCAAGTACTTTCGAGATATTTCCGTGAAGAAGAAAAAACCCGTTACAGGCTGTTACAGCCGTTAGTAACGACTATAAACGGGGTAAACTAAAACATCGGGCATCATCCATAACCCATATTGAACATACCTGCTAATTTTCACAAAGAACGGCCAAGTACTTTATGAGATATTCCATAAAGGAGAAAAACTGTACAGGCCGTTACAGCCGTTAGCAACGGCTCTAACGGTGAACTAAAACATCGGGCATTATTCGTGACCCATAATGAACATACCTACAAATTTTCAGAAAGATCGGCCGAGTACTTTCTGAGATATTCCATAAAGAAGAAAAACCGTTACAGGCCGTTACAGCCGTTAGTAACTGTTATAACGGTAAACTAAAACATCGGGCATCATCCGTGACCCATAATGAACATACCTGCTAATTTCACAAAAATCAGCCAAGTACTTTCTGAGATATTCCATGAAGAAGAAAACCCGTTACAGGCTGTTACAGCCGTTAGTAACGACTATAACGGGGTAAACTAAAACATCGGGCATCATCCATAACCCATATTGAACATACCTGCTAATTTTCACAAAGATCGGCCAAGTACTTTCTGATATATTCCATAAAGAAGAAAAAACTGTTACAGGCCGTTACAGCCGTTAGCAACGGCTCTAACGGTGAACTAAAACATCGGGCATTATTCGTGACCCATAATGAACATACCTACGAATTTTCAGAAAGATCGGCCAAGTACTTTCTGAGATGTTCCATAAAGAAGAAAAAACTCGTTACAGGCCGCTACAGCCGTTAGTAACGGCTATAATGGGGTAAACTAAAACATCGGGCATCATCCGTGACGCATAATGAACATACCTGCTAATTTCACGAAGATCGGCCAGGTACTTTCTGGGATATCCATAAAGAAGAAAAAAACGTTACAGGCCGTTACAGCCGTTAGTAACGGCTATAACGGTAAACTAAAACATCGCGCATTATTCGTGACCCATAATGAATATACATACAAATTTTCAGAAAGATCGGCCAAGTACTTTCTGAGATATTCTATAAAAAAGAAAAAACCGTTACAGCCGTTAGTAAACGGTTATAACGAGGTAAATTAAACATCGGGCATCATCCGTGAACTTTAATGAACATACATACAAATTTACAGAAAGATTGCCAAGTACTTTCTGAGATATTCCATAAAGAAGAAAAACCGTTACAGGCCATTACAGCCGTTAGTAACGGCTATAACGGGGTAAACTAAAAAATATCGGGCATCATCTGTGACCCATAATAAACATACCTGCTAATTTTCAGAAAGATCGGCCGTAGGCTACTTTCTGAGATATTCCATAAAGAAGAAAAACCGTTACAGGCCGTTACAGCCGTTAGTAACGGCTATAACGAGGTAAACTAAAACATCGGGCATCATCCGTGACCCATAACGAACGTACCTGCTAATTTTTTACAAAGATCGGCCAAGTACTTTCTGAGATATTCCATAAAGAAGAAAAACCGTTACAGGCCGTTACAGCCGTTAGTAACGGCTATAGCGGTAAGCTAAAACGGGCATCATCCGTGGCCCATAATGAACATACCTACAAATTTTCAGAAAGATCGGCACGGTAGTTTTGTCTGGAGCGAGTGGAAACACATTTTGACCACGGACACACAGACAGACAGACACACAGACACACAGACAGCATTTCTTCGTTCCCATTCTAAAGTACTCCCTGTTCTATAAGAACTGGGAGTACAAAAAAGAGATACTCGCGAAATATTCTGATCATGAAAAGGAATTTAAAACAACAAAAAAGTTCTGGGTCAAACATTCTTTTTGACGTCAAGTCAATTACGCAAACAATGAAAGGCATCTCAGTGCTTCACGTCAAAGAGGAACAAGACTCAAACCAGAAACAGAAATCCCATAAATTGGGGGGGGGGGGGGGGGGGGGGGGGGGGGGCGTTACAGCCGTTAGTAGACATATGCCACGATTCTGTTTTAACGAAATTAATGGAAACAAACTTGGTCGATCATATGGTTCCATCCAGTCCAAAGATATGTTCCGACTCTGTTTTTATTGGAGGAATTTGTGGACGACACAGATACCGTGGTTCTTCATGCTGGACTTTATGGTTTTAAACAAAACGATACCAACTATACTGCTGCTTAAGTTGACTGCGTCAATCGACTCAAAAAAAAAAAAACAAAAAAAAAAAATCCACGTACTAAAGTCATCGTTAGAAGAATATCTTCAACACGAACTCGGAAGGAATTAGCTTTGTCAATCAATATTCGATTATTGGTAAGATAAAATTGTAATAATCTGACTTTTTTCACGTAAGCTTGCTGCTTTCTGTTCAACATCAATTGTGTATTAATTTTATTCGTTTAATTTCTTCGATTAAAAAGACTGACAGTATTTTGAATAGCAATATTTTGGACCATGAAGATGGAGGATAAACGCCTTCCAAACAACATTCCGATACTTCAGTCGAACTGAAGGGACATTGCAGCTTTTCAAGATCACTTACCAGACCATGTTTAACATCATGTATTTGTTCAGCAGTGCCTAAACGTCGGGAGAAAAAAAAGTTACCAAAACCTCAAACCTTAAAAAGTATTATTATGTAATAACTCCGCCAACAACATGAACAAACGAATTACAAGTTATTGTCATGTGATTCGTTTGTCCATGTTGTTGGCGGAGTTATTACATACACTTTTTAAGATTTGTTTAGATTTCCGCCTGCAGTCGCCTCACTTTTCGCAAAACTTGAGAATTATTACTATCCACTTATTTATGCTCAAAATGTCAAAACTGACAGAATTTTTTTTCTGCCATTCAGATACAGTGGGGATCAGATTAACTGTGTCTTTGTTCCTCTTTCACACATCAGACATTCATTCCTCCATGGTGAAAATAATGTTCAACAGTGAGCAGATTGTACTGGCTGAAATCTTTGACAGCAAATAAAAGAAAAAGTGGATTGACAAACTTCAGGAAGAATGTAAATGCAGACAGAAGTTATTATTAGAAGTCACGGGAGTTTTTCGAGGTGTAGTTTATCTGTTCGCTTATTTGGTTTTGCTTTGGTTTCTTTGTTTGTTTGTGTTGCTTGTTCGTTTTGTTTTGCTTTTATGTTGCTTTGTTTTCTTTGTTTTTGTATTTTGTTTTCCAGTGCATCCCAAACCATTTTTACAATTACACAGGACTGAGAAAGAGAGCAAAATTCTCCGTCGGGGAGAGGGAAGAAGAAAGGGGGGTGGGGGAGGAAATGGGGAATGAAGGGGGGTGGGGGAGCTGCACTGGGCAAACGAACACCCGTTGCGGTTTACAAAAAAATGAGTGCAAAAACACTGTTTCAGGTGGCACTGGATTATCATTAGATTGCACAAATTTGCGTCATCAAGAACAACACAAAAAAAAACTTATTGCGCGGGGGGGGGGGGGGGGGGGGGGGGGGGGAACCCGGACTCCTCTGGCAATATCGATTTTCGCTTTAAAAATCCAGTAACGTCACCCCCACCCCCCCCACCCCCCTTGTCTCTCTCTTCCACTTTACGAAGTGACTAATCAATCCGTCGCAAAAATCATTTATCAGCAATATGCCAATACTGCTGAAGTGGGAAGTTAAAATTATGAAAGGTATGACGTAATTCAAGGATACGACATGTTTGCGTAATATTCTTTGATGATCTTGACGTAACAATACGACAGAGCTCTTTTTACGTCAAAAAAAAAAACTACGAGGATCACTTGCTTGGGCTCTGAACGACAAGCCAAACCGCTGACGAAATTTTTTCATGCCGGATTTCTTGACTGGTCAAAAAACAAGATGGCACAGATGCTAGCAAAAACAGAGTTGGAGGGAATGACCCCCTCTGTAAAGAAGAGAATGAGTATTGATCAGCAAAACCAAGCAGCCCACGCTCATTCCCGCTGGAGCATATGTGTGCTTTAGATATTGATTCTCATCCACTCAGAGTGCGTATGACCGGCATTATTTGCACTATCGGACCTCCCACCCGCGAAGTGCCCATGCTGCATAAGTTGATTGCAGCAGGCATGAATATAGCGCGTATGAACTTTTCTCACGGAACGCATGAATACCACCGGGAGTCGGTGGAGAATGTCCGGAAAGCGGTTGAGACCTTCCCAGAGCCTCGATCAATCGCAATAGCCCTGGATACGAAGGGACCCGAAATTCGAACTGGTCTCTTGGAAGGAGGACCAACGGCTGAGGTAACCCTCAAAACAGGGGAGATGATCAAAGTCACCATCGACGACCGTTACATGGAAAAGTGTTCGGCAAGTGTGCTGTGGGTGGACTACCGTAACATTATCAAGGTGATGGAAGTAGGCAATCGCATGTATATCGACGATGGCCTGATTTCAGTTATTGTGAAGGAGAAGGGAACTGATTACATGATGTGTCTAATTGAAAATGGTGGAGATTTAGGCAGCAAGAAGGGCTGCAATCTGCCTCGTGTTGCAGTGGATCTTCCAGCCGTCTCTGAGAAGGACAAAGACGATCTGCAGTTGGGTGTGGAAATGGCGGTTGATATGGTGTTTGCCTCATTCATTCGCACTGGCGCGGCTGTCAGGGAGATCCGGCAGATATTGGGGGAGCGGGGTAAGAATATCAAGATCATTGCCAAGCTGGAGAACCATCAAGGCATCAAAAATTTTGACGAAGTTTTGGAGGAAGTGGATGGAATAATGGTAGCAAGGGGCGACATGGGCATCGAGATCCCGCCAGAGAAGGTTTTCCTGGCACAGAAGATGATGATTGGGAAGTGTAACCGTGCCGGAAAACCCGTCATCTGTGCCACCCAGATGCTGGAGAGTATGACCAAAAACCCCGTGCCACTCGTGCCGAATCCAGTGACGTAGCCAACGCCGTTCTGGATGGTGCCGATTGCGTCATGCTGTCTGGAGAAACAGCGAAGGGTCTCTATCCCGTGGAGACTGTCACCACCATGCATCAAATCTGCCTGGAAGCTGAGGCCGCCATTTTCAGCGACCAGGTGTTCGAGGAGTTGCGGAGAGAGAGACCCCAGTGTTCACGGACCCCGTGCACGCTATAGCCATCGCGGCTGTGGCGTCATCCTACACATGCAGGGCTACCGCCATCATTGTGCTGACTAATCAGGGCAGGTCTGCCCACTCGTCGCCGCTTACCGCCCGCGTTGTCCCATTCTGGCCGTGACTCGCAATGGCCAGACCGCTCGTCAGTGTCACCTGTATCGAGGCATCTTCCCCATACACTACCAAGAGTGCGGCGGCTGCCAGAGTCAGATGAAAACAAGCAGCTGGGTGGAGGATGTCGATCGCCGCCTCAACTACGCCATCGCCGTGGGGCGCTCTATGAATCTGCTGCAGCTGAACCAACCTGTAGTGGTCATCACGGGATCCTCAGCGGGCTCCGGCAACACCAACAGCATCCGCATCATCACTCTTACCGACGACAAGCCCATCAGAGTCCTGACAATGTACGATAAGGATTTCTTAGAGGAGTGTGAGCGGAATTCATGAGCCACTGGAAACAGTTGTATTCCTCCAGACTTCAACACAGGGCGCATACATTTACTTACTTAATCATCTATCTATTTATCTATGGTTTGCCTAGTCATTCATTTCCATGTTTGGAATCGTAATTAATATTTCGAGATGCTGTTACATCACTGCAGAGCTACAATCGCAGGTTTACTACTCTTTATATGCAGCAACTTCTGCAGGCTTCTCTGTATTCTGTGGAAAGAAGAGCGGCTAAGATTATCAGTAAGAGGTCTGACTATGATATTGGGATTGACAGAAATAGTCGTTGGGACCTTGGTTAGTTATATTTTGAGAGTGGCTTGTGAGCCAAAAATAATAATCTGTCTCTTTGCAAACGCGTATCTTCATGCTTACGTGTACATGCAAGTGTCTTAGTGTGAGTGGATTTGTACGCGTGTGCTGTATATGTATGTGCGTTGAGACCAAACAGGAGCTGTCTTAGAATAGACAAACAAAAAAACTGTCTCTTGGCATCAACAAAATAATGAACATCCCTTTAAAATAATGCTTCATCTGTCGATCTCGAGAAGCGTCTTTCATACACGCAAGTGATATTACATTTTTACTGTGCATCAGTTGTGAATTAGTTTGTCTGTCTGGAGACTTACGAAACAGATTACGAAAACCTACTACTTTGTCCATCAAGAACAGCTTAACAAGAAAAGTACAACAGAGTCTACAGTTAGGACTCACCAATAATGTCAAATAGTTTACATAACCAATCAAAACTTGTCACTTTTCCCACTCTGTTTCGCATCGACTTCTGTCTTTCTTGTTTGGTTTGCTTGCTTCACTCACACACCTTTCTGTACGAGTCGCTTCCTCCTACCAGTGTCTTCATTGACTGCATGTCTCACAAAGGATAAAGTATAGCATCAATGGATCGTCAGTGTTGCACCCTGTCCCGTTCTCAGCGTTCCATATCAGTTACTCTGCTTCCGATTTCCCAGACTTACCATCGGCCACCGCTCTTTCCTTGTCTCCGGCCTGGAATAAGTTTCCTCATCGTATTCGTCAGATGCTGACACTGAACTCTTTTAAAATCAGCATCAAAACCTCCCCTTTTCGGCTATTTTATTTTGCTGTCCTTTCTTTCGCTCATTCCTTTTTTCCCTGGGTTTATGGATGTGTTCTTTTTCTAAAACTTAAGACTATTAAACATGTGTGCTGAAAAATCTTTAAAATGTATGTGTGCTGACGACGTGTGCAAAAAACTTTGAATTGTTCTTTATCGCAAAGAAAGCGCTGTCTTATCCTTCTTCTTCTTCTTCTCCTCCGCCTTCTTCTTGTATTGTCATTGTTATCATTATTGTTATTATTGCCATTATCATTACTATTTTCATTAACATCACATCATCATTCATCAGCAATTTTAAAAAAAAGATGATGACATGGGCAAGTTGCCGTCTGTTTCAGTCTGATATAATCTGTGTGCAAATTGAGTCCAGTCTAGCCGTCAAATCTGCAAGTTTGTATGAATTCCTGCTGATGTGGATAATTGAACCTAGAGGAGATCTGCGCTCTCTCGAGAGCCTTGTCAGTTTGTTGGAGAATTCTCTCACTCTCTCTCTCTCTCTCTCTCTCTCTCTCTCTCGGGTGAATGGAGTTCATTTCACGAGCAGCTGCGTTGTTTTTTGCTCCTGGTGTTTTGTGCAAAAATAGTATATTTCCAGGGCTTGTTGTGCCGGCATAGGTACTACTAAAAGGATGATGCCTGAAGTGCCATTGTCATTTCGAGGAAAATGTAGTGGGTTGGTAGGAATTTTCATGAACTTCATGTGGCGAAGGGTAGTGAAAACATTTCGATTGCCGACATTGAAGTTGTGTACGTATGTAGGCGGTGTCATGGTAGGTGTGTTGCTATCTCAGGTGTGTGTGTGTGTGTGTGTGTGTGTGTGTGTGTGTGTGTGTGTGTGTTTTAATAAACTGTAATCTGTTGGCGCTGTGTGAAGATGTAGAATCAAATCCTGGACGACCCAAGAAGGACCCCCGCCAGGCACAGTTGATGACCAAAACCACAAATGAAGGCTCCGAACGAAGGCATAGTGTGAGCAGTGTCAGGACAATCCCGAATCAAACTTTAAAGAAGTGTGGCAAGCATAGCTCGGCTACAGTCCAATTTGGGCGGCAATATGGCCAAACAAGAGGCTAGCATAAACATGAAGTTATCCAAACTGAACGCCAACATGAACACTAAACTGGACAGTCTGCAGGAGGAGGTGAGTGCTGTTTGCACTGCCATGAGGGAGGAGATGAAAGAGATACGTCAAGAGGTGCGGAAGCTGAAGACCCAGAACGACAGCCTGATATCTCAAAATGACGACCTGAGAAAGAGAACCAGGATCTGAAATCGCGCCTTGAGGATGTTGACCTGAAGCTGGATAACCTTGAGTGTCGGTCCAGATGGAACAACCTGTTGTTCTATGGACTACCCCGACCCACTGCTGAGACAAACCAGGACTGTGAGTCAACTGTGCAGAAGTTCTTGAAAGACAAGATGAAGCTGCCAGAGTCTGTCTCCTTTGACAGTGTGCACAGAGTGAATAACAAGCCTGATTCACCAGTCATCGCCAGGTGCACCTTCTACAAGGAGAAGACCACCAATCTGAAGGCAAAGGGAAAGCCTCGTGGTACCAATGTCTTCATTGGGGAGACTTTTTCCCAGAGAATGAGGACAATTAGAAAGGCCCTTACACCTCATCTGAAAGAGGCAAAGAGGGAAGGGAAGATTGGTGGCCATGATTTTTGATTACCTCTTGATTGAAGGGAAGAAGTTTGTATTAAATGACAGTGGCACAGGAATCAAAGAGGTGAGAGAAAGGGTTCAGAAATAGAGGTGTGGCCGGCCTTCTGGCAAAGGAAGTTTTTCTGGGGGGGGGGGGGAGGGGGGGGGGGGGGGGGGGGGGGGAGTTTATGTAGGGAGGGAGGGAAGGCCCTGACGGAGCACCTGTTGGAAAGCTGTCCCGTTATGTTGTCGACACCTGCAATTGTTGCATGGATCTCGACCAAAACTTTTCCAGTGAGTACGGTAGCGTTGCTGACAATCTGAACGATGACAGATTTTGTGTTGTGAGTGAGAGACGGGGGGCGATGGAAGTAGTCATGAACGAGAGACAAAAGAACACAGGCAAGATAACGGTGCGAGGGAGGAGTGTAGGGGTGGGGGAGGAAAATGGACTGAAAACGGCATGTGAAGAGCACGGTGATAGAAGGATGGGGGAGGACAGTGGACGGGATGAGGTAAATGGAGGGAAGAAGGACAGTGAGAAGAGGGATAACGGAGGTGGGAGGGGTGATAGTGGAAGGAGGAGGGTAATGTTGGGTGTGCGCTAAATCCAATCGGTGAGCTGTCGATGTCACGTGAAAATACTTCAATAGACCGACCACAACACAAAGTTCACGAGAGGTCAAAGGGAAGATTGCACCTGATGTAAACAGTGAGTCATTGTTAGGGGCAGGGTCTGTTGACTCTGACAGTGATTGTAGTTTGTCTTCTCCTTTTGTAAATTATCGTTTTTCATTCTGTTTTCTTTAAACACTGGAATATTACTGATTTTTTTTTTTTTTTCAAATGAATGACAGCGATTTTGTTTCATTTTTATCTTCCTACGGATGTGTTGTTTTGTTGAAACGTTTGTTAGCACTTTTTCTGCTGAACTTTTTCCTGATTATAAATCGTTCTGTAAAACCTTCAGTAAAATTGTCTGATGCTGGCCGCCCATCAGGTGATGTGGTGTGTCTGATTAAAAACGAGTTTGTACCGTATGTGAGAGAGATCAAAATCGATAATGGATTCTTTTTGTTGTTTGTCGTTGATAAACATTTTGTTTGGTTTAGATAAAGATGTTTTGTACGTTTGTGCTTATACAGCACCTGAGGGCTCCAGATATTATATATTCTCTGTTTTATGGTGAGGGTGATGGAGTGACAATGCTAGAAAATTGTTTGATTGACAATACTTTGTTGGATAATGATTATTACATTCTTGTTTCTGGTGACTTAAATGCTCGCACTTCGAATATATCACAAAATGATGCATCAAGAAATGACTTTTTTTGACTCTATACATAAAAGCGGAAGTAACACAAATAGAAAATCACAAGACATAGTTATTAATAGTTTCGGGCAATCCCTGTTGCACATATACACTGCATTAGGTTTGCTTATTCTGAATAGTATGTGTTATGGTAATACCTTGAAGGTCACTACACGTACATATGTGATTTTGGTTGTAGTGTGATTGACCATTTTCTGATGTCGAGTGATTTGTTTGCTACTGTGTAATGATAACCGCTGTTTGTCTGTTTGTGATCGTACTGAAAGTTACCACATGCATGTTGTTTTCTCTGTTAGTTTCCCTCATGTCTCTGTAGTAAATAACAATAAAAAAAAAATGTACATTGATAAGTTTACGTGGGTCCCTGAACACGCACAGGTATTTGAAACTGTATTGAACTCTGATTCAGTTAAAAGAAAATTGGCAGCTGTAATTTAAACGACTGATATTAATATAAATGAAGCCATTCATATGTTTAATGATGCTTGAAAGAAGCTGCAGACTGCATGAAAAAAACGAATGTATGTGAACGGGAGTAGTAAGAAAGCGCAAGACTGGTTTGATTTAGAGTGTAGGAATGGAATTGAGCGTGTGCGCAAGCTTTTAAAGAAATTTCTTCGAACTTTAGATGAACAAGATAGGTTTTACTTTTGTCTAGCAAGAAGAGAGTATAAGAATCTCATTAAATCTAAAAAGAAACTGTACAACATTCGATGATTGAAAGCTTAATAGATTCAGTGAATAAACAAAAAGATTCTGGGGAAACAGTCCACAAAATAATACCAAAGAAGAAATATGTCAAAAATCGGATAACTGTAGAAAAATGGTTTGAACATTTTCAGATGCTTTTGGAAACGAACACAAATGATGATTTATTGATGACACTACTGGTGATGTTGATGATGATGATCTAATCTTTAATCGTCCTATTTCTGAAGAGGAGGAAATATTAGCTCTGCGTGAATTAAACCCAAAAAAAGGCTAGTGGTCCAGATGGGATTATTGGAGAAATTTTCACAGGCGGCGGAATCAGGGGGTGGGGTGGGGTGGGGGTGGGGGGATGCCCCCCTCCAGAAAAATATTGGGGGGGGGAGCCTTATATACTGCCCCCCCCCCCCCCCCCCCTTAATATTGTGCACCTCCAAGAGAGAGAGAGAGAGAGAGAGAGAGAGAGAGAGAGAGAGAGAGAGATGTTGTTTGATGGTGCATCACCTTGTCATGCTTGTCATGCTTCCTGTCAAACTCGCTCAGGAAATATGTAACACATTTCTCGGGAACCTTTTTGCAGCTGATCCACTTTGGCCACACATTACTGACCAGTACCTGACCAACATTGCCAAGAATGGCATATAGCATATGCTGATGCTATTGTAGTGCAAGCTATGGCGAGAATAATTGGTAGGGACATACACATCGTAACAAGTCAGAAAGAGAGAGCACCAGGATAGGCTACCTGATGAACAAGATCTTGGCGGGAGACATTGAATCATCCATTCCACCTGTCCCTACAGGACAAATAGGTGAGAAACATTTTGTGAGCCTAACACTTCATCAAACCAGGGACAATGAAAATGATGAAGAACAGGAGGAAGAAAGTGTTTCTTCGTCTCCTACAGAAGGTGCATCAATCATGCAGTCTTCTCGTGACGACGCCAACCGACCTGCGCAGTCTCCTCGTGATGACATTGACCGACCTGCTACTGTAAGAAAACCAAAATGTCAGTCTACTGCGGGCTGCAAGGACGCAGTCAACCTCTGTCAGCCACAGAGCGACACAGTCCTCTCATAACTGACCGGGGTAAATTCAGGAAGGCCCCGCTATTTCCAAAGATCTTGGTTCCAGCAATACCCTTGGCTTCACCTGTGCACAACAGACAACAAGGTATGTTGTTTCTTCTGCATGAGGGCTAATTATCAAGGCTGCAAACATGATGCAGCGTTTGTATGGAGCGTTTTTGACAACTGGAAGAAAAGCACTGGAAAAGTTCTCAAGCCACGAAAAATCATCTTCACATGGAACAGCCGTGTATGACGTAAAATGTAGGCAGTCTACAACGTCTGTGTATGCTCGAGTGACATGTCAGCATGAAACAGAACAAAAGAAACACCGCAAAGCCTGATGAACGAACTAAAGAGCCTTCAGTTTCTCCTGCATCGTCTGCCTCTCCGTGGACAAGACGAGCAGGAAGGTAACCAACAGCTGCTCAAGTTCTGCTTTGGAGAGGGCTGCAAGGAAAAAAACAAAACACAGGTTCAAAATGTCTGTCGCGTGATATTGTCAACGAGATCCTCGGGATTATGGCACATAAAGTCTTGCGATGTGTTGTACTTGAAATCAGAGAAGCGAATTGGTTTTCGATACTAGCTGACGAAATCCGTGATGTTGCGAACAGGGAGCAGGTTGTAATTTGCATAAGATGGGTAACTGAGCAGTTTGAAGTCACAGAGAAGCCTGTGGGATTGGTGCGTGTTGTCAGTACCTCTGCTGAGACAATTTTTAATGCGCTAAAGGATTGCTTGATCAGGCTGGACTGGCCAGTGCAGAAGTGTAAGGGTCAGGCCTACGACGGGGCCAGTACTTTCCAGGGTCACGTTTCAGGAGTTGCAAAACCGTTTAAAGATGAGGTCCCATCAGCAGTGTCCTTATACTGTTTGGCACACTCAGTCAATCTTGTGTTACAAGAAGCTTCCAGAAAGGTCAAAGTAATAAAAGATGCTCTTGATTTTGCCACAGAGTTCATTCAGTTGATTGATTAATTATCACCAAACGACATGTCCTTTTTGAAACAATCCAACATGAAACATCAGCTTCGTACAACCCGTCCATTAAACCACTGTGTCCAAACAAGGTGGACAGTTCGAAAAAGAGCTTTTGACTCTGTCATTGAGAACTATGAGGCTTTGCAAGAAACACTTGAACTAGTCTCACAAGGACATGATGAGTATGCCAGGAGGGCATCCGGCCTTCTTGCACTTATGCAGCAGTTCTCCACCTTTCTTGTGCTCTCACTTTCACGGGATGTCTTTGCTGTGACTGAAGAGCTCGCTGTGTTCAAAGGAAACAAACGTCCTGTGTGGATGCAACAAACGCTGCAAACCTCTCACTGAGAACGCTTGAAAGTATGCGCCAGGATAAAAGTTTCCCAGACGACGTTTTTCCGACGTCTCAATCACGGCTGCAAACGTGTGTGATGAGCCCCGCATCCGAGACAGAGACAGCCTCCACGGAGACTTGATGAGGGCTCCCAGGGTCACAGCTACTCTGACCCTTCTGCTTATTACAGACAGCAGTACTATGAGGCCATAGACAACGTCAAAGAGCATATAAAGCCAGGTTTGACCAACAAAGTCTTAAGTTGCCAAGGAAGATTGAAATTCTCTTGGGTGACGGAGCTGCAGGAAAGAATCCAGAAATTCATCAAGAGATCAAAGACACATATGCTGCGGACATTGACATGGACAGACTCAAAACACAGTTGGCCATCCTTCCACATGCTCTGGGGGACAACAAGAAGTCATCTTTGAGGCACTGCTAGAAGAACTGACAGCTTCTTCTGACACTGTTAAAAGAATGTTGAGTGAGAGGCAGACAAACTTATCAGGCTGTACTTGACCATTCCAGTTACAACTGCAAAAGCTGAACGCAGTTTTTCTGCCTTGAAGCGGGTCAAAACATACCTCCGAAGCACTATGACTCAGGAGCACCTAAACAACTCTCATTATGCATGTGTTCAAAGACAAGGTTGATCAGCTCAGTCTCGCTGAAATTTCTTCTGAGTTTGTTTGCAGAAATGAACGACGTCAAAATTACTTCGGAAAATAAATGTGTAAAGGTGCAACCTCCCAGCTGTTGGTGTAACCTGCTAATGTACAGACGGTGACAATCGTGACTTAGTAACTGCATTTTACGGTGCCTAATGTCCAGTGAATATGAGAGAAGGTATGTTTTACGTTATTCAGTCAGAAAGTCTGACAGTTGTCTCCCCCCCCCCCCCTCTCTCTCTCTCTCTCTCTCTCTCTTCGCTCTCCCTCTCTCTCTCTGTCTCAGTTTCTGCAACGTTTTAATCACAGCTATACAAGTGTATTTCAAGTGTGTGTGTGTGTGTGTGTGTGTGTGTGTGTGTGTGTGTGTGTGTGTGTGTGTGTGTGTGTGAATTGAATATTGCATGCTGGAATTTTTTTTTCTTATCGAACATTGACATATTGTGACTGTCGGAGTTAAATGATTTGAAATATCCATTGCCCCCCTCCCCTCCCCCCCCCCCCCCCCCCCCCCCCCCCCCCCCCCCCCCCCCCCCCCCCCCCCCCCTGGACAGCTTCCGCCGCCACTGATTTTGAAAAACTCATGTAGATTTATCTTACCTTTTCTTGTTAAGTTTCTGAAAGTACTTTTTTTTTTTAATAAAGGTGTATATCTAGACAGTTTGACGGAAGCTATTATTCTATCGCTACACAAGAAAGGTGATGTTAATAATCCAGAAAACTATAGAGGTATTAGTCTTCTTAATGTTTGTAGTAGAGTGTATGGCTCTATCATAAATCAACGATTGCAGTCGTGGGTTGAAGAAAATAACTTGACAGGTGAGTGCCAGGCAGGGTTTAAAAAAGGTTATTCCACGGTTGATCACTTGTTAACTTTGCTAGCATAAGTTCAGAAGCAATTTAATAAAACCCGAAACCGTAAGCTTTATGTTGCTTTTATAGATTTTCAGAAATGTTTCGATACTTTAAATAGAAATCTGCTTTGGCCTATTTCAGTGAAGAACAGTATTAAGGGTAAGCCGTTACGTTGTGTACGCAGCGTGTATTTAAGTGTAAAAGAAAGTGTTAGATGTGGGGCTGAACATACTCAGTCTATTTATTGTTCTTAGGGGGGTTAAGCAAGGGGATGCATACAGTCCAGTTTATTTTTTCTTTGTTTATTAGCGAATTAGCGCTAGATGTAATTAGAAATTGTAGACATGGGGTAACATTTTTTCGCTCGACGCATTTGAATTATTTATTTTACTATTAGCCGATGATGTTGTATTGCTTTCAGAATCAGTAGTAGGGTTACAAAATCAGTTAAACAGTTTACAAAGATCAGCTGCAGCACTAGATTTGACAGTTAATTTGGGTAAAAGTAATATTGTTGTTTTTTTTCGGAAAGGGGGTTATCTAGGGGCGAGGGAAGACGATGTTGACTCTGGCCACTTTACTTATGTTTCACCAACATGATGCAGTATTGTTGATTATGCCGTTGTGTCTAGATGCTTGTTAAAATAGTTTGTCCTTGAATGTCACGCCAAGAACAGAATCTAAACACTGGCGTTTGAAATTGTATTTAACACAAACGTAAATGTAGCTAATCAACAAAATGCATGTAGCCTGTTTAGGCTTTTAAAAAAAGTCGTCTGCGATCAAGAAAAAAAAAGATGAACTTGAAGAAATTGTCAGCTAACGAGTTTCCGGATGCGATGGAAAAGGGATCTCATCAATAAAGCGATTCAAGTGTTTAGTGAGTCATTGACCCCTGTCGATGACTTAGTTTTCAGTTTTACTTTCCTCAAGGAGGTGTTCCTGCGTGCGGACTTTTCCATACACGAAAATCACATTGGGTAGGTTATGAAATCACAGTGCGCATAATTTACATCTGGATGGATAATTAAGTTTAACAGGTCTGATGAAAGTGTTTAAGACAAGGGTCTCTTTGACACGACTTCGTAGACGCCCAACCTATACGCATTAGCCCAACGCGCTGGTCGGACCTTGGATAATCTAGCTATCATTGTCTGCACTACTGCTATAGTTTGTGTGTGTGTGTGTGTGTGTGTGTGTGTGTGTGTGTGTGTGTGTGTGTGGGGGGGGGGGGGGGTGTCTCTTTAGAACAGTTAAACATACCAAACGTTCACTATGTGCGATTTCTGGTGCCACTCTTGATGCTCATTGGCGGTCCTCCCATTGGAACGCACCACTGCATTACAATACTTACACTGATTTCTTGTCGCAGTGGATTCCTATAGGTGGAATTTGGACCACTATTCCGACAGCATGACATGGTTTCGTATTGTGACTGATAACTGTTGTTGGCGTGTCCCCCTGCCCCACATCTTTCTCGCCCGACCAACAGGAGAAATCGATCTTTGCTGTCATTTGCCTGTGGTCGTTTATTTTGGGAAACCACTCTTAATTATTCCACTTCCTTCCCCAGGTCCAGGAAATCGTTTCCGTCAAAGTTTGACAGAATGTTGCAGCACCGACGGCAATTCTGAATAACAAACATTCGCTGCGGAAGTATCACGTTTTTGTTTAACTGATGTGAAATTATTCAGGTTTCATTTCTGTAGAAGTAAAGAGCTATAAATCCTTTACACCGGACTTTGTACTGAGAGTGTCTTGGGGGGAAATATCGGTGCACGCACACCTGTTTTCTCAAAAAGGTGTACAGGTATTAATTGCTAAAGAAAAAAAAATAAAAGGAAAACTGTCCCCCCTCTCTCTCTCTCTCTCTCTCTCTCTCTCTCTCTCTCTCTCTCTCTCTCTCTCTCTCTCTCTCTCTCAGTTAAACGGTAAGTGGTAGGGAAGTGACACATGTAAGTGACATCACACGTAAGTAACAAAAGACGTTTCGATTGTCGTCGATATTTTCAGATAAAGGAGGAAGGAGGGTGATGGTGTAAAAAACATAGAGGGGGGGGGGGGGGGGGTATCTCGGTGGGGAAAGGAAGGGGTGGGAGGGGGGGGGGGGGAGTTGGACAGATCTTTGATTGAGAGAAGCTAATGAGGAATTTTAAAGAACGCTTTATTTTTGGGACTGTGTTGAAGACTATTTGTTACATTAACCAAGTGATTAACTGGAACTGTCTACCTTGTATACCCAGACTGGTTCGTATCACTAGTCAACCCCCTTTGTATCATCGTATCACTAGCCATTCCTGCCATCTCTCCATCACATCGTTTGTGTGAAGTCTACGACTTTGTTCAGTGTTTATAATACCGCGTGCGCAGTTCACGATAACGTTGTTCGGTGTGTGCACTTCATTACATATTTGTTCACCGTGTTCATAACGTTTTGTGTGCGCTTCACATCAACATCGTTCAGCGTGTTGACATTGTCCACAGTTCGCTTCACCCTTGTTCACTTTGTTGATGACACTCGCACCTGCAGTTCTCAATAACATTGCTCTATGCATTAATGACGTTTGTGGTTTGCAATTCTCTAGAACCGTGTTGAATGCGTTGATGACAATGCTATGTGCAATTCGAATTAACTTTCGATGACATGGCTGTGTGCAGTTCCCTACAACATCGCTCAGTGTGTTGATGACATTGCTATGTGCAGTTCCCTACAACATCGCTCAGTGTGTTGATGACATGGCTGTGTGCAGTTCCCTACAACATCGCTCAGTGTGTTGATGACATTGCTATGTGCAGTTCCCTACAACATCGCTCAGTGTGTTGATGACATTGCTATGTGCAGTTCCCTACAACATCGCTCAGTGTGTGTGATGACATGGCTGTGTGCAGTTCCCTACAACATCGCTCAGTGTGTTGATGACATTGCTATGTGCAGTTCCCTACAACATCGCTCAGTGTGTTGATGACATTGCTATGTGTGCAGTTCCCTACAACATCGCTCAGTGTGTTGATGACATTGCTATGTGCAGTTCCCTACAACATCGCTCAGTGTGTTGATGACATTGCTATGTGCAGTTCCCTACAACATCGCTCAGTGTGTTGATGACATTGCTATGTGCAGTTCAACTACCGCACTGTGGAGAGAGGTCAGATCGTGATGTATACCACCTCCATGACGGTGGTGCGCGAGACGCACGAGCGCTGCAGGCGCGCGCGCGACATTCTGCACACACACATGGTCCGCTACGAGCAGCGGGACGTGTACCTCAGCCAGGAGCACCAGCGACAGTTGAGGGAGCGCCTCGCTTTGCAAACGATGTACCGCTGCCTCAGGTCTTCATAGACGGCCAGCATTTAGGGGTAGTCGTGAAAGGGGTTTCGGAATGCGTACGCACCTAATGCGAAATAATGGGAATAAGTTGAGTTTGATGCATCAGATATACTGGTCATATCACCAGGAACAAGTTTGCCAGACCACCATGCAACTCACTGGGCAACTGACGTCACTTAGGCAAAGAAAACTACGTTTGTATGGCCATGTAACATGACCCAATAACCTTGCGAAAAATAATCCCCCGGGAGGGAGACGAAGGGGAAGACGGGTTAAAAAAGCAACAACAACAACAACAAAACAACTGAAAAAAAATAAATAAGAAACGGTGGGTTGAGATTTCAGATTGTTCAGGAAAAACATTTGCAGATCCAAGCCCATGTAGTATATACACAACCGAAAGTAGCCTACAACAGGAACTTGGTAAATTGTCCTTCAGTATGGTGTCCCAGAGGAGTTAAGGGGAAGAAAGAAGAAGGGAGAAAGGATATTTATATTACAATTTTTGGCTTTAAAGCCCCTCAAAGCCTGAGTCAGTTACAGTCTTGTGAAATCATCGTCTTTGAATACAACCACGCCAAAATAATCGCCATGCTAAGTTTTCTAGGGGGGGGTTCTGATTGGACAGAGGCTCCTCGGGATAACTTGTCTATGAAAGAGAGCCGCTTTCTGCCAAATATTAAAATAGGATTCCTTTAAACACGACATATGCCAAGTTTCTGTTTTTATATGACAATTGCAGGACATTAGAGTGTTTTCCTGTTGTTTCACATTGATCCTCAATGGAAATGAAACGAAGAGAGATCGTGTTTTGGGCGGCGAGTGAGCACTAGCTCTTTTAGTGGGGT
>JADBJO010000230.1:17500-175000 GCA_016801955.1 Conus betulinus | reverse complement strand
GGAGATAAGGCACGTCGTTATGTAATCCTATGTTGACAAGCCATACTGTTGTACAGTATTATGTTGACATGTCACAGCGTTATACAATCCTGCTTAAACAAACACATCGTTATGCAGTCCTGTGTTGACAAGTCAATCATTATACAATCCTATACTCTCAAGTCACATATTGATACAGTCCTACGCTGGTAAGGCATCGTTATATAATCCAATGTTGATAATTCACATCGTTATTCAGCTTATTGTAACAAGTCCGATTGGTATACTGTTCTGTGCAGACAAGTCGCATCATTATACAGTCCTGCGTTCACAAGTCACATGTTCATACTATACTATGTTCACAAGTCAGATCGTTACACAGTCTAATGTCAGTCTCATCGTCATGTAATCCTGTGTTAGTTACATCATTACATTTTCCTCTGTAAGTCACATCTTCATGCAATGCCAAGTTAGTCGCATCGTTATACAATCCTCCATGAGTCACATAATCATATAATCCAATTTACCTGTCACCAGAAAATCCAGGTGAGAGGGCTGTGTGACGCTTGCGGGGGGTTTCGGTTCGTGCCGTGTGAGCTGTGCCACGGCAGCAAGAAGTCCCTGTACCGGAACCACTTCACAGAGGAGTTCTCCGCCCTGCGCTGCACGCACTGCAACGAGAACGGCCTGCAGAGGTGCCAGCACTGCCTCAACCACGTCCACTGACACATCACATTACACCATAGAGATGTCTCCTCTGCCTCAACCACGTACAGTGCCACGTCCAGAGACACATCACATTACACTTCAGAGGGTCTGCACTGCCTCAACCACGTCCAGTGACCCATCACATTACACCATAGACGTGTCTCCACTGCCTCAACCACGTACAGTGACACATCGCATTACACCATATAGGTGTCTCCACTGCCTCAACCACGTCCAGTGAGACACATCGCATTACACCATAGAGGTGTCTCCACCGCCTCAACCACGTCCTGTGACACATCGCTTTACACCATAGAGGTGTCTCCACCGCCTCAACCACGTCCTGTGACACATCGCTTTACACCATAGAGGTGTCTCCACCGCCTCAACCACGTCTTGTGACACATCGCATTACACCATAGAGTTGTCTCCACCGCCTCAACCACGTCCTGTGACCCATCGCTTTACACCATAGAGGTGTCCCCACCGCCTCAACCACGTCCTGTGACACATCGCTTTACAAACCATAGAGGTGTCCCCACCGCCTCAACCACGTCTAGTGACGCATCACTTCACACCACAGAGGTGTCTGTACTGCTTCAACCACGTCCAGTGACACATCACTTTACACATCAGAAGTGTCTGTACTGCCTCAACTATGTCCAGTGACACATCACATTACATCAGGGAGGTGTCAGTACCGCCTCAACCACGTCCAGTGACGCATCACATTACACAATAGAGGTGTCGGTACCGCCTCAACCACGTCCAGTGACGCATCACATTACACAATAGAGGTGTCGGTACCGCCTCAACCACGTCCAGTGACGCATCACATTACACAATAGAGGTGTCTGTACTGCCTCATCTACGTTCACATTACATCATGGAGGTAACAGCACCGCCTCAACCACGTCCAGTGACACATCACCTTACACACCTCACAGGTGTCTGTATTGCCTCAACCACGTCCAGTGACACATCACCTTACACCTCACAGGTGTCTTTATTGCCTCAACCACGTTCAGTGACACATCACATTACATCAGGGAGGTGTCAGTACCTCCTCAACCACGTTCAGTGACACGTCACAATAAACGACAAAGGTATCTGCAGTCCCTCAGCCACGTTCAGTGATACGTCATACCACACCCTAGAGGTGTTTGATTGCTTTAATCACATCTAATGACACATTACATCACACATAAGAGGAGTGTGTTCTACCTCAACCACGTCCAGAGATGCATCCCACATAGGTGTCTTCACTGCCTCAACCATGCCCAGTTACATCACCCGCAGGTGTTTGTAATGCCTCACCCACATCCAGGGGTACTTCACACCACAGAGCTGCCTCCGTTGCCTCAACCACGTCCAGTTACTAACATCACACGACAGAGGTGTCCCCGCTGCCTTAACCATGTCTAGTGACACATCACACCATAGAAGTGTCTCTAATATCTCAACCACGTCTAGTGACACATCACCTACCCACAGAGGTGTCTTTTGTCCCAGGACTAACGAGGAGGACCAAAGATGATTCAGTACAGTTTTGGGAAACGTTTGGTTCATCCTATGATCAACAACATGTGACATAACGTATGTCGTTACATTCTGTGGCTCCTGCTACGTGCAATGGCTTAGTGTTGTTACCGTCCTTCATGGGGTCACAACTGTGTAGGCCACGTTGACTGGTTGAGAAGAGCTTACAGGCATATGTGTTCAGAATTTCTCGAGGCGACATGACTTGTACACATCCAGTCTGCTGCCAAGGTGGACCACGGATATTGGGTGTGTCCGTTCGTTGAGCAAGAGAGAAAAAAGAGCATGCAAATTAAGGACAAGTTTGTCATCCGGAGGAGGGGAGGTGGAGAGAGATGGGGGTGGTAAGTTTGTCAACGTTCATTTGGGGGTAAATGCAACCTCAGAAACCTCAGTTGGAAGGAAGTTGGGGGAGAGGGGGGGGGGGGGGATATTCGTCAATTGTATTTCACCGGCTTGGATAACGCTAACAAAAATACGTTAGATCTGTTTGAATTGGTATTAGCTGGCGCGGACAATATATTTATGGAACTGCCAAAATTTGTATGCAAACAGGATTGAGAATGGACCCAAATGACGTTGACAAATTTGAATCAAGAGAACAGGGATGTGATCATGACGAGCCTGGACACTAGCATGAGGCCATGAAGGAATGTGAGGACGTGTAGGCTTACTGAACAGTACCAGGACCAGTGTATCTACACAGGAAGAGGGGGTCTGTCAAGATCAGGTCTGCGCACAGACTGATTTGAAAGAGGAACGGGAACGCGTGACACGACGCACGAAGCACGTGCAGTCAGACTGCGTGACTGTGTGACGAACCATTCTGGTCTCGGTATTGTCTGATATCTTGTTCAAGGTCACCAAGTGTATTTTCCTTTTAACAAGAGACTAGAGCCTGATATACAGTAAGTTAAAAAGCTTAACATTTAAACATAAGGCGACATGATTTCAGTGTTGAACAGTTCAGCATAAGGTGAAATTATTTCTGTGTTGTGAACTTGATTCTTTATATCTGCCCGAAGAATGCATCATGCATGATTGACAACACAATATTACATCAAACACTAGTTGAAACCATAAACGAATGAAAGCAAATAATACGAGATTAACTGCTGCACCAAGTCAATAAGTAGAAGTTGACTGTGATGATTCAGTGAGTAGGACAGTGGCATGGACAGAACAGAGTCCCATCTATACAGACTGATGCAACGAATGACTCCATATTGTTACATAGAGTTTGTAAATATGTGGGGCCCGTTATTGTAAGTGACACAATTAGCGTGTGTGTGTGTGTATGTGTAAATGAAGATAACAAGTTGCCAATTTTAATGAAACACAATACAGTCACATGGGCAGCGAAAATGCCGTTTTTTTAGTATGGGCACTAGCAGGATTCAGATCCACAGCATCAGTGTTTGAACTTGTCGCTGTACCACTGATCCAGCCAGTGTTTCACATCCATTGCTTGTATGCATGAGTGATGGTAACTCGTCTTTTTATTTGCAATTATTTTGACAGAATTATTGCCTGTGTTCAACACTGCACATAGTACCCAATGGTGTTGAGAAGAAAATCGTTGCTCGGTGCTGCCTGTGAGTGTGACAATGAAGATGACAAAAGCGGTGCTGCTTTCCAATATCGTCATGTTATAACACTGATGATGGAGAAGAAGGGGGATGTTGTATTTAGTCTGCATGGTATTTTGTTTCAGTATAGAATGTCTCCCTGGCGCAAAATGTGATCTAGTGACATAGCATCATCTATACAGATCATCACTAGGGAGTCATTTTGTACCCGAGTGAATTCTGTACCGGAGTGGCATTCTCTGTCACAGCAGTAGCTACTTTCCCATTCAGGCAACAGTGAGAGATGAAACACTCCAAAACTCGGTGGTGACCACTGTTCTCGTTCTCCATCTGTCTGTCTGTCTCTCCTTCTGTCTCATTTATTGTCTGCCTGCCTGCTTACCTGTCTGTCTGTCTGTCTCTCTGCCTCTCTCTCTCTCTTTCAATCTCTCTTTCTCTCCTTTTTTCCGGAATCAGTCTGGTGTATTTGTACATATATTGACAAGGCGGGACTCCAGGCGCAGGGTTTCCAACAGGGGCTGGGACAGCAAGTCCTCAGATCTTGTGGTCTGACGTGCTCCTGTCGTACCCATCTCGCTGCACGTCTCTGGACTTTGTTTGTAGAGTCAAAGGTGTCGGTGTGGCAGTTCTAGACTGGGCTTGTGTTTTCCAGCAAGGCGCGGATGAGAGCAAGTCACAGCCGTCCCTCAACTTTCCCATTGCAGGTCTTGTGGTTCTCACATTGGCAGTCATGGGTTTCTACCTGGACTTCACTCTCTCTCTCTCTCCCATTTTTCTTCTTCTGTCTTGTTCTCCATTTGTCTGCCTGTCTCTTTTTTCTTCTTCTTCTTCTGTCTCATTCTCTGCCTCCCTTCCTGCCTGCCTCACCACCTTGTTGGCCTTGCTCACCACTGTGTTGACTTGGACATCCCACTTCAGGTCATCAATCATGTTGATGCCAAAGCTTCGACCACAGTCTGGAGTTGGGTGTCTGTGCAGGGGTGAAAGCCCTCGGTGGGGTGTTTTTCCGCACCTTGTCTTGTGCCGGATGTTACACATTCCTGGGTGGAATGACATTTTCCACTTCTGTTCCCAGTATTCAAGTATCTCTGGGTGTGCGTCCTGCACGACCCATATCACTATCAGAGGTATATAGTTCAAACCACATAATTGATCATTTCTTTCTCTTTCGATGCATAGACATCAAACTAGCTAACTGAGTTGTTGAGAGATACCAGAAAAATTTCATTTGAAAACTTAAAGATAGTTCGTGAGATGATGATTTTATTGTATCTCTTGGTTGTAGGTGATCCGAACAGCATGGCAGAGGCCAGCCTTTACTGCGCTTTCTGGGCTGCCAGGAATGTTTTTTTTTTTTTTTTTTTAAGTCTACAATTTTGAGGTTGATTCATGAACGAGCCAGACCTAGAGATGGCCATGGAATCATCTACCACAAAACAGGCACAAAAACAGCAATAATTTGCATTATGGAAGGGCCAGGCCTCATGTTATTATTTTGTTGAAGACAGCACTGCTTTCAATGGAAACTAAAGACATCATGAAGACTCAAAAGGTGGGATTTTTTGTTGTTGTTGGTTGGTTGGGTTTGCTTGTTTTTGTTTGTTTGTTTGTTATGATCAGGTGAAATGAAAGGATAAAAATCACGTTTTGCTCATTATTATACGCCCACATCACCCATAGACTGTTATTCTACATTCATACAAACATGAGCGTATCTGTGAGCATACTGTCATGTGCATAAACAATGGATAGTTATGGCGCTTAATATATAAACAGCCCTAAGCGGTTATCAAGTACTGAATAACAACACACATACACAAGCATGTACACTCGCGTGCACACACAAAGGGTCGCCTGCGAATGTGCACTCATACACGCGCACACACACACATGTGTACACACGCACACACACACACACATACACATACAAGTCAAAAAATGAATAAGGCTATAAGTCCATGCAAAGACTTGAAGGTAGAGAGGGAATCAGAAGTGTGAACAGAGAAAGGAAGTGTGTTCCATGCAGAGGCATCTGAAAAGAGAAAGAACGTACTCCCAAAACCTTGGTATGATAACGAGGGATCTGAAGGAGATGAGTATCAGCAGAGGAACGTAAGGGCTGGGCAGGAGTGTGCAGCATAAATATAAGAGCAGTACAAAACACATGCATAAGTACCACACACACACACACACTTGTCATCATAAGCACTAGCACATCATCTCCAGCCTCAGCATGAAAAACGTCATTGAAATGGAGTAGAAAGAATACAGTCACAAAAATGAGTGCACTCTTTGCTTTTACAATCATCATAATTATCATTGCACAGCCGACCACACACAGTATTTTCAGGGCTGTCACTACCCCTCAAGTTCACACACACACACACACACACACACACACACACACACACACACACACACACATCTATACAAAATAAGTGCACTCTTTGCTTTTACAATCATCATTGCCCTGCAGACCACACAGGGTATTTCCAGGGCTGGCACCCCTCAGACAAAAAAAAGACAAACTTCCCCTGATCTTCACACACACACACACACACACACACACACACATATATATATATTTCTTTTTTCATAAATCAATATATTTATTATGTTTAAACGCAATCGGTAATCTATTGAAATCATTTGGGTTGGTATATAATACTACGCTGCCGTAAGGGTACTGGGCTGCCCCTTAAATTATTGCACCCAGTTTTTTTCAAAAGTATTAAGAAAAAGTTATATGTGACTGTACCACAAAAACATGTACAAAGGTTATATGGGCAAATAGTGGATCTTGTACCGTCAGACTCCTATCCAGCAGATAACAACACAGAAGCATGATTGTTTTGAATTCTAAAAGGAATGTATGTGAAGGTTTCTACAGCATAGATAGGTGAAAGTTTCTATAGCTCAATGTCCTCTCAACCCACAGAGAACATACAAGATTTTGTTTCCCTCCGTTTCAGGAACTCTTGCCAATCAGAGTCTCCCAGTGTTTGTTTCTTCAAGACCTTCAGGCAATGCACTGAGAGGAGACCCAAAATCTTCAAACATTAACCCCCACCGTACCCGTTTTTTTTTTGTCGAGTCTTCTGTGGGCAGGTTTGCTCACTCTGAACAGCCAATGAAAGGGGGAGCTGTACTAGTCATGGTTTACTCCCTGAGTTACAGTTGCGGGACTCATGGCTACCCACAGAAAACTCAGATACGATAGTTGTCAGAGAGGTCACAGATGCCTGACACCAGCCAATAATTATAGACCACTTGGGCCGATTTTCAAGTCAGCTTATAGCTGACTTTGAGCCTGGCTGACTGCTTCTCATGAGCAGATGGTGACATTGTGGACGAATTTACCACCTGTCTGTGAGATGGTACCAGACTCTAGTCCACTGTCAGCTCAATATTAATCCCAGCTTGGTACAATGCAGTTATTGAAAGGTCAGTTCTAGTGTCATGAAAAAAAGTATATTGTGTGTGTGTGTGTGTCTGTGTGCTTTAATGCACATCAGCCAATTATGGCTTGTTGCTCTGTCCAGGGATCACACAAGACAACAAACAAGAAAAAAAATAATTCAATAGGGATTACATGCTAAAAGATGATTAGCAGGCATTGGACACTGTGCACTTAGTGGTGTGTTCACATACTTCTATCTGAGCACTGGGTTGGATGTACAGGTATGCCTGCTAAAAGCGCGCATGAGTCCATGCGTCTTGCTCCCACAGAATACAAACAAAATGTCATACCAATAATCAAAATCCCATGCAAAGAAGTTTTTTTGTTTAATTCTTTTATTATTCCAGCCCAGCTGACTATACATGGCCTCTTGATGGTGGGTCAACTATACGGAAAAGGTTACATCTGAGATAGGACCAACAAATGACAAAAACAATTAGCAATATGGTAGTTAAAGTTTTATGGAAATAATAAGCTGAACGACATCTTGCTTTGCCCACATACAACATACACATATATGTGAAAACAGAAAAAAAAAAAAATTGCAAAACAATTAGTAATAATGGTAGCTAAACTTCCATAGAAATGAGGAAGCTGAATAGCACCTTGCATACCTACATACAACATGCACATATGTGTGCTAACAGGAAAAAAAAAAATGTTCTCAGATTTCCAGCATATTCACGAGAGCAATCACATAAAATGCGAAGTACCTGTGATAAATATATTTCATGATGATAAACATTTTCTCCATGACATATAAAGGTAAGACACAACAACGCTGTACATATCATTTGGTTACATGAATCATGTCAATAAACAGATGTTCTTGTTTCACAAAGACCCTAGATGTGTGATGATATTTACTGTCAGTGTTTGTTATTGAGAGAAAGTGTGAGAGTGTGGGCTAAAAACAAAGCTGTGGAAATGTTATGTCAGTTTAAAGAAATTGATCAGCTAAAAGACTTGAACTTTTTTAAATCATAAGAAAATTTAATAACTCATCCTAAATATCATATTGTAGTTTCTGCATAACTTTTTGCAGAAAAAAAGTAACAGATGATTCAATTGTTAAAGAGTTTTTGAAGGAAAAATTGACGAATGATTAAACCGTTTAAAGAGTACAAAATAAACAATGACATCAGGTTTACAAAGTAAAGGAAGTACAAGTCTAATTATTTCATGCATCCAGTGTAAAACAAAGTGGTGTCTCCTTGCCAATAATGCTTTGGGAAAACTAATTACCTGACTAAGAATAAAACTTTAAAAAAATCAATAACTGAAAAATCTCATACAAAAATAAACAAAACAAAACAAACAAAAAAACAAAAAAAAAACCCCCACCATTCTAAAAAAATTCAAGTAAGCCGTTTGCATATGTCACTTCATATTAAGTGTACAGTTACACACTTTACCAAAATTCACACACACTCTCTTTTCCCATCTACACAAATGTTAACACTGCTATCTAAGCAAAGACGAGGAAAATAATTCATAAAACTATTCTGCACACACACACACACACACACACACACACACACACACACACACAAAATACATCAACCTCATCACATGCACAGCATTTCAGCAGAACTCATTTGTCAGGCAAAAAAAGAAAAAAAAAAAATACTTATTTAACACACACACAGAAGGCATAAAACAAATGAAATTACTTTCAGACTGAACTTAAAGTGGATATTCGCACAACAAAAAAGGCAATCTTTTTCCATCTCTACATGTTCATCTGCAGTCCAGCAAATTACCACACATAATTGCACAAAAAGCCTCACCTCACTGTCATCACCTGTTGCTTCCGAGCCATCACCACACCGATTCCCTTTTCACATCAGTTGTGAAAAAAAGATGCTCCACGTATCTTTAACCATCATCACATCAATTTTTTTCTTTCTGGCTCATCTTCCATGCCAGTTCATTGGCATTACCTCACGACACTTAACCCTGCTTCTCATCCAAAGCTAAACCCTGGTTTGTCCGCCACAGCCCAAAACACCAGGGACCAGGAGTCCCACTCTGGTCTGAGACTTCATGACAGGGCTGTATCCTACCCTTCCTTTCATAATAGATCCCAGCACCAACCAGGTCCAAGAGAAACAAACACCTGCAGTCATGGTCATGAAATTCCAGAACGGTCTTGGTGATGAGTTTTAGAAGATGAAACTTGACAATGTGGCTCCAGTCTACCCATTGGATCCCATAATAAATCAAGCAGAAGCTGGCAAGAGCTGAAAAATACTTAGCACTGATGGACTCTCAAACCAACAACATAATGCTTACCAACGTACCATGTTGACTGGTCTGTTGTGACACTGATTTACCACAGATCCATGTAACAGATGGGACATCAAAATCAAGGTCCAGCATGGAGGATAATAACATTTAAATCCCAAAATTTAGCCTGTTACGTCTAACCATCAAAAAAGCAACGCTCAAAGAAGCGTTCGCTTGAAACATCATGTCCTTTTCTCTCCAGTGACCGTCGGCATTCTCTGCCTATACATAAGGCAAAACAAAAACCAGCAATTTCCTAAATGTCACAATCATAGTTTTCAGCAACACTTCATTGACTTCACTGGCTTTGGCAGGTGTGTATTCCATTGCAGGATGTGTTTTTTTTTTAGTTCTCTCTGGAGTGTCTCCATTTTTTTTTCAAGAGCAGAGAAATCTTTTGGTAGTCTGACAAAGGATCCTGTGAGTTCCAGCTATGATTCCGTTTTACTTTCTCCGTCCTTTTTCTTTTCTTCTTTTTTTCATCTGCAGTGTGTTCATCACTCTTTGCCTCCTCACCATCTCCCTTTCCTGGTTCTCTCACTCCTTGGCCATCTTCATCACCACCAGCCTTTCCCTCGCGCCACCTTCTTTCGTTCCATCCTCTTTCTCAGCACCATCTGTGGTCTGGGTGTGCTGTGTTGAGGTGGGTTCAGAGCCATCCCCGGCCCACTCTCCCTGCTCGTTGCCAGCCGCAGGCACCTCCTCTGTATCACGTAGATGATGTCATCAGGGTGTGGGGGCTTGGGCAGGAACTCTCTTCCTCAGGGCACAGCTGCTGGAAGATTGCTTTGGCCTGCAACAGATGATATGATTAGGATTGCCTAGTATTACAACAACATCATTTTGAGGTTGCGGTATGCTGCCTTGGCCTGCTGCTGCACACATGACAAGATGAATAAGATCGCCTTGGCCTTGAAATAGCAATACATCGCAATGGTCTGTGACATGACACACTGATTATGATTCCATTGCTCTTACAACATGATAACTGAGGTAGCAATACATCACAGTTTTGCCCTACGATGTGATAATTGAAATAGCAATACATTGCCTTAGCCTGCAACACATGACATGATAATTAGGACTGCATTGCCTTGTGATATGATAATTAAGACTGCAATACATTGCCTTGGCCTGCAACACAAGTTATGATAATAAGGATTGCCTCGCCTTGCAACATGATAATAAGACTGATGTGCATTGCCCTGGCCTGCAACACATGATGATAAACATGATGATAAGCATTACTTTGTCTTGCAATATGATAACTGAGATAGCAATATATTGCCTTGCCCTGCAGTAGATGGTATGATGATGAGGATTGAACTGCCTTACAACGTGGTTATTAAGATTGCCTTAGCATGCAAAAAGATGTCATCATACTTAAGATAAGAATGAATTGCCTTGGCATTTAACATGTATTTCAAATATCCTATCAGGGCTATATGAGTTCCTGCACCCGGAAGTAGAAAAATTCATACATAAAAACCAGAGTCACTAAAAACAAAATGGAGAACAGCACTGCCTCTCCCACCCCTCTTCCATCCCTCCACCCCCTCCCCTCCTCCACCTCCCTCCCCGGCACCAACCCCTCCACCTCCTTAAAAAAAAACCCTCCAAAGAGAGGCTCTCCAAACAAAGGTGCGTGCACTCACACACACACACACACACACACACACACACACACACACATGAACAAACACACACACACATTAACACATAAACAAACATGCACCAACAGACAGACAGACATGCAAAGACACACAGTGCCATACTCTTTCATGACAATCAATGCCCAAATCAAAAAGGACCCATCCCCACAGTGACCAGTCCACCCAGTGACTGACCTCAGTCACACAGCGATCTGTATCCAGCTCCATGCCAGATCCAGTCACCACAAAGACGTTGCTGGGGGTGTGCTGGTTGTGGTGACAGCCGACAGATCCCTCTGGCTGAAGGTCAAGGACCACAGCACCCTCGGCTTGGACGCCTCTTCACTCCCCTCCTCCTCCGATGTTGCTTCTGTGGGGAAAAGAAGGCTCACTTTAGGTGACTGAGAGAACCAATCAACCAGGAGTACAATATTTTTCAGTCGAGCAGGCGTCCATTTCTTTTAATGAATTATAATACCATTCTTGCCAACGCACATTATTGTGACAACCATGTACAAATGAAACCACTCTATCTTTCACTAAGAAACAAAATACTCTTATAACCACACACATAAATAATAACACCATACCAGCCACACACACAGTTCAAAATACTACAACAAACAATCACAGACATAAAATCACAATACCACCACACAAAAATCATTATACTGTATCAGCCATACATACAAATCATAACACCATACCATCCACACACACAAATTATACACACCATACCAGACATGAACACAAATCATAACAGCCATACCAACCAATGAACCGTACACACAAATCATAATACTTTACCACTAATACCAGCCACACAAATAAATTGTAACAACATACCATCCACACAAACAAAATCATAATACCATACCAGACACACACACAATGCATAACAATCATACCAAGCATACTGTCCAGGACTGGGGTACTCATGATGGTATTGCTTAAGTGAACTAAGCTGATGTATTATTAGTAAGGCTTAACACACCAAGGTTATCTTTGCACTCATACACGCATATGCAGACTCATGCACCCACCAAACATTCACCTCTCTCTGGGAATGGGATGTCATGCATTTGCTTCTCTCCTAAACATGGCTGAGAACACAAGATACAGTTTCTATGCTACTTATAATTACACATGAAAAATCCAATGACACAAAATGGAATAATAAAAATATAAAAGATCAGTACTTCCTAATCCCGAGTTTACACTCAGAAAGGCTTTTTACCTGGCCAGGTTTCCACACACACACACACCACACACACAGTTCTCGAACAAGTCACTTCAAGTTTTCTTCAGCCCTGGGTGATGGCGACACCTTTGGTTGTCTGGCACCAGGTTTCAGGACCGGGTCTCCATGGTCGTCTTTGGGAACTCGACACAGAAATCTTCTTCTTTGTCTCTTTCACCCACCTCTGGGTTTCAAACTCAGTCTTTCTTTCTCAGCTTACCTTTTACACCTAAGACCTTGCTGTCACTTCTGTCACCCAGACCATGTTTCTTTTGACCCTACTCTGTCCGGCTCACTGTTCTCTCTCTCTCTCTCCTCAGTTCTCTCTCTTGTGGTGTTCTTCTCCTCTCCCCCCCTGGTACTGTTCTCTCCTCAGTTATACAGGGATGGACACAAAGGATATCCCTTTGGACATGTCTTTGTCCATGCTACGTCTCTACCACCTTGTTCACAAGTACACTGAATTCCCCTCTGGCTACATTCTTCCACACGCCAGCATTTACACACATCCCTACCAAACTGCTTAGCAAACAACCGCTTCACACCAAATGGACATCGAAAATTCCCGCAGACTCTGGAGGCCACTTTCACACAGTAATTATCCTATAGAAACTACAACAATGACATCCACACGAATTTGACTAGCCTGACAAAGCACCAGTACAGTGCCCCACAGCAATACCATCTGAACAAGCTGAAGACTCCTGCTCTTCAAGGTCTATTTACAAAGCAACTTCAGCTGACTGAGTTTTTAGCGCCCACTTGATGCTCCGAAGTCCTAGTAGTTAAATCTTCCTCTCTTTCGCTATCAGGAAGTTTCGAACTCTGGAGGATCCTCACTATCTTAGGTGCCATCTATCATGTGACAATTAATTACCTGACCACTTCAACCTCCTTGACACAGTTTGACTGTATGAGCTAGGTCAGGGCGCTACAGCTACTTGGCCCATTACCTATTTCTCCACCACGCGCAGCATTCTTTCCTCTAAAGCGCTTAACGCCCTTTGTCAGACTGAGAGGTTTCGCTCCCTTGACTCATACAAATTATAATACCATACCAGCCACACATGCAAATCATGATACCACACACTAGCACAGCCAAAATCATACCGTACTATACCATACACACACACACAAACAAATACCACAAGACACACACACACTAATCATACCATACCAGACAAATATATAAATAACACCATACTAGACAAACACACACAAATAACACATCAGACACACACACACGTAAGTCAATGCCACAACAGGCACACCTACAGGCTATCCCAGGATCAGGAAACCATTCAGTGCAGTACAGTTTATGTTTCTCATCACTCAACCTCTGTTGACAGGCTCCACTGGAACTGTTCAAGTTCAGCATCACTTCAGTCACATGCACTCAACACCAGTTAATGCAGCTTCTTACCATTCTTGTCAAAAAGCGTAGACACAGCAGGATGAAGATCTGACTCGACATCTGACATGGTTCTTCTGGTCATGTGAACCACATCTGTTAACCACAATAAACACAAAACAATCCTTTTCACTCCTGAAAAGTTTTCACAAGTTTTTGGTTAATTGTCATTTAATAATAGTGTCCTGTGTGACTAAAACAGCATGCCAGCATGCTAAAACATTTTTGTGTAATAATGACATAATTTCAGTATGATCAACACAGCACATCAATATCTGCGTAATAATGTACGTCAACTCTAGTGTGATCAGCATAGCTCATGAACTAGTTTGTGTCATAACAACATACATCCACTCTAGTATGACCAAGAAAGCATATCAATATCACTAATATTATTCCGTGTAATATCGACATACATCAACTCCAGTGTGATCACACAGCACATCATATGTTTTTGTAATAACATCATACGCCAGCAACAATGTAATAAACTTAACACATAAACCTCAGAGTATAATATCAACATACATAAACATATCTGATTAACAAATCAAATCAACCTCTCTGTAATGTGCTTTGACCATTGGGGAAACTACACATTTAAGATTTTATTCTTGGTGATGAACATGCATAGTCATGTTCATCCCAGTTGTCATTATATGCAATAATATGCATATTCATATACAAACACATACTCAAACACTCCCCACTCCCCGTCCCCAGGGAGTGAAAAATGTTAAAAAAAAAATTCACAACTTACTATGCACATGGGTTACAAATAAATCATTGAATAGGACAGAGCCTTCATTTTTCCGAATATTTTGGACCAACAACTGTGACATCTACAAAATCTAAAATGCTCTTTACCCCTCTGACTTTTAACGGTCTAACCACCAAGTTGCCAGTCCACCATTACCAGTTAATAAGTGATCCACCTTTTTAGACCATACAGTTTATTCCCATGCAGGTTGTTTGAGAATTCTGGAGCGTAAAGACACAATGCCTGAAGTTATTTGCTACTGTGAAACCAGCCAACATTTACTAAAAGCTGAGAAAGCACTGCAGACTGTACAAGTGTATCTGCACTAACTTCAGAGACAGAGGGTGAGACGACAAAGAAGTGGGAGTCTGGCATCAATTACCGATGTTCGGAATGAAGCTCAGTAACAACAATGGCCACTTATACATATCACCAACATGCAGACAGAACTTTAGCAAAGCAAACTACATCCACTACCTCAAAGTTTTATTTAATTTGGACTTAATTTGAGGAAGGTGGATGGGGAGCAGGTGGGGAGGTGTGTGTTTGGTGGGGGGACGGGGGAGGGGGGGGGGGGGGGATAATAAACAGAGTCCCAGCTTCATAACTCGAGAGCTCTATAAAATCAACTTTGTTGTTGCTCAAACATTACATTAAAACTCATGAAAATCAAAAGGCTAACATACAATACATGGATCAAACCTAAGTCATGGATTAAGCAAATGACTTTCTTGTCACAGACACTTTGTGTCAGGTCAAGCCCTACACACACCTGCAAAATTGTATGGTTCATGTGCTATGTACAGACATGTGTATGAATAATAGGAGTGTGCATACTGGTTCTTCCAGTTATATCCTTTTACTAAAAATCATGTCAGAAGAAACGCATATTACATGTGCAAGTGTTTTCCACATTGGTCGTTAACACATCAATGTAATTTTAAATTGCAACAGCTATCCCAAGATCTTTTTCAAAGTTTTCTTTGTTATAAGTATAGAAATGAAACAAAAAAAAACAAAACAAAAAACAAAGAAAAGAAAAAAGAAAAAAAAAGAGGAAAAATGATAACGATGACTCACATAGAGGTCGTGGAGTGACCATGGCAGAGGGAGGTAACTCCAACACTGTCGTGGTTGGAGATGAGAGCTGGCCTTCATGTGGAAATTGAAGCAGAGACAGCTGAAGAAAAAACAGATGACCTTGTCATGAGTGGCTCTAGGTTGAACAGTAAGTTTTCATGTCACCTTTTTTTTTCCTTTAGTTTCATTCTTCATAAAACTGTGTGTGTGTGTGTGTGTGTGTGTGTGTGTGTGTGTGTGTGTGCGTGTGTGTGTGTATGTGTGTGTGTGTGTGTGTGTGAATTTGTGTATGTGTGTGTGTGTGTGTGTGTGTGTGTGTGTGTGTGTGTGTGTGTGTGCATGCATGTGTGCGTGTATGCGTGCATGTGTGTGCATGCGTGTGAATAAGTATGTTCTTCTGTAGTATAAACATATTCCCTGGCACATTCACGCCACAAGCATGGCATTAAGTACAAAGTTTGCAATCTTTTTGACTGTTTCATTTGCTGCCCCACACATACATAATAAAAATGGTGGAGGGCAGGAGGGACCATCAACAATCACAAAGAGAGAGAGAGAGAGAGAAAAAACAGCGAAAGAGAGAGGGGTGATTTGTTTTTCTCTGTTCACACACTTTAATACTGCAATGCAAATTAAGGAACAAATGCAGAGTAGATGAAAAAGGACAGGCTGTGATTATCATAGCTAAAAGGAAAAAAAAAAAACTCATTAAGATGGCTAAAAACAACAAAAGTTTACACAGTAAAATCGTTATTTAATCTTGGCATGGACGCTGGTTTCAACCCTTTAATTCTTTCTTCACTGGGCCCAGCAAATGGCACAAATAGACAAGTCATTTAAACCGCTTAAATAGCATGGAAAGGGGGATTGGATAATAATTTGAGGAAATGTCCATACTGAAAATGACATTATGATGACGTCCTACCTCTTACCCTGATGAAAAGTCACATACAAAACAGAATACAATGTGCCACGCTCACCTCCTCCCCTTCTTCAGGGAAAATGGATTGGTCTGTCACAAAGATGCCCCTTGATATGTGTCTGGAACAATGAACATATGGCAGACTGTGCATGAATTCTATATTTGAAGAAAAGACTGAAGGAACAAGAGCAGGAGTGCCATCATAATAACAGATCATCTTTCAAGTAAGGACAGGAAGATAACAAATACGCACATGAACACACATGAACATGTTCATGTGCATGCACTTACACACACATGCATGCATGCATGCACATGCATGCACTCATGCACACACACACACACACACAGACAGAGAGAAACAGAAACAAACATGTGCATGAACGCACACACGGAAGTACGTATGTATGCACACATACACACACACAAACACACATGCACAAATGCCCACACATGCATGCACACACACACATTTAAATATACATAATCATGCACAAAGGTGCACACACACACACACACATGCTTCTCTCATCTTGCGTGAATAAAAAGAAAAAATCTATGAGGAAAAGACATAAAGCATGTGTAGTTTGCAAATTAATTAATTATTTTTCATCCCACAGGAAAGAGAGATTTTCACCTTTCACGTTTATGTGACGAAAAATATCTGATCAAAAACACAAAACTAAGTCCTCTTAGCACAAAACATGTTCCAAGGTGAAATAACTCCCAAAAAACCAAACGGGGCAAAATGACATTGTGGTGAAGTGGGAAAGGGTGACTTGAAAAAGGATGTGAGATGTCTCCACAAAACTGGGATGAAAATGCTAATAAAAATAACAACAATAATGAAGCTACTATTACTACAACCAGTACTACTGTTAACTGTAATAGTAAAAGTATTAGTATGGTAATCAATAGACAGACAGTCATACACCTTTTAACACCCCCTAACTTTGCCCACCTCAACCCCCTCTACCAAAACATATGGAACACGACAAGCACAACCACGCTTACTGTCTCTGGATACAATCCTCAAAATGAATGAAACTCGAAAGATGTTTTCCCTAATGCAACAGACAGTATAAACAGAAGTGGCAGCATAACGCTAGTATAGAGATAAGTTTTTAATCAAGTATTATTGTCCAAACAATTCACACACACACACACACACACACACACAGAGGCACACGCACACACACACACACACTATACCCACCTGCTTTCAGGCACAGTGTAAAATTCTCTCATCAGATAACTTGGGTCAGCAATCAGGTACCTAGAAACAAAGCACTCTTTTCATTTCACAAGTAAACAAAGAAAAAACGAATTACAAAACAAACAAATCTATCTTGTAATAGGGCTGACATCAACATTTTTCTCTTAAGATTAGTAGTTCTCTATTTTTCCTTCCAACAAAAGCTTACACCTCATTTGGTGTGAAGCATCATGGTTACAAGAGATGGTATAAAGAAAACTTAAGGGAGACCATTCTTCAATCTTACAAGATGAAGAGGAGTGGTGACCTTTCCTGAATCAGCTGTGGGATTCCATTAGTAATCAATTCAAAATCATTTTCCTGTTCATGTTGATGTACCATTCTATGTGGAATTAAACTTAATCAATATTTCAGATTGGATGTTTCATTTTATGCATCACAACGTCTTCAAAAAATACTGTGCAGCTATACTGTAATTAGTATACAATAATTAGTATAGCTGTTCTTTTCTGTTTTGTTTGTCCTGAAGTGAATAATATCACTTCATATTCTTCTACTTCAGACTGGCATGCACCAAAAATTGCAACATAACACCTGCAAATGCAAACAAACCAATTCAACAAGCAAACAAACCAGCTTTGAAAGAACATGTCCAAATCAGTCATGAACAAGCCACATGATAGCTGATCTTTTCTTTCATAAATCAAGGTTACACTCTCAATGTGGACCATCATCTTTGTTGAATATCCTCTTTGGAATTATTGCATGGAGCTTTTTCTTCATTTCTTTTTTTTTCATTTTTTTTTAGTTTTGATTTATTTGTCATTTATTACACCACAAAACACTGGCTGAAAAATAAAAAAAAAACCCACTTCACTTGATCATGAACTCAGCGATATAACAAAGACACTTACTTGCAACCAATCCTCTGCCCAGCTGAGGTAATGACACCAGTGCACCTGTGAATAGAGATGAAGTCAAGTCACAGCCAAATCAAACAAATACATCTAAAATAATGAAATAATTCACAGAGATACCGGTATGCCACAACTGCAAGTTTTAACACAAACAAAATGCAAACAAGACGTGATCTTTGTTTTAAGTGATAATAAATCATAAACAAGTTTTTGCTGCTGATATTTTCTTTTTAATTTCTCTGCTTTCAAACATTCAATCTGAGATGAAAGCCAGACTCATGAAGCAACAATTAAAACTCTATGCATTCAAAGCACAGCTTTCAGTATAAACCAGAGGAAATAAATGTGACATCCTGAGTTCTGAAGTGCCATACCACTGCCTCACATCGCACAAAGGCATGTCTCTAAGGCAGCAGTCAGACTTGGTTATGACCAACCTTCAATACTGGTGAGAGACATCCTCCTCTGCATACCCAGACTGTTAAAGTCCACAAACTTGACCTCGACCTTGTCACTTCAACCCCTAACTCCGACCTTTGATCATGCACATAATTTTGTCTTCAACCTGGCATACAAAGTGGCAATTGCTTATTCTGATGGAGAGGTTTACAAATATTTTGTGAGGTAAGAATCATCTGCTATCATATACCAAAAATGCTCAACATATTTCAAAGCCACTTTTCCCCCTTGACTCCTGAATATTTTTTGAGTGTGTGTGTATGTGTGTACCAAGTATTTTCTTTCCAATGGTTTCTCATTTCAACTTTTCACTGAAATCCAAAATCTCAAAACATTGGGAAGCCTGTAACAAACAGGATAATCTGAGCTATCCAGAGACAGATCCTGACAGCGATACCTGTCCAGTTCATATTTCAAGAACTTACTTGTTGTCAGCATCGACCAGCAGATGTGACACTGACAGTGTCAGGACATAGATGCCTCCAAACACTGCCGACAACCTGTGGACAAAAAAAAGGATGTACAAGAAAGAAAGGAAAATGAATGAAAAACAATTTCAAGAAAAATAAGAAAGAAAGAAAAAAGAAAGAACAAAGGGCAGGAGGAAACTATGTTGCAAGAACAACAGAAGGAACCTTTAGGAGATTTTTTTCTTTAGTACTAGAAAAGAATGAAAGAAGAGCAAGAGTGAGAAAGGCACACACACACGCACGCACGCACGCACGCACGCACGCACGCACGCACGCACGCACACACACTCCCATGAACTTCAAAACTCACACATTTATGCAGTGCCCAACAGGCCTTCATACCCCACACACAACACTGAAAGCCTAGCACCAAAGTGACTGATCACATCAGACGGATGGATCTCTATACACAGAAGTATGCAGTGACACCTTTCTCAAGCCCAGCATACTGATCGTCGCACATTCATGAAATACAACCAAAATCAACATGGAGAGAGGGGTATGTATGGAGGAAAGGCTACACCCCACCATTAAATGACCACTCTGTATTGTCTTACAAGCTGAACCACTATTCTAACTACCACATGTAACACTACCCTACAGCCAGGGAGCTACTGCTCATTCACGTGCCAGACTCCATACATACAGAATTTCCATTCTGGTTCAAGATTATGTGAACCAGTACCACACATTCTTTAGAAGAAGCTTGTTCACCCTGACGGCAAGGCCAGTAAAAAGTCAATCCACTTTTCTCTCTCTCTCTCTCTCTCTCTGTTCTTCATTTCATGGAAAAAGAACTCACCGGCTGAATGCTTGTGGCAACTCTCCACTGCCATACAATGGAAACAGAAAAGCTGTGTTGCCATAGCGACCAAGAGAACGCAAAAATTTTTCTTGTTTCTTTCCAGGCCCTGTGCCACAGAAACCAAAAATATTTCTGACATCATCAGACTGACAGTGATACATCATCAGACTGACAGTGATACATCATCAGACTGACAGTGATACATGAGGAAACTTTCACCGGTTCATGAGCAGGTGGACAGGTGGATACATCATCAGACTGACAGTGATACATCAACAGACTGACAGTGATACATCATCAGACTGACAATAATACATGAGGAAACTTTCACCGGTTCATGAGGAGGTGGACAGGTGGATACATCATCAGACTGACAGTGATACATCAACAGACTGACAGTGATACATCAGTAGACTGACAGTGACACATCAGACATGAAAAGCAATACACCGAAAGTCAAACAAACTGATTCACAAGACTGACAGTGATACTTCACATATCAGAAGACTGATAATGATACATCTGACATCAGAAGACTGACAGTGACACATAAGAAGACTGACAGTGATATATCTGACATCAGAAGACTGACAGTGACACATCAGAAGACTGACAGTGATATATCTGACATCAGAAGACTGACAGTGACACATCAGAAGACTGACAGTGATATATCTGACATCAGAAGATTGACAGTGATATATCTGACATCAGAAGACTGACAGTGACACATCAGAAGACTGACAGTGGCACATCAGAAGACTGACAGTGATATATCTGACATCAGAAGACTGACAGTGATACATCAGAAGACTGACAGTGATATATCTGACATCAGAAGACCAACAGTGACACATCAGAAGACTGACAGTGATATATCTGACATCAGAAGACTGACAGTGACACACATCAGAAGACTGACAGTGATATATCTGACATCAGAAGACTGTACAGTGACACATCAGACCAACAGTGACACATCAGAAGACTGACAGTGATATATCTGACATCAGAAGACCAACAGTGACACATCAGAAGACTGACAGTGATATATCTGACATCAGAAAACTGACAGTGACACATCAGAAGACTGACAGTGATATATCTGACATCAGAAGACTGACAGTGACACATCAGAAGACTGACAGTGATATATCTGACATCAGAAGACTGACAGTGACACATCAGAAGACTGACAGTGATATATCTGACATCAGAAGACTGACAGTGATACTTCAGAAGACTGACAGTGATATGTTTGACATCAGAAGACTGACAGTGATACTTCAGAAGACTGACAGTGATATATCTGACATCAGAAGACCAACAGTGACACATCAGAAGACTGACAGTGATATATCTGACATCAGAAGACTGACAGTGACACATCAGAAGACTGACAGTGATATATCTGACATCAGAAGACCAACAGTGACACATCAGAAGACTGACAGTGATATATCTGACATCAGAAGACTGACAGTGACACATCAGAAGACTGACAGTGATATATCTGACATCAGAAGACTGACAGTGATACTTCAGAAGACAGACATTGATATATTTGACATAAAAATCTGACAGTAGTACATCTGACATAAGAATACAGACAGTGATACTTCATAAGACAGATGCTGATACATCTGACATTATAAAACTGACAGTGACACCTCAGAATACTAACAATGACACATCAGAATACTGACAGTGATACACCTGACATCAGAAGACTGACACTGATGCATCATAAGACCGACTGTAAAACAACAGGAGACTGATAAACACACATCAGACAGCTAACAGCAAAGTATAAGAAGACTGACAAAGACACATTCAAAACCCGACAGCAAAACATTAGAAGACTGACAAAGAAGTATTAGAAGACTGTCAGGGATGCATCAGAAGACTGACAAAGATGCATTCAAAATCTGACAGCAAGACATCGGAAGATTGACAAAGATGATCAGAAAGACTGTCAATGATGCATCAGAAGACTGATAAAGATACATGCAAAAACTGAAAGGAGCACATCAGAAAACTGACAAAAGTGTATTAGAAGATTGACAATGATGCATCGGAAGACTGACAGTGATTGGTTGTATTTCAACGCCTATCTTCCGCTGAAGTGGATGAAGATAAGTAATTGCTCATTCATTTTCGTTGTCCTAAGTGCTTTGTATCTTGCCTGAAGAAGACCGAAGAGGTTGAAATGCGTCATGTTTTATCGTGTGATTTGTTTGGTCCACCTTTTTTTTTGGGTGGTGCGCTAACACTAATACTTAAAATGTGTTCAGATTTCCACCTGCAGTTGCCTCACTTTGCAACTAGATCTGACAAAGGAAACATCAGAAGAATGACAATAACACATTGTGCATCAGAAAGGCTGACAGTGATGCATTAGAAGACAGACAGTAATACATAGAACACTCATATTGTCATAAAGATACATCAGAAAAGAAGAGAAACAAGTGATGCATTTGGCATCTCAAAACTCTCAGTGATACATCAGAAGACGGATGATGATACGTCAGAAGACTGACAGTAATGCAGATCTATGTGCTTTGTGTTCAGTAAATGAATCTTAAGTCCAAAATGCATGTCCAAAAGAATGCAGAATCTCTCATAAATGCAACATTCAGATTTTTTTTTTTCTGTCCAAAAATAAATGCTTCGACATGTCAACATTTCATACCACACACAAAGAACACTCAGTGTCAGGTAAAGAAGCTGAATCCACCACACACACACACAGTCATAAGCCTGCCTTCATGTGTGGAAGGCCGACATTGGCAGAACATCCGTGCATCACTCAGGAGGAGGTACCTGTTCTGTAGGGGGGTACACTCTGTTGCCATGGCAATGGAATGCAGAATGAAATGCTGGATCTTGGGGGAAAGTTTCTTGGAAGCCAGGAATTCCACAAATGGTCTGTCTGAAAAGTCTGTACATGGAACACACACACACACACACACACACACACACACACACACACACACACAATCACACACACAATCACAACATTTAAGATATGCATGTGCAGATGTATGCACACACACACACACACACACACACACACACACACACACACACACACACACACACACACACACACACACACTCATTTTAACATACACTTGGAAGTTTCCATGTTGTGTGAGGTATGAGGCAAACAAAGCATGCCAACATTTTCTGTTAGCAGTTAAGACCAGTGATTTCCCTCCCTTGTCTCCCACAAGCCTGGAGGTGCCTGTCCAGTGTCTGGCACCAATTCACCTATGGCCATACTCTCTCGCTATCTGGTTTCCTGAAAAAGACCTGGTGTGTAGATTTGAACTGCAGTAAACTTGCAACAAGGCCAGCAAGTAGAGACAGTGTTTGGTTGTGGTGGGTGCTGAAGTCCAACTGGTGCAGTTTTTTTTCGTTTTGTTGTTGGGGGGGGAGAAGTCAGCCCAGCTCAAATATACTCAGTTTCTTTTCCCAGCTAGTTTTCAAAAGTTGGGTTTATCAGCGATACAGAATTTTGAAGAGGACAGGTGGAGAGGTATGTTCACTTATAAAACTGCAACATGGCGTTTAGTGGTAGTTTCAGGCTACTCCAGGTCTTAGAGAGCTGGTTCAATCCATTTCTAACTCATTAGTCCAAACAAACATTAACTCTATGTCCTGGACTGCTTAGAAGACGTCACACACAGAAAAAAAGCCCTGTGCGCAACGAAAATAACAATGAAAAAATTCCAATGCATAGCAAAGCAAATCTGACCTTCTGAAGGAAATTTAACAAGGGAGAAAAGCACAAAAACTTGAGCATAACTGAAAACAGTTGGACTTGTAGAAGGATCAGGACCACCCTGGCAATTCCAAATATTTTGTAAATCACCTAGTACAGCAGCCATCTTAATGAGTTATCTTGCAAGTCATCAAGAATGAGTTTAAGTGGTTGTTGATTTACCTACTGGCATGTACCTACTGTCATAGACAAAACTAAAGACCAGATGTTGTCTTGCAGTGCTGAGCTGCCAGCATATTACACCAATAAAAAGACTGAAGCATCACATAAGTCCCTTGTTTTGCAAAATGGATGATACCCAGTAGGCTGAGATAATACAGATGTAAAGAATTCCAGCTCGTGAGAGGCAGGGTGTGTTGAGGGTTCTTTTAATGGAGGCCAGAAAAAAATAGTTTAGATTTTCAGGAAGAAATCTTCTAGTCCTTGTACCTTCAAAACAAATCATACAGAATGAAAGCAGTGTTCAACAACAGCTCAATGAGTAAGGATAAAGTAACCAGGGCACCTAAGATGCCTTCATCATACAACCATTTATATGACGAAACAATTATATCTGCTAGTTTCACTTTTCTGAACTTATGTGGCTACTATTGAAAAATATTCTTTTCCACATGCAAAAAAAACAACTGGCACATTTACATTACCTTTGTACTCCTGTGGGTGTTGGTCATATTCTGCAGCAAAGGTGAGAAATTTCATCAGCAGTCGTTTCTCCAACAGGGACAGCGCTTTGCTGCTGAACACATCAGCTCTGGAACATGGCACCTGAATCGACAAACACACAGATCCTACCTTTCATCTGCAACACTTATCCTGACAGGCTGAGAATCTCAAAGTTTTTTCTCAAACTATGTGCAGCCTATGCACACTAAAAAATGTGTGTATGTGCACTTACATTCAGACAGAAGACTGATATATTCGCTTTTTGCTGGCTGTGCACAGTGAGTCCTAAGATCTCTTCAGTATGCCCGGGTGGAGATTCTGTCCTGCCACATCCTGTCACAATGTCATTTGCCAGGAAGCAATTATGTCCCTTGACATCTTAATGGAATGCCCTGAGCGAACCTGCACCCTAAGTGAATACAGTGAAATCTTCGAGGGTGGTGCAGGATTGCTCCCAGCTGATTTGTTTGGCAGCTGAGGACACTACTTCTCTGGATCCCATCTGCACCTTTGGGTGTTTCTTTTTCTTCAAAGACCTGTCTCTGCTTCAAAGTTATTACTGGAACTGCACCCCATTATTTTTTTGAACTTCTAAATGGTATGTTTAGGTTCCATCAAGATTCTTCTGCTGAGGACAGATCTTCTGCATACTGAAGTTCAGAATATTAAAGGAGAAGGGCTTTTAATATGTCAGCTGCATACACCTGGAATTTACTGCCCATCCCTGTTTGAGGAAGTCTATTACTTTCATATTTCAAAACTCACCTAAAAACATTTCTTTCCAGTCTTTTCCCTGATGGCTTCTTCATTCATGTGCCCATTTGTGGAAGTGGTGTGGTATGTGTGTGTGTGTGTGTGTGTGTGTGTGTGTGTGTGTGTGTGTGTGTGTGTATGTTTGTATGAAAAAGGCTTGTGCTTTTTCATTACTGTAAACCAATCAAAGATTTTTGAAAACTGCTGTAAAAGATGTGACCTGTTCTTCAGTGTTGTGCCCCAATGACTCCCCACAAAGTTGAAGGAGAAGATAAAAATGTCTTATTATTGAATTATTATAATCATAATCAGAATTAAGAAGACATTCTTCACTGACCTTTTCCAATTTGTCATCACGCATGGTCAACACACGGGCTGACAGTGCGGAACTCACAGTACTTGGCGACATCTGACACAATCAACAGCTCCACCATGGACCCACTACAGTACAGCAACTGTACAAAAACATATTCCAATAAATCATACAACTGTAAATTTACATATTCATGTCAATCTTATATTTGGAAAAAAAGTCCAAATTCATATCTACTGTACAACTGTTGCAGCAATATAACTGCAAACAAATTCATATCAATTATATAACTGCAAACATAAACATTCATATAAATCATACAACTACAAATATAATATATATAAATCATGTATATGCAAACATACGCATACACATCAATCATACAACTGCAGACATGTTTCTATCAATCATAAAACTGCATACATGCACATTCGCATCATATAACTGCATAAGCATACATATCAATCCTGCATGTATGTATGTATAAGTGATGAAAGTAACATAGCACAATAAATCTAATATATGCTGTGAATATGACACAGTCTGAAATTAGGAATGAAAATGATCAGATCACTCTGACATAATCAGCTTCCTTTACAACTATTACCAATGCCATAAGCACACCAACAGACTTTAATAACTAATCAAAAATTCATTCTATGACTAAATCAAAACTGTTCATGTGTTGTGTATTTTTCTGTTCAGTTCTACCATTTTTTGTTTACGTGCTGTATGTTTGGCGCAGTTCTGTCATTTTCAAACACAGGTTATCTCAAATGGTCACACATCTTAGAAGTACCACAGAACTCACCAGTTTCACAAATATGACTCTGAATGACAGCAGTCAAAGCAACAAACCTTAGGAGCAAGATCAAAGCTGAATTTCCGCCACTGTTTCGCAACATCTTCTGCAAACCATTCTCGTCGCTTCCTTTCATCAGCTTTTTCTTTGGCCCCTTCCTCTTTCACTTCTGGAGTTACTGTTCCTTGCGCACCTCCTGATTCCTCTTCTTCAGAGACAGAATCAAACTGTCCTGGGACGACATTACTGGCCATTTCATTGGCCAAATCAAACTGTGGGGGGTCATGCTCCTCGACTGTTTGGCTGTCAGATTCTGGCACACGTGACTGCTTGGTTGGTTCATCAGGATTTACATCATCACTTTTGACATCAGCGTCAGCATCACAGGGACTAGCACTTGTGGCAGACGATGCCTCCGTCAGGTCTGTGTTTGCAGTGGTCGGTGATGCTGAACATGCTGGTATTTCCACAACCTTCTCTGGGCATTCGCTGAAACATGCCAACTGTCAACCTTGTAACTACCAAATTAATTTACGCAAACATCTGTTTAGCGTTTAGCACAATTTTCTGAAGCTGGACCAAAGGACCAAAGTCTGTCTTAAAAAAATAAAAAATAAAAAATTTTCTTGAGTCAGAATGATACTAAATTTTTTTCCTGTTTCAAGGAAGATGGCTTCTGCCTGATTCAATTCATTAACATGTATATTAAAACTGTGTCTATATATTATTTTGTGCATAAAAAGCAGACATTTACCTGCACCAACACACCTTACCATCCAGTGATGCTGGAATACACTAATGACAAAATGTGGAACTCATTGTTATGGTCTTCAAAATAAAGATATGGAACTCGCCAGTATGAATCTATAAATTGTTCATGTGTTAATCCAATCAGCATGCAGTTTGCGAAGACTGGTCTACTCTGACCTCATGTTATAAATGTTGCAGCTCCCAGGACAGCAACGGTAAAGCTCCACTGCATTCATTCAAAACAGATCGTATGACATATTCATATCCAGCTATATACCAAGAAGAATGAAGGAAGCAGTTCTCTCTGATCAACCAAATTCTCTTCTCACCTCCTGCTTTCCCTCGCTTTCACCTGGCTAATCTTTTGGATGAGATGAAAAGGAAGGGTCCCAAGTATACCAAGCTCTTTGTGTGCAGAAAACAAATCAAGGCACTGGTTGAAATTCTTCATTAAAAAAGACAATTTTAATGGGTAAATAAAAAATATGTGTAGGCAGAAAAAAAGGGTGTGTCATACTGCCAGGATGCGCTCTCCCAGGATGTGCAGCCTAACTTCCTTGCAGAAAAATCTGCTGTACTGAAGTACTTTTACAATACAACACGATGAAATGCAGTACAATACATCACAATACACTCTTATACTACAGAACGCTACACAATAACACACTACACAATACAATTCAATATAGTACAGTACAATTTATACAATCAAGTTCAATACAATGCTAAGCGACAAGGCAATATTTAACAATAGTAATTGTAACACTAATAGTGATGCAGTTCACTGTTATACAATACAGTCCAATCTGGTTCATACAGTCCAATCCAGCCCAGCAGTGGCTATAGTGGTATGGGTAAAGTTGCATTGCTGCTGCCCCTCCTGCTGTTGTTATGAACCTACCTTATGTGGTATTCTGACTTCAGGTCACTAACAACTGGAAAAGTCTCAGGAAGCTGCAGTGCCTTCTCACCCTCTTTCACCAGGGCAGACAACTTCTCCTGGTCTACACCACTCACATAGCAATCAGCCTTCTGCAGACAGAACATCAAAACTGTTCATGATTCAACCACGAACGAAAAAAAAAAAAAAAAAAAATCTAATATGAGTGAAGACTGGATAACCACAAGATTTACAGCCGTGTTCAGTTTCAATACATTACAAGAGAAAGCATGGTGAACTTTCTATAACCAATGACTAAGACACTGCAGTCAAAAATGAAGGAAAACCAAAATGCTGGCCTGGACATAAACTGCTGGCCAATGTAACAACAAGCTGGAAACTGAACCCTGTATCACTTGACCGTTTTTCCTGACAGAAGTACATGGCAATTCGCGGTGCTCAGAGTTAGCACACATGCCAAATTTTGGCCAAACAGAACAGAAGAACTGGCTGTAGGCGTGTAGCTCTCACACAATTGAAAACATACAGTATACAACACCAGATTATAGTGTTACATGAGAATTGTCTTCAGCTTCGCAGAGGTCTGAGTAAAGCAGCTCTGATCCTCCCGAAATGGATACCAGAATCATTAAAACCTTGGAAGACAGCAGTGAGAATTATATATTAGAGTCTACTCTCGTCACTGGACAAGTCTCTGTGTGCACTGGCATTTTGTACTGATAGAAACAAATTAAAGCCTATTGTCTTCATTGGGCAATCCTACGCACACACTGTCATGCTTATAAAGCTGCACTCGAAAACAGATGCTTAAACAGATGCTTTACCACATCTTTCACACAAAAAAGGCACATGCACAATACAGATTTTAGAGACTATCCACCAATCAATACAGATTATTAATACAGATTTTAGAGAGTATCCACCAATCCACACTCAATGGTACCAACTACCAAGACAATATGTTTTCCTAAAGTAAATGAAACAGAATTTGTAACATCTGTGTAAACTTAAGTTGACACACATGTAACAGTTACCTTCTGTTCTTTTATCCAGTCTGGGATGGATTTCAGGTTGAAGGATGCCCAACTGCCACTGTAGTAACCATTTCTGTTGCCAAAATTGAAAAAAATTATTTCACTTCACATTAACAATCTCTCTATCTCTCTTTCCCTCTCATTCATTCCTCAGCTAAACAGCTAATGTTCAGTCAAACACTAGGCATGTTGTGCGTGTGTGCACAGGAGCCTGTGTGTGTGTGTGTGTGTGTGTGTGTGTGTGTGTGTGTGTGTGTGTGTGTGTGTGTGTGTGTGTGTGCACACGCATGTATGGGTGCATGCTTTTAAGCATGCTGGTATGCATGCATGCAGGTACACACACACGTGTGTGTGTGTGTGTGTGTGTGTGTGTGTGTGTGTGTGTGTGTGTGTGAGTGTGAGTATCCATCTCTCTCTCTTTCTCTCTCTCACACACATACACACACACATGTACTTAAACAAACACTAAAACATTTATGAGAAAAATAAATAAAAAAGAGGGAGAGACAGGCACTGGAAATGCTGCTCTCTCTCTCTTTTCTCTTCTCTGACTCTACACACACACACACACACACACATATGCACACACACACACATATGCATGCACAAGTGCACACACACACACACACACCCTCACCCCCACAGACACACAAATATAGAAAACACCCAACCTATCCAGATGCAGCACCGTCAGTCCAATTCTTGAAAAGGCAGCGGCAAGAAGAGTTTCCGGTAAACCTGCCCAGTTTAAAACATGAAGTTTCTGCATTATTGGACCTAATGGGAGCAACAACAACAAAAAAAGATATATACTTTTGATTTGTTCATGTTCTTTTCTTTTTCTGTCTCTGTCTCACTCTCTATTTTGATTTGCTTTACTTGAATTGTGTATTTGGTCAGTGAAATAAACAATTTTACCAGTGGATGGTGAGTCCACTGTTTCATGTCCATCTTTCCTTTGGCAAGTCTGGTCTTAGCACTGATACCATAACCCTTAGTGCCAGCAACTTCCAGACATGTATATATATAGTGAGGGAGAGGAAGATGTACAACACACACACACACACACACACACACACACACACACACACACACACACACACACACACACCTCTCATTCATTTAGTAATCTAATTTTTCAGTCTGGGATTATTTTCATATTTTATCAATTTCTTAAGTTTAACAACTTCGGTTAGTGTATTTTTTGAAGTTTCTCTCTCTCTGAGCTAATGGTTCTTATGGTTTGCCCTGAATTAAGTATCAGTTCCCCTTTTCTTATTTCTTCAGAACACTTTTGCAACTTTACATCAACATGCATAATGAATGTATAAATTCTTCTTCTTCCTTGGTAGCGACCACGATCAACTAGATGATGATTCTGTCACTTATGCAAGGGGTCCGAACTCGCAGAAGAAAAAAAAGCATAATGAAGCATAGTAAATAAATACATTTGAAAAATTAAAATGAAGTAAATGAAACTGCACCATATTAAGTTTTGACACTGAAAGTTGCTATTTTAAATTAATGAGTAAGAATTTTAGGTAACTTCACAAGTTCCTAGATAACGATTACCTGTTCCCAAAACAATAACATCAAATTCCTCAGGAAGATCCGAAGCCATCATTCAAGCCCTCCTTTCAAAAGGCGATGGTTCTGAACTTCTCGGAAGTTGGAACGATCTTTCCTTTTTCTAAGGGATCAAACTGTAAGACCAACACCGAGAGTGACTGTCTCAGATCAAATCAGTCGTCAATGATGCTGGCCCTCATGACAAAGCAGCACTCATAGTGATTTCCCTTTGGAAAATTAATCAAAGGAATAGTTCCCCTTTCAGACTTTCGAAAACAAGAAAGTTGCCTTGATAGGCCTGTTCAACAGCGATTCAACAAACAACAGAAAATGGCAAATCCGCTGTTTCCATCCCTCATGCCAAATGTTGTTGATCGTCTTTGGTTCGCCGTAGATAAACCATGTGACACAATGAGCAACAAACACAGCAAGAAGCGGAATATAATTCCTGGGTAAAGTTGCAAGTTAATTAACTGAACGAAGAGTTAAGGCAAGTAATACTACTACTGTTAGTGTTACTACTTTTATTACTTCTAAAGTAACTGAAGTTGTAGTTCGTATGAACAGAATGCATTACAGGCCTACTCTTTTTGTACAGTCCGTAGTTAATGTAAAGTCCGGATTTAGATGAATACCAGGTTCTGGACAAAAGATTAGTTTGCGAGTTTATTATAATAAAATGTAAAGTTCACTTGGGACTTTAGATAGCCTCACAGCTTTTAGTGTCCCAATCAACTTATTTATATATAAAACAGTGGTTGCATAATGCGTGCATAGGCTCAGGATTTATTTTACTCTATTCTGTCAAATTGAAATTTTAACATATTTAACTTTGCGTTAGTAACTATCCAGAAGGTTTTTGAAAGTATTCAAATCTTCTGCTTTTTTAGTGTGCGCAGGTAGTTTGTTCCAATATGGTGCCACTCTGTTACTAAAAGAAAATTTTCTAATATTAGTGCAAGAATATTTAATTTGGATGTTGTTATCAGAATTTTGTGTAATTTGATTAGAAGTTAGTTGAAAAAATCTGTTAAAATTTGTACTGTTAAGTCCCTTAAACAGCTTATGCAAGACTGCTGCTTTGAAGGTGGTAAGAACAGGATTGCGGTCTCGTTCTCAGATAATGCAATGTGTATCGCACTTATATGATTTTGACGATAATGCCTGCAAAGGGAAAACATGCACTGTTTGCAAGATTCTTGTGTAGATCTGTTCTTGAGATTATGGTATGCTAGCCCCAGCAGTGATTATCAAAAAAGAAAAAAAAGAAGAAGAAAGGATATTCATTCACAATTGAATCAGATTTAAGTTATGAACATGAGAAACATTATAACTGAGAGGTTTAATGTAATTTAGGATTTTTTGTAAATATCTTTCACTTTCTCTCTCTCTCTCTCTCTTGCACGCGCATATGTACGTGTACATGCGTGCGTGCTCGCTCACTCGTTCACTCATTGGGGTCTGTCTCACTTAGAAGCTCTTTCACTCTATGCTCCCCACTGATATATCTGTTTTGCGAGTAGTGTACCCTGTGGTAAAAAGGCTATTATTAAATACTTTAATGTAAAGTTTTAAAAAGGAATGAAACAACAAAGCTAACCAAAAACACGCCATTGCCAAACGTTGAATATTTTGTATTTACTGACTAAAGGGGAGCAATTATTATGTCCCTTGACATCTCAATTGACAGCCCTGGTTGATTCAGCATTTGTAGTCATTACTTCTCTGGTCCCACTCGCACCTTCTGGTGCATTTTATTCTTGTTAGCATTGTCAGATTTTTTTTTTTCCCTCTTTTGCAACTGACTTGGCTGCTACATAGTTGGCTTTTTTTTTTGACAGATCAACTTGCTGTTATGTTTTTTGTTTTGTTTTGTAACAAGCAAATTGCCTTAGCCAAGATGTTTGAAGGATTCATCATTATGTTCTCTTTTATGTTGTGATAGACTTGGGAAGAGTGTCAAATTCCCTTGCACCAACTTTATTCAGTACAGAAGACACAGCTGAGGAAAAATTTTACCGAAAGGCAACCTGTTATATTCTACTCATGAAGGTGCATTTGAAAATGAGTTTGGTGGAGTTTTAACCTCTTGCTTCAGCCGGTCAGAATGGATGTAGTCAAGGATGATGTGATGCACAGATGTGTTCCGGAAAACATTTTGTTGCATGTTTCTATCCACAGTCTGAAATTTCTAAACATGATTTCATTGCCTTTATAACACACAAATATACTCTACAGGGAGCCCTGCTAAATTTTGTCTTCTCAATGAAATCCTTTCGTACCATTATCAGCCTGTCCAAGTTTGCCCATCCATATGTGCCTACTGTCCTGGAATATCTGTATTTTTTGCTGGAAAATGTGAAAATTGATCATCATTCCAGATGTGTATGACTGCAGATTGCATACTAGGGGGAGGGGAAGAAGGAGGGGGGAGGGGGAGAGAGAGAGACAAAAGGATGCATTTTTTTTTTTTTTACATATGGACAAACGAGATGGCAGATGGAAAGTTGTAACTCAAAGATTTGCTCATGAATTTGAGTCCATAAACTAGCTGGAAATGAAAGAGACTAATTGACCTGAAGCTTAAAGCTCCGAGGAAAAAAAATTGTTAGCTGTAGCAAACATATCAGGGTATATGCGACTGATGAAAATATAGAATCCTGAGAAAAAAGGGAAAAAATGTATTGCCACCAGATCTTCAGTAGGAAGGACAGAAAGAGGAAAACTTTGATTGTTGTATTGTCTGCTGTAGTGCACATTCTCCATCAGTCATGGTAACCATTATGATGTGAGTGTGTGAACTTGTATACATCTGCACATCATCACATTTGCAAAAATATTATGTGTTCATAAAAATTCCTAGTATATGTTTCAGTTTCTTTCTGATTTTTTTTTACATGATCTTCTCCAGATCAAAAAACTTTGTATTTGGGGTTTCTGCCTGTTGATAACATGTTGCATTCATAGATATAACATGTACATATCCATCAGTGTGACATTATTAACAAAGTTTGAGGTTTTTGGTTGCTTTTTTGTTTTTTGCATTTTGTGCAGCCACAGTCAATATAATGCCTGTTGATACTTAGTGCATTCACAGATACATATACATATCTGTCTGTGTGACATCGTTAAAAAAGTTTTGTTTTTTGTTTTATTGTGAGTGGCCACAATCTACACTTTGACTCACTTACCTGCGAATCATGGGATTCAGCCACCTTAACGGGCCTCGAAGGTCCAGGAGAAAATCAACAACGGTAGAAGACAGAAGAACAAAAACTTAAATGTGGAGTTGTCAGATCACTACCACGTTTAACTTAGCTCATATACAAGTTTTACCATGTACATTACGTACCCTGACATGATTCAATATTGTGCCAAACACACATGCACATACACACACACACACACACACACACACACACACACACACACACACACACACACACACACACACACAGTTCCCCCTCCCCCCCTGCTCTCCCCATCACCAGCCTGCCTGTTTTTGAACTCAGCAGCTGGAGAATTCTGGTCTGGACAGTCATGGAATTTCATTTGGACGAAGGGAGGGTGGATGTCCTTATTTTTTTTTTTTTAGCCTTTTGTTAGCAGTTGTGCTGAATGGAGTGGCTTCAGTAAGGATTTTCTTCTGTGGCCAACAGGGGGAAAAAGTTACCTGCCTTTTTCTTTTTTCTTTTTAAGTTGCAGAGCATTGGTTCGAAGGATCCTCATGTGGTGCCTATTGGAAAAACGCTAGAGGTATGGAATATTTTTTTTCATGGCAAACATCATTTTTTCTCTGCATATCTGCATATCAACCATTAACCTGAGTGTTTGAGTTATCTGAATACACGTGTATGTGGACATGATTTGACTTTTACCCTCCAGTCAGTCCATCTGGGCAAGTGGCATTTTCCATTGACTTGTCTGACAGGGCACCATAATAAACGATATCTCTCCCTTGGAAAAAAAAATCAGAATGCTCCTAACTTGCAGTAAGTTTCTTTTTGGCAGTCAATTAAGAATTAGTTCTAATGTGTTTTTGATGACCTGACTTTGTTTCCTGTCTTTAGTTAAAACATGAATTACAGTACGTGACATTGTCGTAACAGACGTACTAAGAACATGCATTATTATTGTGAAATCAGTGATGACCATAATTTTATGACTGCTATCGCTGTGCAGTTATCATTGAGGTTGATTACATTCTGCTGAGTTTTGGGAAACACTGAGAGTTTTTGTTTTATTTCCTTTTGATTTATGTTTGTTTAATATTCAAGAAATGATCTATATCAGTCATGACAATGAGTGTAGACCTATTCTCTTGTACAGTCCCAAGGTCTAAATTGGTCTTAACTGTTTTCCACAGTAATCTCAATGTTTGCAAGCTATCTACATAAGTACATTGAGTTCTGATGTTTGAGTGAATTTCCATAGTCACTTTGTCTCATATTATGATTGATAAAAGTCACACTAATTTATCTTAAACCCAGTGTGTCCCTCAAGAATATTAGAAAAAATGTGTTTGGTGATGGTTCTAACTAGCTAATAGAGTTAAATTGTTTTGAAACACCCAAACACCATATCTGACCTGAATCTCAATTTTGCAGATGGTATATCCCATTTTCACTGTCTGGTTTTTAGAGCAGCTTGTATGTTTTCTTTCTTTCTTTCATTTTTTTTCTTGTAAATCATTTTTGTCATGCAGGTAAAGTTTCCATACATGTATTCATGTGTGTATGTCAGTTCATCATAAGTGCCCAGAAAGAGAGTACGCATTGTTTTTTTGTGTGCACTACATGTTGATTTTACAGCCATTGTAGGTTAAAGGCCATTTTAGATATTTATGTCAGGATATTATGTCTAACAAATGCTATTCATTATTGTTATTGTTATTATGAATACATTGTGTTTTCCTTTTTGTCTAGATATTGTGTCCAACTAGTGCTGTTGATTATTATTGTTCTTATCATGTTGCTGTTGTTTGCTTTTTCTTACTTCACATTAACTGATGAGAGAAAGAGAAGAAACATGTGAAAAAAAAAAAAGGGGGGGGGGGGGGGGGGGGGGGGGGGGGGGCAAGGGGGGGGGGGGGGTAGAGGAAGGGTGGTTCATGTTAAAAGAAAACAAAAGGCCAAATTATTTGTATTATGTATGTTTCATAGTCTAAGCTCTCTGAAGAAAGGTATACCTATGCAAAGGACTGAGGGCAAGGACTGGAGGAAAGAGAGTATCTTTGAAACCTGATGCAAGCGTAAACTCTAATCCAGATATGCAATTGAGAAGACTTTTTTGTGCAGCAAATGGACGAAGAAGATGATGAAGATGAAGACGATGAAGGAGAGGATGATGAAGAAAGTGACACAAATGACGATGAACTGGACACGGACATGATGGATGACAGAGATTCTGCTGATGATGCCAGTAACTGTAAGTTGCTATGATGAGTAGTTGGATGATGCCGATGAATTCTGAAGGTTCATGTGACTAAATAATATCATTCAGCCCATTAAAAAGTTGCTGTGACTATTTGCAGTATGTAAGCCAGATACTGTATGTTGCTGTGACTGCTATGTATGCCAGTAAATGTAAGTTGCTGTAGCTATTTGCTGTGCATGCCATTGAGCTGTTTCCTCCCAGTTTCTGTAAGATGCTATGCAAAGTACAGATGAACACACAAAAACCAGGGTGCAAAGTAACGTTGAATCAGTGAATAATACAAAACAGACAAATAAATTTTCGAAAACGTATCTTCTCAGACATTATCAAAGATAGCAGTCGGATGAGATTAAGAATGACAGAGGCCTGTGCTTAGAAAGTCTGCCTTTGAGAAGAGAACTTTGCCATCGAAGAATAGCAACAACAAACATATCTAATTTCTAGTTCTCTTCAAGGCTGTTGACAGGACATATTGCCACAATTTCCTATGTCAGAATGCTATATTCTTATTATTTGCATTTATCACAGGAATGTAAACATTAACAATATTTGCATCGTGAAGTCTGATTTCTATAAGATAGCAGTTTGAGTTATATCTTTGTCAGTGTGTCGTTAGTTCAGTTCAAAGTGTTTATACCATGGCCAACTGCATCCATACCATGGCTGTCTCATCGTCAGAATCAGTTCCATATGCTTCGACATCAGTTAATCAGTGTGACTTTAAACATAAATGGAAATGCCTTGAAAGACACACTTTAGCACATTTGTATGCCTTAAATGCACCAGATTGCAGAATTTTCAAGTCTGATTTTAAAAACAGGCTGGATTCTCCTACATTTCCTCATACTTTTTACAGTTGGCTCAGTGCTGCATCTTAAGTCACTTTAGAAATGCACATTTTATATGGCTTGACAGTAATGTGTGTATATATTTGGCAGTGAAATATCATTGTCCATGGTCTTTCTTGTGTTGATGCTGACATAATTGAGATGTCAATGTTTGGGGCAGTGTTATAGAACTCATAATCTTTTGTTTCAGATTGAACTTTTTGGGAGTGAATGGAACTGCTGTGAATGATTGGACAGCCATCTGGTCCTGCTTCCCTATGCAGTGCTGCGCGTGACCACTGCAGTTCTGTGGCTTGTATTTGTCTCCTTGTTTGAAGTGCAATAAATTTGTGGAAATCAAGCAGTTCTGTTGGCTGTAAATCTTTACATGTGCCACAGACTTACTCCTAAATACACATGCACCCAAGTGCACGCGCATACACACACCCACACACACATGTGCACACACGCATACACACACGCACACAAGCACACACTCATTCTCATGGAAATAGTTTACCATCAAATTAATCTTGTGTGAGACTGACATTAAACAAATGGAAGAAGAGAACTTTGTTTCTGTACTTGTTGTTTCTGTTTTTTTTTTAATTTTTATACAAACTGACTTCATTTCAAACATATTATGAAAAATATGTTAATTTAAACTAATTAAAATCAGGTAACAATATATATTTGACTGAAATCTCTGTCTGTTATTGTCTCTATCTGTCTGCTCCCCCCCCCCCCCCCTCTCTCTCTCTCTCTCTCTCTATCTCTCTCAAAAAATGTACCATTCTAAAAATATATGAAAGTCAGATAACAAAACAGTTGACTGAAAATCTTTCTTTTTCTTTCTCACTCTCCTCTCCCCCCCCCTCCCCATGAACACACACACACACACACACACACACACACACACACACACACACACACACACACACACACACACACACACACACACACACACACACACACACACACACACACACACACACACACACACACACATGCTCCTTTATCCTAGCATTTAAGAGTGCTTACAGACCACTTTAAAAGATAGAGAAAGGGAAGCAGGTAAACAAAACCTTAAATATACAGTCTTGCAACCAAATATTAAAGAAAGCAAAGGATAAACCCTGTCACATCCACATGTATTGGAATTACAGACTTTTCTGTGTTCTCATTAATCAACATGAATTAAAGGGGGGGAAAGTCTCTTTTGTATCATTAGTGACCTCGCTAAAGTTTGTTGATGACTAGAAGGCCAACTGGGAGAGCACCTCCTCCATCAGATGAATCTTGGATTCACTCTGACCTAACCAGATGCACCAGGGGAAGTAATTTTTGATATGGACTGAAGAAATTGCTCCTAAAATACTTTCTCACTGACCATGCAAAATATGAAATTTCAAGAAAGTCATCAATCTGCACCAAAATGTAATTGGTTCATCCTCCGAGCGCATTTCGCCTTTCCACCCCAAATTTGGTCAAAACTGGTTTCTTGCATAATAATTCTTTTAACTATTTTGCTGAAGATTCTTGGACATGCCATTTTGATACAAAGGAAAGCCTATATAAAGAAGAAAAAGACAATCCAAAAGGACAAATGCAGAATACTTAATTGAAAAAAAAAGGGTAAGGAAACTCTCACACAAAACCACATACATAAGAAATAAGCTGTCAATTTTATTTGGTATGGCCAAATAGACATTGTTTTGGGGAGAGTTGGGAAGAATAGAAAAGGTTCGAAGAAAAATAGAGAAAGAGCCAAGAGAAGCACACACACACACACAGACACACACACAAGAGCGTATGCGCATGCATGCACACACACACACAATTAGACAAATAACATAAAAAAAGTTATTCTTTACAGATAATGGAAGCAAAAGATATCGTAAGATTGCGTGTTTTTCTTCTTCTTTTCTTTTATCATTGAGCTGTGAATTATGTGGTATTTGTAATGAGCCTGTGAGTTCACAAATTTGAACTTCCATGTGGATTAAATAAAGTATATTGAACTGAATGGAATAGACTCTCTCAGACAGTGAACTAATGACTACCTCTCATAAACTGGAGAGCAAGCAAATCACAAACAATGAAATGAAGACACATGGTCACCAACATAAATACTCGAGGTTTTTGTATGAACATAAACTGGCATTATGCCCCTGTACTGCATCAAATCATGCAAGCTATAGGTCTGTTTGGACAAACTTTAGTGGTAAACATGAGTTGATGTCTCATCTGTCTGCTGCCTGAACAAGCTGAGCAAAGTTGCTTCTACTTCCTTTTTCTATGACTAACTCTCAACAAGATACTTTAATCAGGTTTATGCTACATTTTGCCTTACCTTCCTCGACTTACAATGCTTCTTTTTGTTGCTGACTCTGACTGTGCCTTATGAAAGGTTTGGGGATCAATTCTTAATTAGATTTTGTTTTTCATTGATTGACATCCCCTCAACTTCCTGTGCCTTAGTGTTCACCAATGTTGGTCACATATCTAGTGCAACCAGGAGGAAGCCCAGAAGTCTTGCATCCAGTGTTGATGTGGCTGCCAGTCCTCACCTTACTATGGGGACAATGACGTCAGATCCTTTTCATAGCAAAGACGGTTTATTTCTGAGGGATGACTCTTGAGTGTAAGAATGTTCTATCTACATGTAGATAACTAAAGGTTTTTGACTGTAACAACCAATATCCCTTGGTCAGGTTTTAAGAGGGGCAGTGAGACAGGGGAAGGATGAATTGACCCCCTGGACGTGGACACTGCAGCCAAGGATCTGGTGATGCTGGAGACAAAGAGGCCACAACTAGTCATCCACACAGAGGCATCTGTGGGCATTTCTCTTGGCCCCATCCCTGGTCTTCTCAAGTTAAATACACACAAAAACTGTTTCATGGTTTATGGAAAAGAGGTTTCCTACATGGATACTGGATTCAAAAGCAAACACACCATTTCCAAAACATTTTCCTTCATGTCATATTTCACTACAACATTTCAATCTTTGTCTTGATTTATTAGTCTTGGCTAATCATCTCCGTTTCAGCAATCATTACTGTGTCTGTCCCCAAACCCCTCTGCCTCAAATCTAGCAAACTGATTTAATAGTTGATCATATCAAAACAATCAGGAAGTCTGTTTGTTTGTTCTGTTTGCTGTATGTTGACATTTCTGCCAGGCAATGTTGTGTCATAAGCAGCACCTTTTTGGAGCTATGGGCATGTAATGAATATAATCATGGCAGAGAGTTGCCCTACTTGTTCGTTACAAACTGTCAAGTAATTAGGAGACTGTCACTTTTAACTTCACAACAGAAGGTGGCGTTACTATTCCTACACATCTAGCCTTCTGTAATTTTATCTCAAATCATCAAAACTGAACTAATCACCAGCCTATGTAACCACAGTGGGAGCTGAGTTCAAGACTCTTTGTTTACGAAATGTGGCTTAGATGAGACACTTATGGTTGAAATCACATACAGACTACTCTGTCCTGTAAAATGTAAGCTTGCAAATATCTTTTGAGCTGCAATGAATATAGAAGTACAATTCACTATCCATGCACAGAGTGTTTGTTCCCTTTGCAGAGATCATAATTCTTAGTCATCCTTCCAGCCTAGTCTATACCCAGAGGTATACAGAGTGCACAAACTTACAGCTCATGACATAGGGTCACTTAACCTGGGTTAACTTACATATTTGGGGTCACATGATCTTTAACAGCAATGATGTATGTATTGGATGAAAGACCTGGGGTGAAGGAGACATGTGGGTATGGGGGTGGGTGGGGGTGGGCTGGTTACCTTTACCGTGCTTCCTGGGTCTTCCATGATCCAGTGACTCAATAAAAACATCATATCTTATGAACAGATAGAGCTATGCTCACGAAATCTTAAGAGTTTGTCAACAATCGTAATAGCTTAATAGCCGTTGGTCACAGAATTTTCATGCATGCCACAATCAATCAGCATAATAGTCGCAATTTCCCCATGACCTGTACATTTTAATGGGTTGCACATGACCTGCGCCATCGGTTGAGGAATAAGCTGCTGAACCGCCCTAAGGTGTGGGTCTTACAAGACCCGCATGATCTGAAAGGGATAAGGAACAGGGAAAAGCCTCTACAAAATGTGTAGGTCTTTGGCGACCTGCAGGATCAGGTCTGCGTAGTCAAAAAAGACATCCGGTAAAGGTTAATAACACAGACCTATGGAAGAGCAGAGACTTGCAGGCCAGTTCATCTGAATGAATTGCTGACACTGCAAGAAGTCAGTGACAGTTCAGCTCTCCCCCCTCTGCTCAACCTCCCTGAAATTAATAGAGGACAGACATGTCTGTCTGCTCAAAGGCCCCATGCAGCCTGCCCGTCTGTCTTCTCCCCTTCTTAAATTTACCAGGCTAAAACACCACCACCAGATAAAAATGGCATCTTCTAAGAAATGGATTTCAGATTTATGATGCAGGTGATGAGGGTGGAGGGGATATTATGGTCTGGAAGATAACTAGCAGAAAACAGTGTCAGAAATTCCAACCAGAGGATGTATGCTTAGTCCACAATGGCCCGTGCAACTGCCAACTGTGCTACGCCTATTGCATGATTGGTAGATTGCTGTTCGACAGCCTACAGCATGATGGGCAACTGTGTGATAATTCTTATGATTATGTGTGTGTAGATAATGAGTACGAAAATGTGCAACAAGCTGTGTGTGTGTGTGTGTGTGTGTGTTTTTTTCTGTGTGCCCGTGTTGGTTCTGTAAGTGTATAAGGTCATCTTTCTCTTGTTTTCCCGCTCCAGAATGCACACACACACAGTGTCTCGTGTATGATCTTTCTTGTTTTTTTTTTTCTCTCTCTCTCTCTCTCTCTCTCTCTCTCTCACAGATTTTACGGACTCAGGAGACCCGAGTAGAGCCAAATGTTTGAACAATCAACCACTTCCAGTATAAGAACAGAGCCCTTTCGTGTTCAGGGAGATAACACAGCTAATGGAGTTATTTCCCATTAGCCGGAAGTTGATGCGACACCATTTTTATGAGAATAAATTCTAAAATCTTAGGTGAGTATCACATTTTTTGTTCAAATCTGGGAATAATTTTGTTTTTTGATTGTGTACAGATGGGCACGCTCACGTTGTCTTATGAAAAACTCATGAACAGGAGCCCTGGGATTCAGCAGCAATGGCTACCTCGGTGGCTATAGCAGTAGCGTACTCGGTAGCCTGGCCGATAAGCTGAGTAGCTGCAGGACTGTCTGCTAGTGCTACTTCCAAACCTTGACAACATGATGATCATGATGAACTTGTTTCTGGTTCCCCGTGTGTATTTCTTTCGAATCTTGTTGGCAAATAGCACACCAAGGAGTCAGTGAATAATGAACAGAACTCGTCAGCTTTTCAAGTGTACGCTGAAATCGTGGAACGGCGAACCTGCGAGTTCAGTAGCCCTATGCTAATGCTTTCGACACAGCAAGTCCGTCATTCACTCATTAGTTACTCGCTTTTCTTCTTATTCTTCTATCCGCACCCTTCCTCCGTATAGTTTACACAGAGAAGCCACTTTGAAAGAGAAAGTGACCTGCTATTTGGACGTCTGCTCTGTTAGCGGGGCGCGCGCGCGCGCGTGTGTGTGTGTGTGTGTGTGTGCGCGCGCGCGCACACACACAAATCTGTGTTTCACTTTTTGCTTTTTATTGGTATTAAGATCTACTATTTAAAAGCTATATCCACATTTATCTCTGTAAGAAAAGACAATCTAATGACTCAATGACTGACTGCCTTTTTGAGTTAATCGTTGAGCTTTCAGTCAATAGATTATTTTCTCTTATTGGGATAAAGGTGGACATTGCAGCCTTTAAATCCTTGCAATCATATGAAAAATAAAATGCATTTATCAATTGATAGACAGAACTTCAGATTATCGGTGCGCCCATGAGATTTTCCTGTGAAATTTGTAAAAATGGCATGTCACATACCAAGCTTGAGCACCAGGGTGTTGTGCCCCTTTTGCCATAATGCTGAGATGGGAAGTGGTCTCTTCTCTTGCACTCAGTTTTGGCAACCACAGTTCATTCTATGATATGAATGATCAGCTTTTGATCAATCTGGAATAAAACAAGCGACAAGAGATAAGGATTTGGGGCAGAATAGAGTAACATCCCTTTGTAATTGCCCCTCAATACACATTGCATTTTTAGCGCTGGGTGGCAGTGACAAAAAAATCCTTGTTGCAGCAGATTTTTTTTTCTCAAGAAATCAAACTTTACAGTTCAAAATTGTGATAAATCTTCCTTCATGAAGGGTTATAGATATACCCTGCCACTACCCACCACCACTACTACTACTACATCACATTCCACCCTCCACCTTTCCTTTCCTTTCCTTTCCTTTTGTCCCTGTCCTCTCCTCACCCTCCCACCTACCCACTACCCCCCCTGTTTGTTCATATTGCAAAAATTATGTGAAAGGACAATTTTTTTAATTTATTTTATTTTTGCATATGCAGGCTGATACTCCTGCTGAAACTCCCCGTATAGACAGGCAGGGGTTAATCCTATCTACCCAACAAAGGTAGTGGAGTTTTGTGTGTGTGACTGTATTTTATCCTGTCATTAAGGCAGCCATACTCCATCTTCGGGGAAACAATTATTTTAAAGTAATGCTCAAATTCATTTTCTTCCCCGACTCTGACACTCTCTCTCTCTCTCTCTGTCTCTCTCTCTCTCACACACACACACACACACACACACACACACACACACACACACACACACACACACACACACACACACACACATGCACACACATACACTCACAGTCACACTCACTTACACTGGATAAATAGCATACACATACACAGTGTCCAATAGGCAAAAACGAAGGCACATTTATGGTGCTTGTTGCTAATGACTTACTAAAGTTGCATCAAAGCTCGGAGATATTAACTTAGTTTGTCTCATGCTTTTGCGTTTTGTCCCCTTACTTAAAACTGTCACGGGACATGTGTCCCATGATGATTGAAAAAAAATCCAGAGCTCTGAATAAATATCCTAAGTTTAGGTTTATGTTTACATATACACAAGTAAACTCGTTTTCGCCCTGCACCTGAGCAATGCTCACCACAGACCTGCACTCTGCTGTGCTCTGGTGACAGAACTGATGTACTCAGGCATGTTTAATTTTAAATGTATGTAAGTAACAGATAATGAGTTGAACATAGCAGCAGATACAGAAAATTGCTTATATCATGTTGAAGTTTTGAAATCATTGAAGCTAAACTGAGTCTGTAGTTTACATTTAAACAAGGGTTTAAAAAAAACGTAGGGGAAAAATGTTAACAAAAACCATCATGATTCCAAGGGTACATTATGTAGCAATAAACATGCTGCAGAACAATTTCCAAAGGTACATTTTAATGTTACATGTTGTAAAACAATTTGTTACAAGTGTGAAGTTCGCATCACGGTAGAATTATTATTTCCATATTAGAATTGAAATATAGTACCCACTTTGTTAGCAGTGAATTTGTTTTGCTTCCTTGCAAAACAATTTCTGAGATATTACAGTTAAGGTGAGGTATCCCTTACAGTTACACTCAAGCAGTTCAGCCCAAACTGGCCGGGCAGGAGAGGTTGCCCAGGCTGTAAACTTGGGTTGAAATGATGATGTAAATTAGCACTTCTTGAGTTCTTCTTAGCTCTTTTGAGAGTCATTTGTGCATCACACTGAAGAATCATGCACTGAACACATGGAACTGGGTGATTAGAGAAATGTTAACTGATAACCAAACTCAATTATCTGTCAACTTTCAATGCAAAACTTTGGGTTCATTTAATTGTGTGATGAACGTATTATGCATTTGTATGGAGAAAGATAGTGTGTTTGTGCTTTTTACATGACTTATTTTTTGTTATTACTCAAAATGGCTCCTAAATAGGTTTGTTGTTACTCAGAATGGCTCATAAATAGGGGACATCAGCACGGTTGCATAGTTTCATGAACAGTTTCGTTGAGAACTCCAGGAGCATTTTTATGTAAGTTGAATACACAGATTTTCAGTGTAAACAAAGAGAAAGGAAAAAAAAATCATCCTTTTTAGGATTTTGCAGTGCCTGGAAAAAAAGTCTTGATTTCTTTTTATTTTCATATATAGTGTCTGGGGAATAAGTTACATAAAATCCAAATGCTTTTGGAAAAGTTTGGGAGTAACTAAGCATTATTTTTATTTTATTAAATAAATGTTAGCAAACTGCCAATAAAAAAACGTGGACAAACAAATCACAAGACAAAACATGATGCATTTCGACCTCTTAGGTCTTCTTCAGGTGAGATACAAAACAATTAAGACAACGAAAGTGAACAAGCAATCACTTATCTTCAATCACTTCAGCTCAGTGTAGCCTTTGAAGGAGATTCCCTTGATTTTTATCGCATTGTTTTTTGAACAGTCAGAGGCTTGAATTTTAGGCAGATCAGCTGTAAGGGCTCATGGCTCTGAATAGGGGCAGTATTGTTATTCTTCTTGAAGGTGTCCTCTCTCTGTCCTAAACCATGCATTTGTGTGTATGTGAACACATATGCCTACCAAAATTGGGTTTGATTTTGATTCTGTGACCAGTACTGTACAATGTTTTTTTTTTTCTTAATACCAGTGGCATTTTGACAATGTCAATCACAACCACCAACAAACAGCTCGTGCTGGCAGATTACTGTTGCAGTGAAGGGTTTGTAATGTGAATGATTTACATATAGATCTGAAATTCATTGTTCTTTTTAAGGAGTAGCATGCTTGCTATAGATTGACATTTGTCCAGAGGTCATTTTGCCAGATGTTGTCAAAGAGAAGTTCACTGATGTGATGTGTCATCAGATCTCCCACCCCAAACTTTTTCACACACACACGCATGCGCACGCATGCACGCATGCAGGCACACACACACACACACACATGCACACACACACACATACACACATACACACATGTACACACACAGTGACATACACACATGCACGCACACACACACACACACACAAAAACACACACACACACACACACACACACACACACACACACACACACACACACACACACTTTATTTTCTTGAAATTTTCATTGTTAACTTTACTTTAATCCACTTTTGCTTCGCTTCCAAGAGTAGCAAGCTTTTGGGGGTCTGGTGTCTGTACAAGTCAGCAGACTAAGTGTTCTTTTCAGAGCGCCTGTGACAGCAGTCCCCTGTGAGGTCAGATGCCATGTCGACAGGGGACAAAGTCACGCTCACCAATGCCTTGGAGAATGTGGATGTGCTGGACGAGCTGGTGCTGCCCGACCAGCAGCCCTGCATTGAGGCTCTGTCAGCCCTCCATCCACTACCGCGCCAACCTGGACACCAACTTTACCGACAAGGCAGCCTTTGTGAGCGGCCAGGCCAGTATATAGAACAAGCCACAGTGCAAGCCGACTTGGTGAGTGAAGGGATGGGCAGTTAGAGAAAGGTCTGAGGTGGTAGGGGAGGGAAGTTTTGGATGAGGAGTGAAATACACACTATGATTGTATGAATTAGAAAGCAGGCAGTCCAGGTGCATAATGCAAGTTTATGTGCGCACCAACTTGACGTCTGTAGAGGGAGGGGAGAGAGAAGGTTGTTCAGGGGGATGGGGGCGGGGTGGGGGGGAAGGGGGGCAAGCAAGCTTTTGCAGGGGTCAGACAACCAGCCATGTAGTTTGTACAGTCTGTGTATAAGAAAACTGAGTGAGACGAATGTGTGTGTGTGTGTGAGTGTGTGTGTGTGTATGTATGTGTTTTTGTAAGCATGTGTGTGTGTGTGTGTGTGTGTGTGTGTGTGTGTGTGTGTGTGTGTGTGTGTGTGTGAAGAGGGAGAGAGAGAGAATGGCTGTGTGCATGCTCATTCATATTTTGAGCGCGTGATCTTTGCCAGGATTATGTGCAATGTATTATCAGGTTTTGCAAAGAAAAGGATACAATTTAATGCTCGTACGTTGGCTGTGTGGTTTCTCGTGAAATATATGTGAGCTGTATGCATTATCATGATGTGCATGGGAGATATGTGTTTTATTATAATATGCCTGTGTAGTTTATCAAGAGTCTGCAGGTTTAAATTGTATTGAATGACATGGTAGAATATAGGGTGGTGTTAGAATAATCGTTATTAGTCTTTGTCTCTTCGGTTTTTTGTTGTTGTTTTGTTTTGTTTTAGAGTTATCTTTTCTAAACTTTGTTGCCCCTTCAGCTGTTGGTGTTGTGTGTGTGGTGATGACAGAACACATTATTGGAGGAAGGGGAGGAGTATGCTGTCATGCTGTATACCTGGAGATGCTGCTCCAGAGCTCTACCTCAGGTCAGGCCTCCTCTTGTCCTTGGTCCACTGTGGTGAAAGCCCTAAGGACTGAAGTTGCAACTGATCTTGTGAAAATGCTTGTAAATCTTTGTATTGGTCAGTTTTAGTTTCCTTATGGATTGTCTGGTTTTGAGGTGTGTGTGTGTGTTTGCGTGTGTGTGTGTGTGTGTGTGTGTGTGTGTGTGTGTGTGTGTGTGTGTGTGTGTGTGTGTGTGTGTGTGAGAGAGAGAGAGAGCATGCACGCTTGCACACACGCGCACACACACACACACACACACACACACACACACACACACACACACACACACACACACATCCACGCACACACACGCACACACGCACACACACGCACGCACGCACGCACGCGTGCACACATGCACGCATGCACACAACACAACACCCACCACCCACCCACCACACACACACACACACACACACACACACACACACACACACACACACACACACACACACACACACACACACACACACACACACACACTCACACACAATGCACACTTTTTGGCCATCCATTTAAAAATGGGATTGCATTATCATTTTTGTCAAATAAGAAGATAGCCTTGTTTATTGTTTACGTAAAGGAAAGCGGTTACCTGGATATGTGTGTGTGTGTGTGTGTGTGTGTGTGTGTGTGTGTGTGTGTGTGTGTGTGTGTGTGTGTAGTATGTGTATGGATGTAGGTGTGTGTTTGTGAGTGAGTAGGTGACTGATCATTTGATTGATAACTGATCATAATAAATACAAAGGTTAGGTCACAATCTATATGAGATGTATAGGTACAAATACAGATTTGATTAAAAATATTTTCATGGTATACCTCTGGAATCAGCATATTTTCTGTTCAAAGATAAAGGTGTTGTTGGCAGTTTTGTTGTCTGCCTTCAAGCAATTTTGATTCAAATGTTTCAGTTCCTGCATGATTACCTTTCAGACCTTGTATTACTCATCCCCTTTTCTTTAGTTGTACCTGTTGTTGATCCAACAGCAGGCACATTATGATTAAATATACCTTTCTTAATGATAGTGTTTTCGAGTTTGATGAATGATCAATTAAATGCTTTTTTTCTTTTATGTTTTACTTGCTTGTGCATGGTATGATATGTAATAGAACTATGACATGGGACAGTGTATTAAAATTACATAACTGCCTTTCCTGCTCAGGTCAAAAGCAATGAACAGCCTAACCGCACCCAGATCTACCAGAAGATTGTGGAGGTTCTGGAGCCTCAGGTCAACAAACTCATGCAGTTTATGTTCTTTCAGGTCAGCAGTTGAGCATAAGTTGTTTCAATACTGTACAATACAATTACGCTGTTGTGAAAGTACGTATTTGAGTTTGGAATTGTATATACAGTGTAAATGTAATCATGTGCTTCATGTTTTGCTTTAGGGGCAGTATTGATTCAAAATAATGAAACCATAGTTTGCTGTAAGTGTTAAATTTTTTTTTTGCATGCCCCTGATGTGGATATCAGGGTCTTGAAGTACAATCCGAATCCCTGCCGTCTGGAAACTCTGTTGGACCTTACTAAGTTATTCCTTTGTACTGACATTCCTTTAACTTTGCCTTTTTTACTTTTGTTTTTTTATCACTGTCTTCTACTGTTCTGGTTGTTTTTGCCTTTGTGGCCCCTTCTCTGACCTATAGTTTTAGAAAGTCTTTGTATGTGTTGTTGCTGTTGTTGTTGCTGGATTCTGTGGAGCTAGATAATGAAATTGCGTACACTAACGAGTACGGATTCTTGCTGTCCATTCTACAGTGTCAGTATGTCTTAATAGCTTGTGTGTGTGTGTCTCTGTGTGTGTTTTTGTATGTATGTGTGTGCGTGTGTATGTATGTGTGTGTGTGTGTTTTGTGTGTGTGTGTGTGTGTGTGTGTGTGTGTGTGTGTGTGTGTGTGTGTGTGTGTTTATATTTAAATGTTTGTAAATCATTTTTTTTAACTGACCCCTGAACACAACTTTTTTCTTGTATGTTGTGAGAGCCCTGAAAAGGCTTTACGTTGTCAACTGGGCTAAAGTTACGAAACCAAAATAAAAAAACAAAACCCTGTTGTGTATTGTGTGCAGCGTAAAGCTATTGATAGCTTCTGTGCTGAAGTGAAGCGCCTGTGTCATCGGGAAAAGAGAAATGACTTTGTGTCGGAAGCCTACTTGCTGACTCTTGGCAAGTTCATCAACATGTTTGCTGAGTTGGACGAGCTGAAAAACATGAAATCCAGTGTCCGCAATGACTACTCTGCTTACAGAAGGTCAGCTTGCTTTTGCAAGGTGCTTGGAGAGTGAAGGCTGTGGTTTTATGTTATCTTTCCTTTGGTCTGAAGTGTATTTTCTGTTCTTGTTATCTGTAACATAAATGACAGAGTGATGATGAAATGGTGTTTAATTGGATTTTTTATCAGAATAAGTGTATTGTTGGTGTTTTGTGACTGTGTGAGGACACAATCAATAGATGTTCAGATCACCGAAAACAACAGTCATTATTTTATGTGGAAAAATACTGTTGTGACAGTGGTCAGCACTAAGTTCATTTCAATATTTTCTTCCATCAAACCACTGGACTCTTCATTTATAACTGAAGGCATTCAGGGCTTGTACAGTTGTTGTAAATAGAGAAAACCCCCACATCTGTAGGTACTGTAGGCACACATACCTAGGATTCTGCACTGCATTATGCTGTAGACATGCAGACAGATCCACCTGACAGAATGCAATGCCAGGTAGGCTGAGAGGTATAAAATGTTTCTCACTGAAGTGATGTAAGTACGTACTTATGATTACTACCAGGGGAAGAAAGAGGCATGTGACCTTATCTTGCAGACATGCCTTGTTTATCACCTGTGGGTCCAAGTCTGGTCTTAAGTGGCAGATCTGGAGCCTGCGCTGTATAGAATCTCAGAGGCCTGAGGAGGAAAAATCCAGCTCTGAGGGTATCGCCTAGGCATTAGGAATAATATTGTGAGAGCCAGTAATGACCCAGATGACCATGATAATTGCGACTAAAGTTGGTACCTCTGCAATCCTCACGTACAGGGCAGCTCAGTTCCTGAAGGTGATGGCTGACCAACAGGGCTCTGCAGGACTCGCAGAACCTGTCCATGAACCTGGCCATCCAGAACAAGATCCGTGACACCCTCAAGGCCACGCTGGTGGAGATCCCTGGCTATGAGGAGCTGCTGGCGACATCATTAACATCTGCCAGCACATGTACGAGTCCCGCATGTACCTGGAGCCCTCTGAGAAGTACATGCTGGTGAAGGTGAGTCAGGGAGAAGAACAGTGAGATTGCTCCCATCCATTTCCTTGTGAGTCTGCATGTTTTAGTATGGCACTAGAGTTAAGGTTGTACTTGTGGCAAGAAGAGAACATATGTAACTCTGTCACTTGATTTGTCTCCAGTTGGCTTTAAACATTTTTTTTTTTCTTTTTTTCACTTTTATGATGTTATAATCCTGTCATTACAATTACTGTCAAATTATGATTTTATCAGCATTGTAGATGAAGTCAGGTTAACCTTTGTTCTTAGTGTGGTGTTGATTTTTGTGTTGTGACAAGATTGTTGCACTGTCAGTGACGTCAAGTTATGAGTGTGCTTGAGAGAATAGTTCTCTGTGTGGTGTTAATGGTTTTGCTGTGACCAGGTCATGGCATTGAAAATGAAGTTGAGTTATCAGTGTAAGGTAATTTGAATAGTAATGATTATGCTGTGACTAGGTGAAGGGATTCACCATGTTTTTACTGGCTAGTTATTTGTGTGGTGGTGTTTGTTTCAATAAGTCATGGAATTCATCATATTTTGGTGTTTTATTGGTGGTGGTTTTGGAATCAGCCAAATTCAGCGTTTAATTATTCGATTGGCTATAAAGGTTTTTGCTGTGACAGGTCATGGCATTCGCCATGTTTCTGATGGACACCAAGGACGGGCCAAATGTGTACAAAATGGACGCCAAGAAACGCATCAGTATTAGCAAAATTGACAAAATACTCAAGGTAATTTCCACTGTCGTTTTTCCCTTCCCTTTTCATGTGTTGTCGTTGTCATGGGATATTGATTAGAACAGACATTTTTTGGTGGTTACACTGTTAGAATGATAGGGGACACTTTAAGGCATTCTATTTTTATGATTGTTGGAGAACGAGTAAGGGATTTTTAAAACAGGCAGCTTGTGGAAAGATTCAAATCTGTAGATATGTGTGCTGGTGTAGAAGAAAGTGGCTTGAATTAACAACATAAAAAATAAAGAAATAAAGTGGTCAGATCTTAAAAGATGTCAAGAAGTTTATGTGATGAAGAATTGTGCATTTTTTTCATTTTCCATCAAGGAATTTGCTAAGAAGGATCACGCACAGAGATCTACCAACCTTTTCATTTTCGGCATGTTTCCTTTTTCTTTTTTATGCCAGGTGGCTCTTGATTGTGCTTATTCCACATGCCAAAACATAATTCTGCTTGAAGTAAGGAAACAAAACATTGTCACGTTCATTCAAAGAGATCTGCATAGCTGCTGTCTGTATTGCTGTGACCAATATTTGAAGATCAATCAGAAATTTGTTTGCTTCAACAGAAACAAACGTAAGGGTGAGCACTGAAATGGAGAACTCTTGTGTTATCAGAAGCTACAAGCGCACCAGAACTTGTCTCTCTGTCTCTCTCTTTCTCGCTTTTTTTTCTTGCAGCTAAAACGGTTTCACTTTGTAATTTAACCTTTGAACTGTTGAAGTAAATTCCTCAATCACTGAATGACAGCTGAAACAAAAAGAAAAAAAAAAGAAAAGAGCAAGAAAGAATCTTCAACCAACCATAAGAATGGAATTTTAAAGTTTAATTAGTATGCAGTGCACGCCAACATTCTGTACAACAAATGTATGTAGCAAAAATTCAGAAATGAATGCTTTAAAGTTTAAATAGTTTTACAGACGTACATGTACGCTCATAAACACAAACAAATGCACACACACATATGCATGCACGCGCGCGCGCACACACACACACACACACACACACACAGAGAACAAAATAAAGAAAACACATGAAGAAACAATGTGTGGAGTTAACTTACAGTAACATGAGTGCAGATGCACAGGTCACAAATAAACATTATTACATAATGTATATAGTTATAAGAGAAATGTCCATTTTCAGGTTAAGTGTTCAGCAGTTCTCTCAACTGTTGTTTATTCATCACTCCATGTAAAACATTCCACTCAAGTTTTTTTGAGGAAAGACTGCATACCTTGACATGTTTATAACAGAAAGAGAAGTCACAAAGAAATGGTAAAACCATAACCTAAAAAAGCAATGGTGAATAACGGTGACAGCAACAATTACAAGTTGTTCCTTTTCCTCCTTTCACAAAATCCGGAAATCATCACACTGTAAGGAGACATGCATATCGTCCTGTCTACTTACCTGTATATTTACCTAAATAAACATACAACAACAACCACAAACTGGTCCTTTGGCTCCTTAAGAGAACCTGAAGATGGTTCCATAGTACAGGGAATGCAGTTCACCCACATTATCACCATAAATAGCAATAACAGCAACAACCACAGCATTCTTTTGCTGCTCCTCAAAAACTTTGAGATTGTCTGTTGTATGGGGAAACACAGATCGCCCCATACTTAAATAAGAAAAACAGCAGCAACCACAGTGTTCTTTTGCTCCCTCCAGAAAACTTCCCGTACACTACGCAAGTAGATTGTTCCGCTGTACTGAGACATGCAGATTGCCCCGTACACTACGCAAGTAACAACGGCAACATCCACAATGTCCCTTTTGCCCATCATATGAGACACCTGCCAATTACATACCAGAACAGTCGTTAAATCCACAAGTCCCTTTTGACCCCATACTGAGACAGTCTTAAGTTCACCCCATACTTCTATCGAAATATCAGAAACAGCAACATCCACAGAGTGTTCATTCTGGTCCATCCGCAGAACCTGGAAATCGTCCCTCTGTACGGGGACATGCAGATCGCTCCATACACTTACCTGCGCAATGGGCCCAACTTTGACCCCTCCAAGTGGCCATGCTGCGAGTCCAGTTCCCCCAGCCCCCAGTCCAACCTGCTGATCAACCTGGAGGCATCCGGGATGACCACATGCAGTACATCAGCCAGCTGGCCCGCCACAGCAACGAGGCTACCACCACCACCACCAGGGAGGTGCCCCGCAATGATGAGGAGAACAGGGAGCTGACGGAGCTTGCCCTCAGAGGGCTTCAGTTGCTGTCAGCCTGGACCCAGCAGGTCATGGAGCTGGTGAGTCTGCTGTCCAAAGAGAGAAAGAACACTGGCTTATTTTCTCTGTTTATATAACCTGTCTTGAATGAATTTGAAGTGTGTGTCTATACATATATGCATATATATCTATGTATCTGTATCTGTCGATCTGTCACTGTGTGTGTGTGTGTGTGTGTGTGTGTGTGTGTGTGTGTGTGTGTGTTGATTGCAGTACTCCTGGAAACTCTTGAACCCAACAGACCCACACAAGAACAAAGAATGTCCCCATGAAGCAGAAGAGTATGAACGGGTAAGCCTTCATTATTCCGAGTTTTCTCAAGTGTACAGTCAGTTATGTTGTGTCATACCAGCTACATTGGGATCTGTTAGCACTGAAGTACTTTTTTTAACTGAACGCATTGATATTATCCTAATTCATATCTGGTTCATAGGAATGTATTAGCAGTGAGGTATGCGTTTGCTTTCTGTACTGTGCCTAGTGACATTATCCTAGTAAATGTCAAACACCTTAGGATAAATTTAGTAACATTGAGGTATGCTCTTTTCTGTGAACCCAGCTGCCTTGTGTTATTTAAGTAAAATTCATTGCAGTGTATGAGCATTGAGGTGTACTGTTTTTTTTACCGAACTCAGTGACAAAAAATAAGCTTCAAGAGAGCTTCCAAACAATAGGCTTTCTGCTTGATCATGACTTATTTGTGTAAAAGCCCTACATTATTTATCAGCATGGTGTTTCTTTCAGACTGTAATTTGCATAATTATGATTGTTAGTGTATCGTAGCTGGTAGTTTTTCAGTTATTTCAGTGAAAAAAAAAAAAATGGGACATGGCCATAAACTACCCTTTATGAGATCAGTATTCTGACTGTGAATCATTCAGTTACAATGTTTGGCTGTTTCCCACAGGCCACGCGATACAACTACAGCCGTGAGGAGAAGTTTGCCCTGATTGAGGTGATAGCCATGATCAAGGGACTACAACTGCTCATGTCGCGCATGGAGTCTGTCTTCATGGACGCCATACGCAGACACATCTATGCCCAGCTGCAGGACTTTGTCCAGCTGTTTCTCAGGGACCCTCTCCGCAAAGCCATCAAGAAAAAGAGTGACATCATTAAAGTGTAGGAAGTTCTTCCTTTGCCTTTCAGATAACAAGCAAGCTGGGTTTTTTTTTTTTTTTTTTTTAAAATGATGCAACATGCATTGACTGAAATAGCTGATTCTAATGTGTTTGTGTGCTGTTGATCTCCTTGACTGACCCTTGTGTTCAATCATCTGCTCTGTGAAGGTTCTGGGTGAATCCTTTATCAGTGCACTAACCACATCATTGCCATTGAAGTTTGAATTGATTCCAAACTTACACCAAATAATCTGTGTATTGACATCTGAGCCTTGTTGTGAATTTAGCAGCGCCCTGCACCATCCAGCCTGCTCAAAATGGTGTGTGTCTTTTCAGTCAGCTGTTCCTAAATAACCACTGCTGAATTGAAATGTAGCGTCCCCCTGCATGGTCCCATTGGTTCTTTAAGGAAAATGGTGTTCAAGGGGAACATAAGATGGTTAGGTTCATCGTGAGGTTTGTTGTAATGTAGAGTTAGTTTGTTTGCCTTTTGTATTTATAGAACTTGATTGCCTGTGTATATGTAGGTATAATTTAGAAAGAGGGGGGGGCCCTTCTGTCGGCCATTCTTCACAGCATACCACATGGACATCAGATAAGTCTCTCTTCGTTCGTTGTTTGTACTGTCCTAAATGTTAAATGTGATCTATTTTTTCACTTGAAGAAGGCCCAAGAGGTCGAAATGCATCGTGTCTTGTCCTGTACTTTGTTTGTCAATGTCCTTGGCGGCAACTAACCCCCACTCTTTCTAAATTTTTTTCGTTCTCTCCGCCATCAGTCGCTCCATTTTCAAATATATGTAGGTATGTTTGAAGTTGGCTGATAGAGAAGGGAGGTGAAAGACACAGTGAGCACAGACCATTTTGTTTAAAGGTTGTTTCCTCCATGTCAAGATTTTCTAAACTTTTTTCAATATCCCAGCCCACTTTGGCATTAGTCCTGGGAATTATCCATGTCTATCTGGGTGCCCCAGTTTGTACCTATCACTATCAAATGCCACAGTTCAGTCTCTGAGTTAACAGTTACCCTAGTTCATACCTGTCATTATCCTATTCACAAGAACATTCTTGTAGTTAACAATTGTTCCAGTTCGTACCTGTCATGAATAAATGAGTAATCATTGACAAGTACACATCAGTTTTGTGTTGGTCTTCCACTGTTGTCCTCATCATCCTGAAATCAAAGGTCATAAGATGCAGTGACATGCTTGGAATGTCAAGAGATCCACAGAGATCTCTGTTGTTGGTCATGTGCAGAGACTATTCCTCCTTCCCACTCCACCTCATGGCCATCTCCAGTTTCTTCGGTCATGGACTCTGTCCTGCCTCAGAGACATCATCCACTGTACCATGTAGGACATCTTGGAGATGTCATAGTGAGACCCATTCCAGCTATGCAATCTTCAGACATGTGAGGACTGCAGGGAGAAGTTCCTTGTTACCAGCTGCGTAGCAGCTTGCTGCCTGGCAGCGTCATTCTCTTTCAGTTGTTGAAGGGCAGTTATTGGATTCAGTTTTTCAAGCTCATGCCCATGTACAGTTTATAATGGCTCAGAGCTCTTCAGCTTCAATATGTCAAAACACCCCTCAATCACCCTCACCCATGCGAGAGTGTGAGTTGACAATATTAGCTCAGTTATCTATTCACCCATCTCTAACAGTGAGAAGTTGAAATGGCAAGATCATGTTTTTATTTGTTCCAACAACTTTGGCCAAGCGTACCCCCAACGGCAAAGGTGTTTAGTCTTTTTGACAAGACTTACATGCATATCCGGCTTATGGGACTGTCTTTGATTGTACTTTCATAGAGAAGATCGTTTTAAACAAAAGTTCATTGCCGCCATTCACAATGAAGCAGAATGTCTGTCCTCCTTCTCTTGAATCTGGCATCTCTCAGCAGTCTCCTGCATCATATTGCAAAGGTTAGCTTGGTATGTTTCTGTCTTGTTCAACTCTCCACTCTTCACCTCATGTCATTTTAATGACAGTTACTTTGGCCACACACTGGTTGCTGTTTGGGAGGTTCAGACATGATTGTGGAGCTAAAGGAAGGATGGGGTAAGTCAAAGCAGGAGAGAGGGTGTGTCAGAGTTGTCAAATGAAGTGAGGATGACGGTTTTCCACTTGATATTGCTGCAAATAGTAACCTTTCATTTGTTGTGTGTTACTGGTATAAGATGTCTGGGTTGGAGTTATGAGGTGTTTTGTGTGTGTGTGTGACCAGCATCATCATGTCCGTGCGGGACACCTGTGTGGACTGGCTGCGAGGAACCGAACCTCCTGATGACCCCGCCCAGCGAGGCAAGAAGACCCTGACGATGGTTTCTTCATCAAAGTGCCCCGAAGGAACGTGGGGCCTTCATCCACACAGGTAGTATACACATTCTGTGTGATGTGTGTCTGTGTGTATTTGTGCGTGCCTGTGTTGATTGAAATAAGCCCTCACAGGAAGATTGCACTTTATGACTTAAAAGTGTTGATGTTTTGTGTTGGTCACTGGTTGATGACAGAAGTGTTGATGTATTGGTCACTAATTTCCTGATTGATTTGGGGTTGCTGAGAGAGTCTGGACAGAGTTTAGGTGGTGGGATGCTTTTCTTTTTCTTACTTTCATTTTTAAACCAATGGTGTGTGTGTTTTTTTTTCCCTTTTTGTCCTTTACAAAAAAAACTTTATCAGACTTCTAAATCTTCACTATTTACAAAGTTGTGATAGAGGCTGTAAGTTGTAATAGAGGCGGTAACAATACTGATGCATCATGACCTCTGTTCATAGTGTTGCCGTCTTATGATTCAGTTTGTAACAATATTTTTGTTGGTATTTTCTCTATTTTTTATATATTATATGGATAGCATTTTCTCTGTTTTTATATATGCTGTGACAGTCTTGTCTTTGCACATTACTATCTGCAATGGTGATGTATATTGGGGCATTCTTCATGAGTCACTGTCAATGTGGTGATGTATGTTGGAGCATTCTTCATGAGTTGCTGTCAATGTGGTGATGTATGCTAGGGCATTCTTCACGAGTCACTGGCAATGTGATGATGTACGTTGGGGCATTCTTCACAAGTTGCTGTCAGTATGGTGATGTATGCTGGGGCATTCTTCACGAGTCACTGTCAATGTGATGATGTATGTTTGGGGCATTCTTTGTGAGTCGCTGTCAATGTGGTGATGTATGTTGGGGCATTCTTCATGAATCACCGTCAGTGTGTGTGATGTATGTCGGGGCATTCTTCGTGAGTCACTGTCACTGTGGTGATGTATGTTGGGGCATTCTTCATGAGTTGCTGTCAATGTGGTGATGTATGTTGGGGCATTCTTCATGAGTCTCTGTCAGTGTGGTGATGTATGTTGGAGCATTCTTCATGAGTCACTGTCAATGTGGTGATGTATGTTGGAGCGTTCTTCATGAGTCACAGTTAATGTGATGATGAATGTTGGAGCATTCTTCATGAGACACTGTCAATGTTGTGATGTATGTTGGAGCATTCTTCATGAGTCATTGTCAATGTGATGATGTATGTTGGAGCATTCTTCATGAGTCACTGTCAATGTGGTGATGTATGTTGGAGCATTCTTCATGAGTCACTGTCAATGTGGTGATGTATGTTGGAGCATTCTTCATGAGTCACTGTCAGTGTGGTGATGTATGTTGGAGCATTCTTCATGAGTCACTGTCAATGTTGTGATGTATGTTGGAGCATTCTTCATGAGTCACTGTCAATGTTGTGATGAATGTTGGAGCATTCTTCATGAGTCACTGTCAATGTGGTGATGAATGTTGGAGCATTCTTCATGAGTCACTGTCAATGTGATGATGAATGTTGGAGCATTCTTCATGAGTCACTGTCAATGTTGTGATGTATGTGGAGCATTTCTTCATGAGACACTGTCAATGTTGTGATGTATGTTGGAGCGTTCTTCATGAGACACTGTCAATGTTGTGATATATGTTGGAGCGTTCTTCATGAGTCACTGTCAATGTTGTGATGAATGTTGGAACAGCTGTACATGATCCGCACCATGCTGGAGTCTCTCATTGCGGAGAGAAGCGGAGGGAAGAAGACACTACGCAAAGACATCGACCCTCAGCATCTGATGACCATTGATGATTTCCATCGCCGCTCCTTTTTCTGGAACTACCTCCTTAACTTTAATGGTCAGTGCACAGAAGAACCCTGCGGCGCAGAGTTCTGTTAGAATCGTTTGGGGGAAGATCAAATATTCCTGCCATTGTGTCTCTGAAAGGATTGGATGTGTGTGCCAGTATGTCTTTAACTTCAGTGTTGATTGTTCAAAAGCTTCATGCAGTGTCATGTTTAAAAAAAAAAAAAAAAAAAAAAATTGTCGAAATGTTTGTCATTGGATCAGCCAATGATGAGGTTTTTTTGTGTGATTGTTGTTAAATGCTGAGGACACTGTATTGAGGTTAATGTACAGAATTATGTTGGTTATAACAGTCTCTGTTGTTCAAAACAAAGAGCCAGTTGATATGCTTTCTTGTTTTTGTTTGTTTGTTTGTTTAGTGTTAAGAAAAATAATCAGTGTTGCTGTTTGTTTCGCTCAGAGGAAAGTAATCAGTCTATAGCTGTCAGATCAAGAATAATGCATTGTTAAATAACTCTAAAGACATGAAACCCTGAAGGCCAGTTCTAGTGATTGTGGAATATGAATTTTGATACAGATGTCTTCAAGTGCGATAGTGCTCCCAAGGAAGGACACTCCGACCCCCCCTGCCAATCAGCAACCGTCTCCCTTTCATGACGGTTTTATCCATCAACAATTTATTGTGTTTATTAAACACCCTCTCCTTACTTCCCCTCCCCCCAGTCAACAAGCTTTTCCCATAAAAAAGCAATCTCATGCTTATCTTCTTTCTTATGATTGTGACACAGAAATCTGGAGACAAAATAATTGCCAAAAATAATAAAATCAGTCAGCTGTGTGGTTGCCCATTCCGTCGTGTATATCTTTATTGAAAGCAGATTTTAGATCCAGTGCATTCCTAGTTATCTTGCTTTAGAAAAGCTGAAAGTGCATGACCAAGTAACATGATGTTAACAGGTTTGTTAAAAATGGTCATAATGTTAGGGAAGCCTTCCAACCTTGAAAGAAAGACTGAAGGTTATGAAGAGATGTGATAAAGGTCAGACAGTTGTTTGAATGACAAAAACCTTCAAAGTGGGAAAGACCCAGATCCAACACATCTTTGAAGAGTGAAGTTCAATTCTTTCTTATTGGGAAAGTAGCGAACCCCTGAATCACAGATATGCAAAGTTTATGTATCTGATGACATCCTTTCTTTCCGCTTCCCGTTGAAGATCCCTCCCTTTTAAGACCTTTTTCCCTGTGAAATGTTCAAGATTATAAAAGGGAAATACTACTGTACTAAACGAGGAAGGTAAATATTTTCAGACTATTGATTCTTTTTTCTTTTTTCATAATTGATTTATGTTTGATTGCTTTTTACTGTCTTTGCTGACAGAGTCTCTGTTCAACTGCTGTGACCTGTCGCAATTGTGGTATCGAGAATTCTTCTTAGAAATGACCATGGGCAAACGTATTCAGGTGGGTTGACTTTGATTCAAGGCTTTGCTTGCCACTGTATGTTTAATTCCTGTAGTTGATACCATTAAATGAGGTAATATTTGCAGATATAGTCCAGGTATAAAAATGCTTTAAATTTAAATCATACAACAGTTTGTATGTTAAAAGTGACTTGTTTTTAAGAGAGATCATTCTGGGAGTCCAAGTTGATGTGATAGGAGATGACAGATTTATATACCTTTTATCCAAAAATTTAGGGGGCATTGTGATGGATAAGGCATTGTTCACACTGAGTAGGAATAAGGCACCTCTTTGGACAGGTTAAGTATGAGAAAATGCTGTATCTTAAAATTATTAAATAAGTACTTTTTACTTCAGTGGGTTTTCTTTCTACAAAATATTTCACTGATGGTTTGACATTTTTTCTTCTTATTGACTCAAAATGATAAGTAACTGTCCGTCAGTTTCTATCTGGTGCCATGGCCCCAGAACTGGAGTAAACTTAGGATGAATTATAGTGAAACAACGTTGTCAGTCCCTGTGTAATCAGTAGAATGCTTTGCATTGATACTGCTTATTGGAATGCTAATTAAAAGACTAAATTTTCATAGTGAACACAGAATGAATTGATATATGGAATGAATCGGTTTAACCCTTTAATTCTAAATTAGACTAAATGTTTCATAGTGAACACAGAATGAGACCAGTGTATTGATATATGGAATGAATCGGTTTAACCCTTTAATTCTAACTTTCTTTTACCCAACATTCATAACTCAATCAAATGGGTTTTTTTTAGCACACTAAATAAACTTACAACAAAGTTATGCCACTCAGGAACTGTTAAAAGAAATATCTGAAAAAAAAAAAAATCCTGAAAGTCTTTATAACACAAAACGTTTTACAAAAAGTAAGTAGAAAAAATGTGATTTGTAGTGCATCTGTCTGAGCGGTGTTGCTTACAGCTGACCGTTATGGTCTCTCACCTACTTTTTGAAAATCAGGAATCTGTACTTAACTCTGATTCCGACATTTCATTCTTCTGACACATCACACTCTGTCACTGAAGTTAGAAGTGAGTACAAGCATGCTTGTACAAATCACTCTGCTTTGAGAACTATTTGTGGTACCCGTTTGCTGAACTGTCTTGAATCATGCTAAATGGACAATCCCTTATTTCATGTAACACACAGTCTTGCTTAATCCAAGCTGAAAAGTAAGATTTAACACTTTTTGGACTGGAAGTATTTTGTGAATGGCAATCATTTTCACTTTAGCAACCTTACCTATGAATGCTCAAAGCTTCCCAGGTAACATATTTTGGAACAAAATGTAGGGTAACCGTCGACAAGCAGAAAAAAAAAGTCGAAAAGGTAGAATGGTATTGAAAAGGTCAGTGAACCATAATTTTTTGTAACTGATGGAGTGATGTGTGTGCGATGATTTGTGTCACAGTTCCCCATGAGATGTCCATGCCCTGGGTGCTGACAGACCACATCCTGGAGACGAAGGAACCGTCCATGATGGAGTGAGTATGGCTTGTCTGCCTCAGGTTTCACACAGGCCATTAGAGGTCATCTTGTTTTCATCCATGATGGAGTGAGTGTATCTTTTCAGCCAGGGTTTTCAGACATGTCATTAGAGGCCGACTTACTTTGATCCATGATGGAGTAAGTGTTTTTTTTTTTCAGCCTTGGCTCTCAGACAGGCCATAAAAGGTATTGAAGATAGATGATTTTTTCCATCCATAATGGAGCATTTCTTGTCAGTCTTAGTTTTCGAAACAGGGCATTAGACATTGACTTCTTGTTCAGGTATTATTATCATTCATGTCTTTCCTGTCTTGTGTTGAGATTTAGCTGGATGTGTGTGAATGAGTTCTCTTTGTGTGCGCAAGTGTATCCTACATGCATGCACTTGTATCTTGTACTTGTGTGATCTCTCTGTCCAGTATGTCATGTTCTTTACACTACCTGAACCCAACCTTTGTGTCTAGTGTGTGACATTCTGTACACCTCCACCTGAACCAGTGCACAGGGTGTAATTTTTTTATCTTTTTTCCCCAGGTATATCCTGTATCCCCTGGACCTGTACAATGACAGTGCTCAGTACGCCTTGATGCGGTTCAAGAAACAGTTCCTGTATGATGAAGTGGAAGCTGAGGTGTGTTAGTACTTAGTATTTAATTTGTATGCACCTTCCACTTTTTCTTCTTCCTTTTTTTTTTTTTAACATGAATTTGCATCTGAAACGGTGGTATAATGCTATGCTGCTTTTTCCTCTCTTTTCACTCCTGTCTTCATGACCAACGCCTGTGTGATAGCTGAGTTGATTGTATTGTCAGAAGCTTTCACTGTTCAGTGTTGTGCTAATTTGATGTTTTTGACATGGTAGGAATGTGACAGTCGGTGGCATTGTGTGGCTGGTTGAAATGTTGCCTTCATAGGAAATTGTTACATTTTGTGTGGATGAACTACTTTATGAACCAAAAACAAACTATGCTTTTTTTTGCTGGGGGGGGGGGGGGGGGGGGGGGGGGGGGGGGGGGGGGGGGGGGGGGGGGGGACAGGGCATGAATTATATTCAAAAAGACAGTGCGCAGTTTAACACTATAGCCTTTTTATGGGGTTGATGAAATTTGTTTGTACGGTGTTACGATTAAGATGCACAGGAACTCTCGCTTTGATAATGAATCAGGTTATGAAGTATAATCGATCTTATGTGGTAAGGGTTACCTTCTGTGTTCTGTCCTGACCCTTTCCTGTATTGCTGTGTTTCGTGCAGGTCAACCTGTTTTTGATCAGTTTGTGTACAAGTTGAGCGACCAGATCTTTGCTTACTACAAACACCTGGCTGGAAGGTACTTGATCATGTTCCATTCTCTTTTGCAGGTGTTTCCCTTCCATACTGTGTCTCTTTGTCTCTGGCAGTTTATGAACTGAATACAGTACAGTAATATCTGCTAAAGAAAAGAGGACTCTGGCTGGCTGTTTTTGACTGATGATGATGTTGATAGAAAAGTACTCTGTTGACCAAAGAAAGGACTTTTTTTTTTGGCCTGTGTTATGACAGCAGTAACTGTATTCACTGTTCAAATGAGTACTTGAAGAAAGTGTGATGGGATAAAGAATGTAGCCAAGCCATCTGATGATATTTAAGAGACATAGTCATCATACTTGTATTATTACTAGCAGAGAATTTAACAGTTTAAAAAGAAAATCTACTGCTTTGTTTTTAGAGAAGACATTTTGGATGTTTGGGTTCTGATTTTAATTTGATCACATTTGCTAATTTCATTTTATTTCTTTTTTTTGTTGTTTGTTTTTAGTCTGTGTATAATTTTTGTGTTCAAATCAAGATTGTTATCGCAAACCTCATCTGAATTTTTCTTTTCCTTCTGTCAACAGCATTTTGTTGGACAAGAGATTCCGCGCAGAGTGTATGAATGCCGGGGAGAAGATACAGTTCCCGACAGCCAATCGCTACCACACACTGCTGAAACAGCGCCATGTGCAGCTGCTTGGACGCTCGATTGACCTGGATCGCTTGATTGCTCAGAGGGTCAATGCAGCCCTGCAGAAGGCCCTGGATGTGGCCATCTCTCCCGATTTGAAGTCGGGGACATCACAGGCATCATTGTGAGTGGCCTCTGGGCTTCTGTCATCTTATCTGGATCATTGGATGGGTTGTGTTTGTGCTGTTGTATTTATTCTCCGTTGGATTATAGGATGTGTGGATGGGTTGTGTTTGTGCTGTTGTATTTATTCTCCGTTGAATTATAGGATGTGTGGATGGGGTTGTGTTTGTGCTGTTGTATTTATGTTGGATTACAGGATGTGTGGATGGGTTGTGTTTGTGCTGTTGTATTTAGTCTTTGTTGGATAATTGGATGTGTGGATGGGTTGTTTTTTTGCTGTTGTATTTAGTCTTCATTGGATAATTGGATGTGTGGATGGTTTGTGTTTGTGCTGTTGTATTTAGTCTTCATTGGATAATTGGATGTGTGGATGGGTGTGTTGTGTTTGTGCTGTTGCATTTATTCTTTGTTGGATAATTGGATGTGCGGATGGTTGTATTTGTGCTGTTGTATTTTAGTCTTCATTGGATAATTGGATGTGTGGATGGGTGTGTTTGTGCTGTTGTATTTATTCTTTGTGGATAATTGGATGTGCGGATGGGTTGTGTTTGTGCTGTTGTATTTAGTCTTCATTGGATAGTTGGATGTGTGGATGGGTTGTGTTTGTGCTGTTGCATTTATTCTTTGTTGGATGGATTGTGTTTGTGCTGTTGTATTTAGTCTTCATTGGATGTGTGGATGGGTTGTGTTGTGCTGTTATATTCTTCGTTGGATTATTGGTGTGTAGATGGGTTGTATTTGTGGTATTGTATTCTTTGTTAGATTATTGGGTAGGTTGATGGATCGTCTTTGTACCATTGTCTTTTGTGATGAATAGTTTAGTGGATGGTTTCTATTTGTGGTGTTGTCTTTTGTTTTCATGTGGATTGTTGGGGGTTGGTGAACAGGTTCTATTTGTTCTGTTGTCTTTTGTCCATTTTGAATTATCTAGTTGCCAGATGGGTTGTGTTTGTTCGGTTCTCTTTTTTTTTTCTTGGAATGTTAGGTAATGGGTTGCTTTTTTATCTGTCCTCCTTTTCGTGGTGATATATGCTCTGTTTCAGGATGCTCTCTGCTTCCTTGATTCAAAATTGGAAATGAAGTTGGCTATAGTTAATTGATTGATTGTGATGAATAGAGGTAGAGGTGAAGTAGTGTCATTATAGAGAGGCTTCACCCAATCTGCTTACAGCCTTGTAGGTAATTTTAGGAGAGAAGAAAGCTGTTGTGTGTGAAGGATGAGGATGTGGCAGCAAGTCATTGGTTTCAGTGCAGGATGTCCTTTGAAATTTGTGAGGAATGAAGACAAAGACGCACATTGTTTGGTTCACTGCAGGGTCTTCTTTGATGTGTGTGAAGGATGAAGACATTGGTGTGTGTGTGTTAGATTCAGTCCAGGGTCTGAATGTGTGAACAATGAAGATATAGCTTTGAGACACCGAGTTCAGTACAGTATCTGCTTCCATGTGTGTGTGAGGAATGAAGGAATGGTTGTAAGAAAGAATGCATTAAAAGATAGAAGACAGTATTCACATCAGTTGTCAAAGGTAAGATGCTATACTTATTCACAAGCGTTTGTGCTTGCGGTGAATCTGACATGTTCAGACATGACTGCACTTGTGCTAAGACACAGGTGTATAAATAAATAAACAAATTCTCTTGTCTCTCTTTTCCTCCAGATGCCGTTTTTTTTTTTTTTGTACATGCACTCGCACACAGACACCCCAACATACCCACATGTACAATGAGACAATGTATATAGAAGGTAAAGGGAACCTCAAGGTGTGTTTATTTTTTTCCCAGGAACTGGAGCTGCTGGTGGAGGGCAATCGCCTGACCCACAAGCTGCTGGCCCAGTACCTGACCCTCAACGACTTTGATGCCATGCTGCGGGAGGCCAACCACAACGTCTCTGCCCCCTATGGTCGCATCACCCTGCACGTCTTCTGGGAGCTCAACTATGACCTGCTGCCCAACTACTGCTACAATGCTGCTACCACAGGTGCCTGTGGGCGAGAGGACGAAGGAGGGGAGGGGGGGAGGGGGGGGGGGGTAAGGGGGGGGATGGGGAGCAGATCTGGGAACCACCACATTCTTGATATATTTTGTTCCCAGGTTTACCAATAATAAAGATGACAGGGAAAAAAGGTTTGGTCAGATTGATTTACAAAACTGCATAGCTGCTGTGTGTGTAGCCAGTGACGGACATTTGGCAGTCAGTTAGAACTTTCTGTGTGGTGCAAAAGAAGCAGCCATGATGGAGAGCACGAAGTGTAAACCCCTTGTGTGACCCCAGACAAAAGTTTGAACAAAAAAAAAAGTGGGGAGAAGTTGGGGGGGGGGGAATAAAAGATTATCATTTACAGAGAAAACTGCCATCCTTTCTTGTGGTCTACTATCTGAATGTTTGATGCACAGTGTGCTCGTTTGATTTACATAAGCCACATAAACTTCATTGGAGATGATCACAATTGTGGATGCCACATAATGCCAGGTTGACACTATGATATATTGGAATTGCCAAACTTTAAAACATCCACACTTATGATACGATTTGAGTTCTCTATGGAGTTTTTCCATTTTCCCAAAATACATCGGATTCATGGAAAGAATAGTTCTGGTGAAAATTTGGGATTCCCAGGCCTGGTAGAGAGCCAGTCATGATGTGATCGCTCCTTGCAATCCCCTCAGTCTGCATGTTTCCAGGGAACTTAGCCATGACCCTCATGCCCAGTTACAGCTACAATGTAACCACCAACAGGTGCTTGTGGGAGAGTACTCTAGGGAGGGGGAGAGGAGCAGGGAGTGTGGGGGACATGCTTAGACTGTCATACACAAGGCTGAAGGTGCCATTGTTTCTAGTAGCGTCAGTTTGCCAGAGTATATTTGTGGATTTCTGGCTAGGGTTTTGGCGACTGTGGTCTGTGATTGTTGAACAGTTATGAACTCGACATTCAATACCCCATGGATGCGCATACATAGAGAAAAGATATACAAGTAATGAATAACATGGCAAATGACACATGATAGGGAACACATGTGATTTTGTTACAGCATAGACTTACGTATACAATTACAGCATTTTCCCCTGCTAGCATTTTCCATACCTCTCACTCATAGCTACTTGATGATCATTATTCAGACGGATTCAGTCAGTTCTGTCTCTCTTTTCCAGGTTTGTAAACTCTCAGCTGACCTTTGAAAAAGAGACCAAGAGAGACAAGCCACCCAACCCTTCACCGTATTACATCTGGGGCAGCAAGGTGAGTACCACCCCAGGTCCTCTTCCACCTGTCAGCATCAGTGTTCTTTAGAGTCGACATGATCTCAGCCGTGACATGTGAATCAAAGTGACACAATTATGAGAGAGGCCAGCTGTTTACTTTTGGCAGATTGCTGCATCCATTAAGGCAAATGAAAGAAAAGAAACATAAACCTGTAAATGCTCATGGGAAAAGATGGCGCCATCGAAAAGAAAGAAAGATGCAGGGAATATGAAATAAGGACACACATTTGCCTATAATTATAGCCAATAACAAAGGCAGACACTTCCATAAATTTACATTATTTTCATGCTTTATGCGTGTCTTTTTTTTCTTAAATATTGCCACAATAATGCAACAGAAAGAACTGTGACAGTACCCTGTGAAGGACCATCACAGGCATTTTAGGGGAGAGTGAAACACAGTGTGAGGCCCATAACAAACCTATCAGATAACAAAAGGTTAAAGTTTGTATGCACATACATGCACACACCTTTTGCATACATGTCCTGGTTGTTGGGACATGCATACTTCCATGAAAACCTTGTTCAGAAATGTCCCACCTGATGCAGTCTTTGAATTTGAAAGAGATTAATTGATCTAAGATTTTACAGAAGAAATTTTTTTTTGCAAAATTTGCAGTGTGTTTTTAGAAGATGTATTTTAAAGGGTTGCATGAATGATTTTAAAAACTTCTTTTTTTTTAAGACTCGTGAGTTGACTTAAAACGTGGTGACAGACATTATATGGCCCTTTGCAGTTGGCCGGGCTATGGGCTACATTACTTTACTTTGCCTGGGACACACATACAGAATACTTAACAAATACCTGGACACATAGATTTAATGTGTATTTTGACACATGTACAGAACGTTTTAAAACTGGTCGGTGCTGATGACTGTTAAAAATACTGCCATTGCAATATTGTGCAGCGTCTCAACACATCATTTGCCACAATCTTCAGCCTGTACTCTGGGTTCATCGGGGCACCCCATTTCAGAGCCATCTGTCGTCTGCTGGGCTACCAGGGCATTGCTGTAGTAATCGAAGAACTCCTCAAAACCATCGAGACCTTTGTGGGTACCTCTGGCCTGTCCTTGTTACTTTGTATTTTTTACTGCAAGTTTTGTGAATGATTCACAGTGTGTGATATATAGGCAGTGTAGTTTGTCTTTTATCTTTTCAAACAGAACAGTGAGTAGTGCCTGCTTTGTTGAAAGAACGTGTAGGCAGTTCAGAGTTTTATAAGTAGCTTTGTCTTGTAAAACAGGCCCTGTGGTCGATTTAGGTGGATAAACATTGTTTATCTTAGAGAGCACCATTTAGATGCTTTGAAGATATAGTTTATTTTGTAGAACATTAATTTAGTGGTGGATGATTCAAATTGATGGGCTAAGTTACTTAAAAGGACAGCTTTGCAGATGATTTAGGCTGATGGACATAATTCTGTCCATGGATTTAATTTGATGGGTGTGAATATCTTTATAACAGAGGCTTGTGAATGATTTAAGTTTATGCTGCCATTTGCTTTTTAGAACTGGCTTGGTGGATGATTAGGAAGTCATGGGTCTAGTTGACTTGGTGTGAAAACAAGCCTTGCAGATATCTTGGGCTCATGGACACAGCAAATTTTGTGCAGCAGCCGTTATAGATAGATAAGTGTACCTATTTGTAATAAGTGTTAGGTTGGTCATTTGTGGAGCAACACGTAATTGGTGACAGTGAAAATGTTGTGCTGGTCAGTTGAGTAGTGCCACAGAGTAGTCTTGATGGCGAATGTTGTGTTGTTCAGTTGAAGGGCACCACACTGGAATACATGAAGACCCTGATGAAGGTGATGCCAGACATCTGCAAGCTGCAGCGCTACGACTATGGATCACCAGGTATACATTCATTGTCACTGCCTCCATACACCAGTTCATAACACCTCAACGAAAACAGTATGCAGACCCCAGTTTCTGAGGGAAAGGTTTGACTCTCATCCACTGCCCACTGCACTTAATACAATGACTGGCAGCAGTGGTAGACACATGAATAGGGTTGATGTGTTCCCAACCAGAGTTGACTGCCTTATCTCTGGAACTGAAGTTGCTGCAAGAAGGCACAGAACGTCAGGTAGAAAACCCAGAAGAAAAGCAAAAGACGCACTAGTTTGAGTCATTATCTAAGTTCAAGCACTTTTGCATTATAGTATATATCAGGTATGTCTTAATGTTGGCTTTTCCATCTTTTCTGGGAGGGAGGGGGAATGAAAATAAAAACATTATTTGGAAAGAAAATCTGATTAAGAATTGTTATAGAGCTTTTTTATGTTAATTTTGTTGTTGACCATCTTATCTTTATTGCTTGTGACCTTACTCCCATGACACACATTTTGTCAATTCTATATACACAATCACACCTAGTTAGTCCTGTGCAGCTCCAGCACAGCAGTCCACAAAGAGCAGTCAATATCAGGTGGTCTTGAGGCAACCCATCAGAGGAGATCTGCTGCTGCCAAGTCACTTAGGCTGTAAGTGGTGCATGTTCTGATCCAGCATGAACAGGACATGCCCTATTAGGTGGCCTACTGACAACAACAATTATTTGCTTCTGGAGCCAGCATGAGTGAGTATCCTGCACATCCGACCAACAGCAGTCCCAGTGAGTTGTACATGAACCGATTGCAGGCATAGACATGGAGAGGAATTCAAAACTGAGGTCACCAGAAAGACACAGGTTGAAGGGCCACAGTATTTGGGACTGTTTTTATGCTGATCAGTTGGAAGTAAGATGGTGAAGATAAGGTCTGACACTCCATGACAAAGCTCCATTTCATGATATATCCAGGAGTCAACCAGGCCAGAGAGATACAGGTACCTGTAGTGTTGGTCAGGAAATTTGTGCAGCATTAAGTGAGTCACATCTGTTTAGTGAATGAAACTCATGTGTGGTTCTAGTCCATCCAGCTGAGCCCATAACACACTTCGCTCTGGGTAGGAAGCGATCAAACTTAAAACTGCAAACAACTTCTTTTTATGGGCTTTGAACCAAGGACCTCCATACCCACAAACCATGATGCTAACCTATGCACTACAGATGACTGTTGATTAAGGTATTTTTGTGACCTTTTGTACTGTTAGTTGAATCAGACAGACATTACTAACCTCTGTACTACAGAGGATTGTTGATGAAGGCATTTTTTGTGACCTGTTGTACTGTTAGTTGAATCAAACTCACATTACTAACCTCTGTACTACAGAGGACTGTTGATGAAGGCATTTTCGTGACCTGTTGTATTGTTAATTGAATCAAAAACCCAAATTAATAGCCTCCGCACTACAGAGAACTGTCATTGAAGGAATCATTGTGGACAGTTGCGTTTTGATTGGAATCAAATCCATGATGACCAAGGATGATGGCAGCAGGTACATGAACACTTTTTGTGTGAACTGTTATAAGGAAACGAAGAGGAAGTAGAAAATTAGAATGTTTTGTTGGTCCTTGCCTCACCTGAGGATGCAGGTGTGTTTGATGCAGGTGTACTCATGTACTTCCAAGCCCAACTGAATGACCTGATCCAGTACCCAGACCTCAGGACGGAGGTGTTGTCCCAGAGCTTCAGGGAGATCGGCAACGCCATCCTTTTCTGCATGCTGGTGGAACAGTCACTGGTGAGAGGGCACTGCCAGAGATATGAGTGCAAAGGGAGATCACTTTCATTTTGTATAATTGTAACGGCAACATACTGAAGAATTTATGCTTGTATCTGCACAAAGCTTTTAAAAGGTGTGCTGATGCAGTTAAAGAATCTGAATGCTAATATCGAAGCATGTGCCTGTGATACTCTTTTGTTTCAGACAGAACTTTATTCTCAGTGTTTTGATGTGTATCTTATGTTCATTGTCAATGTGTCAAATGTTGTGTTTGCTGTAGCCTATGCTGAATAAACCAGTTTTCCTCTTAGTATTGTTTCCTTTTTATCCTGTTGCACACATGGACAGAAACTGGATAGGAAAAAGATACATATATTTGGGGAAAAAAATATAAATCCTTTCCGTTACAGACTGGATGAGTATGTAAGGAAAAGCGTGTTGAATCTTTGTTAAACAGGTGCGCCTTATTACTACAGATTGGTAGACATGTATTAAAATATGGCTTACCGGTTTTGTCAGATGAGCTTTTTTTATTTTTGACCCTGGAAGGTATGCGTGGGTGGTGATCCATTTTGTTTGTGATTACAATGCATTTCTTATGAATTTTGGGTGTTGCCTATGGGGATGGTCTGTTGCCACAAGAAACCAGCGCCCTTACTGATCAGAGCGGATGTTTGTGCTCACACATTTCAAAATTCAGCCAAAGATGATGTTGTTCATGTTTCTTTATTTTCTTTTTTTTTTTTTTAATGGATGCGAAGTTCTTGTTTTATTGATCTGCTTGTGCTCAGTTCATCTTCTCGTTCAGGAAAAGAGAAAAATGAGTATTCTACACTGGATTCTAACCTAAAACCACTTGCTTGCTTGGCAAACTGTGTACTTGTGGGGCACTTTGCAATGGAAATGGTGGTGAGCATGTTAAAAGAGGCTGACCAACAGTGGTCAAGGGCACAGTCTGACAGATTAAGTGTGGAAAGTGTGCATAGCACATGGACTCTGGTCATGCTAGTATGTTGTTCAAAAGTGGAAAATACTGAAGGTTAGTAGTCATTCTAACTTGGTGGATTTTGTGTGTGTCACCAGACGCAGGAGGAAGTGCTGGATCTGAAGCATGCTGCCCCCTTTCAGAACATCATGTGTTCTTTTTTTTTCCTATTTTTTTATTCTTTTTCCAATCGAGTTTGATGTTGTATGGTGGATGTAGGTGGCAGTGGTGAGTTGGAGCCTAGTTGTTGGTATGTTGAACTGTGTATCTCTTGTGGTAGTGTTTGTGTGTTTTGGTGTGGGTTGTTCTCATCACATTTGGCAAGGAGTATCATCTCGCAGTATGTTTCTCAAATATATTTGTGGTTTCATTTTTCTTTCTCTGTCCTTTTTAATTTTGGTTATTCTATTTGTTGTGGGTGGGGTTGGTTCGTTTTTGTGTTGGTGTGGGGGTAGGTTGGGTATGGTTGTGGTGTGGCGGTTGTTTGTTTCTCGTAGTTTGTTTAACTCTTTCTTTAAAAGGTTGTAGGAAATGTGTGGTTGTAGGTGGGGTGTTCTACAAGTGGGGTGTGTGTGGATGGTGAGCCTAAAACCTTATGTCTGTTCTGATTGTCATTTTAACTTGTGATTTCCTGTTAATAAGGTTAGGCCTGATGGTTCCGGTAGGTATTGGAGGAAGTTTTGTGTAAGGCGGTCAGTCTGACAGATTACAGTGTGGAAAGTGTGAGCAAGCACATGACTCTGGTCATGCTAGATGTTTCAAAAAGTTTAAATATCTGAATGTTCGTAGTTCATTTTAATTGTTTTGTTTGATTTTGTTTGGGTTTTGTTTGTGTTTTGTTCACGGCAGAGCAGGGAGGAATTCTTTGTTTATTCTCATCCTTTGTTTCCCACTTCAGAACCTTCCCACTCCCACCCCCCCTACTTTTGTATTCTTCCTTCTGTCGGGGTGAGAGTGATTGTCAGTGCTGTTGTGGTTTTGTTGTGTGGTTTCATATGTGTCATTAATTGGGGTGGGGTGATTTTTCCCACAGGTGTTGTGGAGGTGTGTCATTTGGGTTGGTGGTGGGTTGTTTGTCGAGTTTTCCAGTTTTTGTGGGTTTGTCATTTTTGATTCATGTGTGGGGTGGGGGAGAGGTGTATTGCCCCGCCCATTGGTTGTTCATAATCTGGGTTTGGATCATTCTTTGTTCACACATTTTTAATTCTTGTTTTGTTTTTGTTGTTTGTTGTTGGTGTTGTATCATTTGTGTTGGTGTGGGAATCCAAAGTGGGATGCAGGTCGTTTTGTGTTTCACACAGTGTGAAGGGATTGGTGGTTGGTGTTTGGGGTGTGTGGTGTATGTGGGGGTGGCTCAGGGTTTTCACAAAGGTGTTGCTGCGAGGGAGGGGATCAGGTCTTTTTCATTTCATATTTTTTTGCGGTGGTGGTGTGGCTGAATTTCAGGATTGGTTGGATCAGGTTATTGGCACACAGTGGGCTAGGATAGGTGTGTGATCAGGTCGTCACGCAAAGGGTGTGGTGCGTGGTTGGCAGGGAGTTGGGATCAGGTTTTTTGAGGGTGTGGTTGTCTGTGTGGTGGAGATAGTCAGGGTGCATGGTGAGATTGTTTGGCTCATGGGGTCGCACACAGTGTGCAGGGGCAGCTTGTGGGTAGTCTGTATTGGGTCTTTCACATCAGGTTGCAGGAAGAGTGGATCAAGGTCTTTCACCAGGTGCAGATTTTTTTTGTGTGTGTTGTAGGGGTATCAGTTCTTTTGACACCTTGTGGTGCGATGAGGTGTGGATGGTAAGGTCTTCACACAGTGTGCATTGGAAGTGGGATCAGGTCTTTCGCACAGTTGGAAGAAGGTGGATCAGGTCTTGAACACAGTGTGGGAAGTGTGGGATCAGGTCTTTCGCCAGGGCAGGAAGTGTGGATCAGTTCTTTCACAAAGTCTGCGATGGTGTGGATCAGGTCTGTCACACAGTGTGCAGGAGCATGGATCCGGTCTTGCACCACAGTCGCTGGAAGTGTGGATCAGGCCTTTCACACAGTGTAGGGGCGGAAGAATGTATCAGCTATTTCATAGTTGTAGTGGATAAAGAGTCCTTCACCGAGGGCCGGAAGAGTTGCAAATGTACTTCAATTGTGTGCAGAAAATTTTGGTCAGGTCTTTACATACAGTGAGTGCAGAAAGAGGATTGACCAGGTCCTGTGCGTCGTTGTCCAGTCAGCTCTGTCAGGCCGAAGTTTTGTGGCAAATGCAGTCATAAGATAGTCCCGTGACGCCCACCCTACTTCCGCCCTACGGAAGATGCCGAAGATTGTGTACCGTCCGTCATTCAACTTCGGCCTGTCGCCCAAGCAAAGATAAGTCTTGTGCTCTGTCTCGCCTATACTTTGCCTTTGTGTAAAGATTGTTGTGTTTGCACTCTGTACTCATTTATCTGTGGCTTCCGCTTATATCTTGACATGTGAGGTTATCGGATGGGCTAGCATTCTAACCTTATTTACTGAAATTTTCTCGCGATCGTGGTGCTCCCGGTTCTTGTCTATTTGCGTAACGGTTCGAGGTTGATCGGCATTTTCCATCGCCACGTCCATCGCGTTTTCTCTGCCTCCATTTGTCCATCGGCCTTGCATTCTCACTCGCCTTTACGGCCTTTTCGCCCCTAAATTCCGATTTCTATCTCGCCGTTACTTGTACCACGATTCCACTATCTCATCTGCGACGATCGCGGGTCGGTTTCGTCGCCATCTTGTTTTTGCGCCGGTCTTCATTCCTTGTCGCACCAGCTTTCTAGCCCACGCTATTACACGTGGTTTGTCGTTCGGAATTTGCTTCCTACACTTGTTTACACCCCTCCCATTCATTTGCCGCATTTTCGATCGGCTTCGTGTGCGTGGCGATCGCATCGCCCTTCGGCATTGCTGTTACACGTGGCGTTACTCAGCACTTTTGGTTCACGCCACGGCCGTTGCTCACGCACGGTTTTTTCGTTCATCGCTACTGCGTTTTCTGTCACTGTGCGAGCTTGTTTACTTTTATATTTCCATTGTGTTATATTGCTATTGGTGTGCGCACGGGTCGATCGACCTGTATACCCTCCTCGATCGACCGTCGTGTTACGATCGTGTGCTCCGGTTTTGCTCGGCGCCATTGCCCAAAATGGTGAAGGACTCGGTTGGGCCGAGCAGCTCTGACGTTCAGAGTTCGCTCGCTTTCCCGGAGGACCAACGAGTTGGTTCCAACTCCGAGCAGACCGTTCTTCCCGCGGGAGAACGGACGGCCGCGGTAGTTGGGAGACGACCTTCCCGCGAAGGGGACGCGGGACTCTCCCTCCTCTACCCGACCGCCGGACGCACGAACGTTGCGTTCGAAAGCTATAGGCAATTGGCTGCTATTTCCAAATGCTTATCGTTCACCCTGCCCAGAAAATCAAAGGGCAAGGCCCCACTTTAGGGACCCACTCAAGTCTAAGCATCCAAGCGGGATTCCGCTTCTCCTCCAGCCACCCTGCCTTCTAGCTTTCCTGCGCATAGTCAGACATCCGTTTACTATGCCCAGTCACGCGACCCTCGGCCCCCCGGGGACCTTTGCCGGGGCGCGGACAGGCACGGGTGGTGACGGTTTTGGACTGGAACCTCCACCCGTCACTCGCATTTATGAGACGCGCGGGTCCAACGTCTCCCCCCCATCTGGACTCGCCGTCTCACGACGCTCTTCCCCACCGTGCACAGGTGCAGCCAACACCCCTGCACGAGGAGCGTCCCGTTATCTCCGGACGCAGTTTTAGTGGCCACGTCTTGGCAAGACCATGCACATGACCATAACTCTGGGCGTATGGGAACACCGAGTGCCTCCACCGGTTGTGAACATACACAAGGACGGCCGATCTACCCCGCTCGCCCGTCGCAGGGTTCCCCTAGGGGGGTCAGGGACGCTGGGGGTCCCGACCTACTCGGCCCCCCTTTTGGGCAACGTCCTCGGTCCCGTTCCTCCGGGGGGAGGATCTACCAGCGGGACCACGGGTAACCGGCCCTATTCCCCTGGGTAAGTCCTCCCAGCGCACTCCCGGGGGGGGGGGGGGACGACGGATACCATGGTCGAACACTACCCCCCCTCTGCTGCTCAAGGTTACCCCCGGTCCCCGGGGAGTCCCTGCACAGTACCCTGGGCTGCCACAGCCCGCTTATCTCCCCGGGGACCAGTGGCTCTATGCCCTCCCCCCCCCCCCCCCCCCCCCCCCCCCCCCCCCCCCCCCACCACCCAACGAGGGCGGGACCCTCACGCACCCGCGCAGATGCCCCTGAGGAGGACCTACCTTCCCAGGATTCGACTCCCCACACCCGGAGGACGACGACGATGAGGACCTCTTCTCATCCCTTTACGATATCCGCACCATTGACCGGTTTCGACCGGACTTGGGAGTCGAGGGAAGCCCCTCCCTCTGCCGATATCTTGGCCAAAACTCAGGCTCGTCGCTCCTCAGCCCTCTCTTCGCTGTGGGGAGAGTCCGGCAATCCGCGCCAGGGGTGCAGACGCCGTCCCCCCGCCGGGTCAAGACCTTCCCCCGGCACCCAATGCGACCCCCCTTCGGCTCCCTCCTCGGGACCCGCAGGAAGCACCCAGTGACCTCCCTCCTTGCAGACAATCCGGCGACCAGGGAGTGGGCCATCTCCCAGTCTGATTGTCGCCTGATGCCCAACCGGGCCCCCCTACTTCGGGCACCATCTCCTTTAAAGCATTAAAGGACTGCGACCGGGTAGCCCGGATGGGCATCTTACACACCATTGCAGGGCATGCCTACCTTACCATGCTCTTGCAGAGGGCGGAGGTACTCTGGCCTGGGGATGACGGCGCCGTCCCAGTGCCTTCGGACAATACCTTCGAACCACACCATGAGGACGAATCTCGCTTATTCAGCGATCCCTTTATGCGACACCTAGTCAACAGGATATCGCATCACTGGTCGGCTGCGGCGGACAGCGCAGCAACAAGCCACTTCTATTACTTGCTAGTGGCAAGAAACACGGTGCTTACACGCTCTTCACTCCCGGCACTCAAGGCTTCCTTCGGTGTGTCCCGGGCCAGGATCACTCGCACTTTGGCGAGTACTCCACCTCGGATATGTCCCTTGCGGTCGAGGAACGCAAGCAGGCGGCGTCCTTTGCCCCCCGGCCTCAGCCACGCCCTTCCAGGCCCCCCTATTGGTCTTACCCCAGGTCCATCGGGCCAAACAACCCCGTATCCCCGACAAGCCCCATCTCCCAACGCCGGGCGGCTAAGCGCCCTCTAGATTTGCAGAGGTCAAAATCGAAACCTCACCAGCAACTCCATTTTCGGTTCGGCCAAACAGGCACGCCCTCTCCAGTGACTAGGGGACACACCCGCGGTGGGCACGGAACAGGGACAACCCGCACACAGGCCAACCCGGGTTTACTCCCACCTGTTCGTGATCCCCAAACCCTCGGGGAGATGGAGGCCCATCCTCGACTCTCTCCCCGCCCTCCCAGATCAGGGACTCCATCCACCACCTAGATTGGGCCACCTCCATAGATCTGAAGGATGCGTACTTCCAGATCCTCCTTTACCGGCTCACAGACGTTATCTCGGTTCGTCTGGCAGGGTCGGGTGTTCCGGTTCAAAGCTCTCCCCTTTGGTCTCTCCCTGGCACCCTCCTCTTCACGAAGGTGTGTCAAGGAGATGGCCGCCCTAGCCAGACAGGAGGACATGCGCCTCCTGGTGTACCTCGACGACTGGCTTGTCCTGGCCTCCTCCCGGGCTCAGTGCTGAGCCCACACCACGCGCCTCCTCAGGCTCGGTTCCACCCTGGGTTTGTGTAACCAACCCCTCAGATGCGAACTCATTCCCAGTCAGAGGTTCTCTTTCCTGGGCATGAGTTTCGACACGATTGCCATGAAGGTCGCCCCGACCCCAGAGAGGTCCGCTGGGATAGTGGACCTCATCTTTCGCCTCTTACGGATGATGGAAGTCCCTTTCAGCCCTCATCCGCTAGGTCGGGTCCCCAAACCCCAGCTGCAGAGGGAGTTCCGTCGTCGTCGGTCCCAGACCTCGGACCGCTGGGACCTGACCATTCCCTCGGCCACTGGTTCTCTGGCGCCACGGACGAATGGCTCAATCCGTCCACTTTGACCACCGGCGTTCCAATCTCTCTCCCAACTCAGTCCCTCAATCTGTACACGGACGCCTCCAACTCGGGCTGGGGGGGCCACTTGGGGGGACAGTCATGCCTCGGGGGTGTGGGGACGCACAGATGGCATGCCTCCACATCAAGATATTAGAATTGGAAGCGGTAGGCTGGCCTTCCTCCACTTCCAACACCTCATCTCGCCCAACTGGTTCTCCTCCTCACGGACAACACATTGGTAGCCCATTACATCAACAAAGGGGGGGGGGGGGGGGGGGGGGGGCTCACTCCATCGGCCTCTCCTACGGACAGAGGCCCTCCTTCGCTGGTGCCACGCACGGGGAACCACCCTCCGTGCGAGACATATAGCGGGGACACACGCAACATCCTGGCAGACTCTCTCAGCCGCGCTCAGGGACCCTTCTGCACACAGAGTGGACCCTGAACAAGCTGACGCTAACCACAGTATGGGAGCACTGGTTCAAGCCCATGGTCGACCTTGGGCGACCCGCTTCAACCATCGCCTTCCCATGTATGTCTCTCCCGTCCTGGATCTCCGAGCGTACGCAGTCGTCGATGCGCTCTCCCTCCCCTGGACGGGACTCATCGCATACACCTTTCCCCCTTCCCAATACTTCTCAAAGTGATCAGGAAGGCCAGGCTGGAGAGACCCAAACTCATCCTTATAACCCCGTGGTGGCCGGCCCAGTTGTGGTTCCCAGACCTCAGGTCCCTAACTCACGTTCCCCTCTCCAGCTAGCCCCTCGGTGGGACTTGCTCAGACAACCTCGCTCGGGCCTCCCTCACTCCAACCCCCAGATGCTTTGCCTACACGCTTGGCTGATATGCCAAAACCAAATTGCGACCACCGGTCCCCGCCACCCCCGCGGACAGACCCTGGTCTGTCCTAGATACCCTGACAGAAGCGGGGGCATCGCAGTGATTACGGGACTTGGCCTTGGCCTCGCATAGGACCAGCACCGAGTCCCTCTACAATTACCAATGGGAGAGATGGGTCACGTGGTGCACGGCTAACTCGGTCCCCTACCTCCTCCCCTCCATCATCCAGATAGGCAATTTCCTATCCCATCTTTCGTCCTCTCGAAAGCCCTCGGCTAGTTCCATTCAGGGCTACAGATCGGCCATATGCACCACCATCCGACAGCTGGGGGGCCCATCATTCGACAATGACTTTCTCCTTAGAGAACTATCTCGGGGGGGTGGCCCTACGGCAAGTTCAGTCCCCTAGGCGCGCTCCCATGTGGGACCGCTTTCTGGTTCTTGACTCCCTCAGAAAACCCCCTTTCGAGCCCCTCCGCGCTTTTCCCTTTGACATTCTCTCCTTCAAGACCACCTTCCTTCTCCCTGGCCTCAGCCAGGAGAAGAAGTGGGATTCATGCCCTCAGTGGTGACCCTCGGGACATCGCCTTTCACAGAGACGGCTCGGTCTCGCTTAAGTTCCTGCCGGTTCTTAGCGAAGAACCAGGAACCAGGCACGTCCTCTCCTCCCTGCTTATCCGCTCCCTAGCGGATATCTTAGGCAGCGAAGGCGGCGGGGACATGGACCTGTGTCCCTCTAAGTGCCTCAGATACTACTTGGGAGCGTTCCCGCCCCAGGCGTTCCTCTCAGAGAAGCCTCCTTATTTCCATCTACCCAACAGCAAGAAAGACATCTCGGCGGGCTCGATTTCTAGGGGCTATCCAATACTATCAAATCTGCCCTATGCCCAGGCCCACAAAGACCTCCCAGCCCTTTCCCCTCGAGCCCACGAGGTCAGAGCGCTGGCCACGTCCACAGCGTTCCAGCACTCTGTCCCCGTGCGCCATCTCCTGGAGGCAGCCTACTGGCGTTCGGAGAGCCCTTTCATAAACTTTTATCTAAGGGACATCCGCATGACCAGGGCTGATGGTTCTGAAGGGGTTTCATTTGTGGCGGCCAATGCAGCCATAACAGTTAACCCAGGAACCATTAGGGCGCTCGGCCCTCCTCCTATTCCTTTAAATTCTGCTATGGTCTGACATGGTATAGTATACGACGCCAAAATGGGGAGTTTGTATTATACTCCCTGTTTGGCTAAGTATACTTACCATGTCAGACTCTAATGCCCGCCCTACCTTCCCGCTAGCGCCAAGGTTCCCTGGGGTTGCCTTGCGCGCAGGCCTCGTTGAATGACGGACGGTACACAATCTTCGGCATCTTCCGTAATCGGAAGTAGGGTGGGCGCACGTGACTATCTTATGACTGCATTTGCCACAAAAACTTCGGCCTGACAGAGCTGACTGACAGCCGTTTAATGCTATGGTCTGACATGGTAAGTATACTTAGCCAAACAGGGAGTATAATACAAACTCCCCATGTTGGAGACTTGAACCCACAAGCTCCTATCCTGCAGCTGTAGTGTTAACTACTGCACAAAGTAGATGATGTGTGTCTTCAGTTTAATGTCTCTGCAAAATGGATTGCACACACAGGGAAATATTGATTAGAATAATAAACATGAGAACAATAAATGTAATTTAACAAATACATTACTTATGCTGATTTGTTTTAAAATTTGAAACTGTGCAACCTGATAAATACTAAGTTTGTTGTTTGTTGTTTTTTTAACTAGTTCATGCACACAAATCGGACATGTAGGATGCATTGGGAACAATAACAGTGCCATATCACTCATCAGTATGTCAACTGCTATGTCATTTAGTCCCTCTTCCCTAATCTTTTCTTTTTTATGTATAAAGCTGCAAAACCCTGAACATTGTGGCCTCATGGCTTCTTAGATATGATGTGGTGTACATGGATTATATATAGGTTATGTATGGGACAGTCATCATGCTATGAGCCCTTCTCGTTAACACTGAACAGTGTGGCCATTGTTATTTGGTGTGAAAGTAGTGTGGGGGCTCCTGTGTGTTCAGAGGGCAAGGACCTGCGGGAGCGGGAGCAGGAGGTGGTGAAAAGCGTAATGAAACAGTTGGAGAAGAAGTACGCTGCCCTGCAAGTGGTATCCGTCATCAAGAAACTGGGCAACCAGACTGTAAGTATTAATGCTACAATGCCTCACCTGCTAAACTGTACCTGTCAGTACTACAACTAAACTGCTAGACTTTGCATATTACATTATCAGTACTGCAGCTGAACTTCTACATTGTATGTATTAGTATCATAACAACTGTATATGGTACATACCAATACTCAACAACTGAACTGCTGAACTGCATATCTTTATTGTAAATCAGCTACTAATCTGGCCATACTGTCTCTTTCATAAGTTGAAGAACTCAGCAGGGATTTTCTTTTATTTTCAGGATTGCACAATAGAGAAATGGTCTCCATTCAGATAACAAAATCTGTAACCCTACCGCTCACCCCCCTTCCTTCAAAGTTAATATCAAAGGAAAGGAAAAGAAAGAACCCACACAGAAGATTATGTCAGAAACTTATGATTTTAACACAGCTAATTTTTTTGGGGAGAGGTATTTTGACCCTTCCTAACCCTTCGTTGTTTTCAGCAAGCGGATATAGCTGCAGAAGGTGACCTCTTGACCCGAGAACGTCTGTGCTGTGGGCTGTCAATGTTTGAGATTCTGCTGACACGCATCAAGACCTTCCTAGACGACCCTGTGTGGCAGGGTCAGCCTCCAGCCAATGGCGTGATGAACGTGGACAAGTGCTCTGAGTTCCACCGTCTCTGGAGTGCCATCCAGTTTGTTTTCTGCATACCTGTGGGGGAACATGAATACACTATTGAGTGAGTCTGTGTGTATATTGTGTGGTGTGTGTGGTGTGTGTGTTTGTGTGTGTGTGTGTGTATGTATGTGTGTGTGTGTGTGTGTGTGTGTGTGTGTTCTGCATTTGCGGAGAAGCATGAATGCATCATCAAGTTTATCTGTTGTGTTAGTGTCTATGCTTGTAAATGAGTGTGTGTTTTTGTTAGGGTGTGTCTATGTGTGCTATTGAGTGACTGTATTATTGAGTTTGCCAAGAAAATGTGGTATATTCACTTTTGATCTCATTTATTTGAACTACTATCGTGCAGTTGATCTCATTTATTTGAACTACTATCGTGCAGTCACTCTCTTTTTTTCCTTCTTTGCCCTTGTCTAGTTTGTTATATGTCACTCTTGGTGTGTGTGAGATGGTTACCAGCTTGATGTGTGTAGCTGCTTCTACCTTGATATGTGAGACTGTTTTCAGCCTGGTGAATGTTACTGTTTCCAGCGTAGTATGTGTGACTTTTTTTTCCAACCTAATGTGTATTTCTATTTTCGAGCCTTGCAGTGATGGCTGCTGTAACTGGGGCCCTGCGCAGGGAGCTGCACAGTTACAGATGTGTGTGGATGTTCTGTAGTTTGTCGTGATGGCTGCTGTAACTGGGGCCCTGCGCAGGGAGCTGCACAGTTACAGATGTGTGTGGATGTTCTGTAGTTTGCTGTGATGGCTGCTGTAACTGGGGCCCTGCGCAGGGAGCTGCACAGTTACAGATGTGTGTGGATGTTCTGTAGTTTGTCATGATGGCTGCTGTAACTGGGGCCCAGCGCAGGGAGCTGCACAGTTACAGATGTGTGTGGATGTTCTATAGTTTGTCGTGATGGCTGCTGTAACTGGGGCCCTGCGCAGGGAGCTGCACAGTTACAGATGTGTGTGGATGTTCTGTAGTTTGTCGTGATGGCTGCTGTAACTGGGGCCCTGCGCATGGAGGTGCACAGTTACAGATGTGTGTGGATGTTCTATAGTTTGTCGTGATGGCTGCTATAACTGGGGCCCATGCAGGGAGCTGCACAGTTACAGATGTGTGTGGATGTTCTATAGTTTGTCGTGATGGCTGCTGTAACTGGGGCCCCATGCAGGGAGCTGCACAGTTACAGATGTGTGTGGATGTTCTGTAGTTTTGTCGTGATGGCAGCTGTAACTGGGGCCCCGTGCAGGGAGCTGCATAGTTACAGATGTGTTGGATGTTCTGTAGTTTGTCGTGATGGCTGCTGTAACTGGGGCCCTGTGCAGGGAGCTGCACAGTTACAGATGTGTGTGGATGTTCTATACTTTGCTGTGATGGCTGCTGTAACTTGGGCCCTATTCAGGGAGCTGTACAGTTAGAGATGTGTGTGGATGTTCTGTACCTGCTGCTAGGGGCTTCAACCTTTAAGCTGTACAGTTAGAGATGTGTGTGGATGTTCTGTACCTGCTGCTAGGGCTTCAAAAAACAAGCTGTACAGTTAGAGATTGATGTGGATGTTCTGTACCTGCTGCTAGAGGCTTCAACCTTTAAGCTGTACAGTTAGAATGTGTGTGGATGTTCTTTGACGTGCTGCTAGTGGTTTCAACCTTTAGAGTGCAGTTAGAGATGCCCTGGACTTCTGCTACCCAAAAACCTTTAAGCGGCTTCAACCTTTAAGCTGGGTTAGAGATGTGTGTGGATATCTGTACCTGCTGCTAGCAGCTTCAACCTTTAAGCTGTCAGTTAGAGATGTGTGTGGATATTTTGTACCTGCTGCTAGCAGCTTCAACCTGTAAGCTGCACAGTTAGAGATGTGTGTGGATGTTCTGTACCTGGTGCTAGCGGCTTCAACCTTTAAGGGATAACAAGCTCAGTCTGGCCCGAGGCAGGGTGTGGGGGCTACAAAAAACATCAGTGGTGTCTGAATGCAATTGATGTGGTCTCTGTGCAGAGAGCTGTATGGAGAGGGGCTGAACTGGGCTGGCTGTGCTGTGATCGTGCTGCTCAGTCAGCAGAGGCGTTTTGAAGCCCTGGACTTCTGCTACCACGTGCTCAAAGTCAACAGGGGTAGACATGAAGGATGAGATGGTGCTAGGATCGTGAGTATCAAGGATCACGCTCAGATGGTGTGTGTGTGTGTGTGTGTGGTGTGTGTTGTGTGTGTGTGTGTGTGTGTGTGTGTGTGAGAGATGCATGTCTGTGTCTCAAAGAGAGAGAGTGCACTTCCAGGGGTTTGTGTTTGTTTGTGTGTTTAGTGCAAATTTACATCAGAGAGGAAAGGAAGTGAAAACACTTTTTGATGTTTATTTTTTGAAGGACTGTGGATTACTGGATGCTGGACGTATCGTGCTTAGAAAGGCAGATGGAAGATGGACTCGACGTTTTAAAATTTGTTGAATTAACTGCTTGGGTAGTTTTGTTTGGTTTGGTTTGTTTTTTTTTTGTTCATGCATTTCACATTAGTATGCGGATTAAGAAGTACTTCTAGTGTGTTTTTTTTAAGTATGTTCTTCAGACGTTTTTCCTTCACATCAAGTACCTGTATACGGATAAAACACTGTGGTCATTCTCTTATTGTTTGGTGCATATATTTACCTTTTTTTGTGTGTGTGTGTGTGTATGTTCACAAAGACTCTTTCTATTTAAGAGTCATACTGGATGGGATTAAATGGTTATGTCTTTTGTTGATAGCCTCTGAAGAAGATGGTCGACCGTATTCGCAAGTTCCAGATCCTGAACAACCAGATCTTCTCTGTGCTGAACAAGTACATGAAGACCAGTGACTCCGACAGCATGCCTGTGGAGCATGTGCGCTGCTTTCCACCCCCCATCCACCCACCAGTCCCTGGCCACCAGCATTTAGCCCCTTATGTCCTGGGCCGCCATTATAGACACTGATTGTTTCCTCCCTTCTTTCACATTGCCACTTCCATCCCTCCCATATTTGTCAGGAATTTTCCATTCTACAAAGATTACTCCTGAAGTCCTGAATTTGTAAAATATGGTGTTTATTATGATTTTTTTTTTGTTGAAAAGAGTTGATAAAACATAGCATATGAACCCTCACATGATGTTCTGTGAGTGTCAGGAACTAGATACAATTGACAAAACAGGTTGTTTTTGCAGCCTTATTTGAAGCTGTGAGGAGTGAAAGATGTTTTCAGTTAGAAGCACCCTTCATCCCCAGTCTCCCAAGTTGTGACTCGGGATAGTTGACAGCAATGTTTCTATGCTGGCTGGGTTTGACCCATCTTCTGGGGAAATGAAGTCTACATCTCTGGTCGCTTTAACCAGTCTGCATTGTCTTCAGTCAATAAATCGGCTGTAGGAGGGTCTGGTCCATGAGTTAGGTGTGGTCAGTCGGCCCCTAACACGGTCAACAGTTTGGCAGCTTGAACCTGCCAGCCAAAGTTTCCTCAGCAACAGAAAATTGGCCAAGATTTCATCTGATGTTTTGATGTAACAGTCTTCAGCCTGCTAAAATTCAGCTTGTTCTTTCTTTCATTTTCCCTTGGTGGTTTCATTGTTACAATAATCAACATCATTTATCAAGTCTTTAGATTTTCACCTGACCAGGGTAGAGGGTTTGGCACACCATCTGGTCACTCTGATTAGAGACTGCAGTAGTCAAGCAGGAGAACTCATGTCTGCTGCTGAAAATGTGTCTGAGCGCATGTGTGTATGTCTGTTGAGCACAATGTTGATTTAGATAAACTGTGGAATCCATGTAATATGAATTTCAGGGGACTAGAGAAATCAGATCATGTTGTCCTATGATCATGCTAAAATGCTAAATTCCTCAAGAAGAATCTGAGAGTTGAAATAAATGATGTGTGAATGTTAAAGCCAACATGACTGTGGTCCGTGCCTTTAGATCAGCCAATGAAAATGTCATCAATCTGTCAGTGATCAAGCAAAGACTGCCTTCTCTGCATGCTGTATATCTTTCCACTCTGTTGCTTTGCTTCAAGTTTTGCCTGAAGATTTAAGTGTGTTGTAGCTGACTTATTCTGTCTTCGATCAGAGTAACACTTCTTTGATGCTGAAAGCTTGCCACAGGCTCTTGTAACTTCTTGTCTATATTGAACTCGGTTCACAGTTGGAATGAAACATTGACAGAAGTGTTCAAGTAGAGGTTCATGTTTATTGTAGTGTTGTGTGTGTATCCCAAGGTTTGCCCAAAGTTGGCTGTTGTCTGCATGCTGGCTACCTATTGTTCACTCCTGATATATATTTGCACGACAATCTGTGATTGGCAGACACTTCAGACAGGGCAGAGGAAGGAAACCTTATTTCACTTCCGTGCTGTTGTTTCTGTGTGTTTAGCATATCCACATCCAGGAAGGTCAATGTGTGTGTGGTCGTCGCATGTTGCAGAATGTGATCAGACATTAGATGGGTTTTTGTACCATTGGCTTAAATCATTTTTCAGTTTGAATGTTTATTTCCATCGGTTTTGCCAACAGCTACTTCCTTAGATCTTTGTCTTTATGTTTTTATTTATTCTTCAAATCCAACACTTCTTCCTCTGTTTCTTTCCCCCTCTCCTCCATCCCCTTACCCCTCCACACCTCTTCTCTCTCCTTGCCCACCAATCAGTGTGTCATTTTGTGTGTCTGATCTATTGCTGCTTGAGTAAGAATGTTTGTTTTCCCCCAAGAGGCATGGAAAACAGCATGCCTGTGTGCGTTTGGTCAGTGGAGGTAGATGTGTATATGTTCTTTTATGCATGTTTGTTATGTTTGCATTCATTTCTTAGCATGTACATATATCATGCGGGGAATGTTTTCGTTCCTCATTTGATGCATGTTTTTCACCAAGGACGATGTTGGCCTGGTTTTATACAAAGTTCGTACATACAGCTCATTTCATAAAAAAGCCAGACCTATGGGTGTGGCATTGTGAACAACCTAGTCAGTGGCTTAGTGCTGCCTTTGACACTGCTCTACAAGACGGTGTCTGAAGAAGTGGAGCATAGGGCACAGTCTCCACGAAGACGGCTGTCTGTCTCCTCCTTGCCTGTCTGCTGTGCTGGCCAGCGCTGTAGTCATGTCCACAGAGATGTTCGATGATGATGCACGTTGTATAAATGAATGCTTCCGAGGTAGGGTTTAGTTTCGTACTCTTCATGCACTGGTAAAGAAAAATCTCGTAACATTGAAATGTTTGTGTGAGGTCTGAATGTCTGCCCTACATAAAGTGGTGAAAAGAATCTTGTATCAAAATTCCATTCTATTCAGCTGAATTCTCATTTGTTGTCGTTTTTATGGGATGGAATAAATGTTTTTTTCTGAATGTATGTGAGTATGTATGTGTGTGCAGACCTGTTTGCCTATATGATTTCGCCATGTTTTGTACATATGTTTGGAGAAAATACAATGAGTGTGTCAACATTTTTTTTTTAATTTGAAAAAAGCTAGAGATAAAGTGTTTGAGAGGTAATTGTTGCACTTGCATGGTTTAACCATGGTAGTGTGTTGTGTGCTTTGACCAAAGAGTGATAACTGTTGCTAACTCATGTGCGCTGCATCAGATCTGTCTTTGTCTGCTTCTTCAACAACATGCTGATACATTGGAACAGTAGTAGCAACTACAGGCCCTAAAATATGAACACAAAAAAAAAGAAAAAAAAAACAAAAAAAGAAAGGGGGGGAGTGTGGGGGGATGGGATGGGAGGCAAGAGAGGGTAGGAATTTGTGTAGAAGCATGCTCTTGAATCAGATTTAAAAGTAATTTGTATTAGAAGAAATTCATATGATGGCAGATGAAAACACACACACACACACACACACACACACACACACACACACACACTTCAAGTCTACACCTCTACCTTTCTTTTTCAAAATTTGGAAGACTTTTACATCTCTTAAAAAAAAACATTTATTTTTGTTAAAAAGTACATCAGTGGGAATTTTAAGGTATTCAGGTCTGTGTGTGTGTGTTTGTGTAAATGAATGCTTGCATCTGGTTTTGTGTGTGTGTGTGTGTGTGTGTGTGTGTGTGTGTGTGTGTGTGTGTTTGTTTGTGTTTGTGTGTGTATGAGGATATATTTTTCTTATTGAGTAACTAATAAACTGTTTTCATTCTACAATATCAACATTTCTCAGCCATAAAGTATTAATCTATCTACACAGTTGGTTTTTTTTTTTTTTTTTTTTTTTTTAATATCTGGTTTATTCACCACTTCTTTTCTGAACTAAGATGCCAGTTGAGTTTCAGTGCACAAACTAGCACAAAGATCAAGAAAGTGTTGCATGTTATGTTTTATTACACACGGCATAAAATCAGGGTTGTGATCCACTTTATTGCCATTAGAAGTGGAATGAGAGACCAGTCTATCATGTGGTGAAGCTATTTTATGCATTTGCAATTTCTTTTTTAAGAATTGTTTGTAGAAGTTGTGAAACTGGTTCCGTTGCAAACGATACGAGAAATCTTGTTTTGATTATTAAGATACGTTACTGCTTTGAGGCATTGGATTGAGTTGGATTTCACAGTTTTTTACTTGTCTTTAGTATGTGTGTGTGCAGTTGTGTGCCTCAATGCCTGTGTGTATTAATAAAACTACTGTGACTTCACAGTTTCAATTTCATCAAGGTGTCATGCACAGAGACAGCTCTGAATATGGTGCACTATATGTGTAAAGCCATGAGACCATAGTGCGCCCAGAACTGGATTGATAAGTGAATAAGTGAACAAGTCTACACCACTAATTTAGATGTGCGTGTGTGTGTGTGTGTGCGCGCACATGCGTGCGCAATGTGCATATATGTGAGTGTGTATGCTCACACAGGTGCACCTGTAAATGCGAGTGTACATCTGTATTTGCAAGAGTATATGCATGTTTGCTTACGCTTGCATAATTAAGAGTGTATACCTTTTTTTTTTTTTTTAACACAAATATGAGTGTACAAGAACATTGCATTTGAAAGTGTGAGGACAGAAGGGTGTGTGTTCACAGGGTCATTGTCTATGCATGGTGAAGGTTGGTTTGGAAGGTGGTCAGTTGGGCTTTTTTGCTTTCTGTCTTTTATTTTGTGCTCCGTGTTAGTGGTATTACTCCCATGGTGCTCACACTGATGTAACGCATTGTACATTATACTCCCATAAAAAGAACACTTCCGTAGTGCTCATGGCATGCACTCTGAATACTATAGTAATGTCTTTCCCTTACACTGTAAATGCTAAGTGATAAGAACTCTAGCTAACATACTTAATCTGGTACCCAAGCAAAATACACCACTCTTCCCTTTTCCATACCAGCAGTTTGACAGACTTCATTTTGACTTTTCCCAACTACCTGGACAAATATTGTATGAGGCTCAGTGATGTCTGTTCATATACTAATTTTTCTGGACCCATTTTGTTGTGTGTTGTTTTCTTAATAAAGAATTGATTGGTTTGGGGGAAGGAAGAGGGGGAGTGGGTAGAACTCGAGGAACACTACTCCAAATGAATCTCTAAATTGCAAAAGTTGGTTGAAATTATCCTATGTTCCACATCCATTCAGAGTTTTCTGTATTGGTGTTTTCTGTATGAATAAGTAGTGTTTATAGCTCAAAGGTAGAGTGCCTGGTGTAGGGCTGAATTTCGATGTATGAAAACACTGTAGAGACAGTTGTGTACACAGCATATGCCTCAGACCACTATGGTAGTTTTCAAAGTGTAAGCTGCTTAACACCATATTGACTATGGTTGCTCTGCATGCCCAAAGATTCTGGCATGTTGCACTGACTTCCCTTTCTCAACACTTCCGTACTTGGTGTGTCGGTGTGTGTGTCGGCACCAATTGGCCACATATAGTTGCCACTGTCACTGCACTGCTGCCAAGTTATTTGCCTGGTGTGCACCGTAGAGTTTGTACACAAACACAGTGTACAGAAAATTATTTTTCTGTTTTTGCTTTCATCAGCTGTGTGTATGTATTTCAGAGGGTTTTGGATTGGTGGTATTTGATGTTCAGTATGTTGACTTGCAAGCAGCAAATCATCAATAGAAGGTAGCAGGTTAAGTTGGTACGTTATTGCTGATGAAGTCATGGTTACCTTGCCTGCATGTTGAGATGGCTAGCAAAAAAAAAACCATTGATGAAAAAAACACACAGGACAGTGGATCAGATTGGAGATGCTGCTTGCTCCCACAGTATGTGCTTATAGATTTGAGATGACTAAATTAAACTTTATGAATGTGTGTGTGTGTATGTGTGTGTGTGTGTGTGTGTGTGTGTGTGTGTGTGTGTGTGTGATTTAAGAATTTTTGTGTGTCACTCCTCTTTGCAAATCATTCAAAATATTAATGCAATGGATGAGAGTGATAGGTACAAGTAGTGGATTGTTCAGTGATAGGTACGAGTAGTGGATTGTTCAGTGATAGGTATGAGTGATAGGTATGAGTAGTGGATTGTTCACTGATAGGTATGAGTGATAGGTATGAGTAGTGGATTGTTCACTGATAGGTATGAGTAGTGGATTGTTCAGTGATAGGTATGAGTAGTGGATGTTCACTGATAGGTATGAGTAGTGGATTGTTCACTGATAGGTATGAGTGATAGGTATGAGTAGTGGATTGTCCAGTGATAGGTACGAGTGATAGGTATGAGTAGTGGATTGTCACAGATAGGTATTAGTAGTGGATTGTTCACTGATAGGTATGAGTGAAAGGTATGAGTAGTGGGATTGTTCACAGATAGGTATGAGTGATAGGTATGAGAAGTGGATTGTTCACAGATAGGTATGAGTAGTGGATTGTTCACAGATAGGTATGAGTGAAAAGTATGAGTAGTGGATTGTTCAGTGATAGGTATGTGTGATAGGTATGAGTAGTGGATTGTTCACAGATAGGTATGAGTGAAAAGTATGAGTAGTGGATTGTTCAGTGATAGGTATGTGTGATAGGTATGAGTAGTGGATTGTTCAGTGATAGGTATGAGTGACAGCTATGAGTAGTGGATTGTTTAGTGATAGGTATGTGTGTGATAGGTATGAGCAGTGGATTGTTCAGTGATAGGTATGTGTGATAAGTATGAGTAGTGGATTATTCAGTGAAAGGTATGAGTAGTGGATTGTTCAGTGATAGGTATGAGTAGTGGATTGCTCTCTCTTCGTCTCCATCTGTTAGCGTCATTGGGCAGGCATCGCTGCATGTGGCCTAATCCAGCATAGGTTACACCACATCTGCTAAACCATGAGGCTGCAGTGTGCAGCAGTTAAAACTGAGCAAGTAAAGAGAGAAAGGAATGGGAGCTTACCAAATGTCTGACTTACGTGCTAGGGAAGCACACTGGTCTGAGGCCTTGAAGGCTTACCTAGCAATGTCTGCACAACTGCTGCTGGTGTGTTGGTATGTGCATGCAGGGATGGATAGGGAAAAGGGATTTAAACTTATATAAATGGATTTAAAGGGGGGGGGGGGGGGGGGGGGGTGCGGTGTGAGAGGTGCATGGAGGCGCAGATACCTGCTTTGTGGAAAGTAGGCGATTACTGGAAGTTGATTATCAAATGCTGTCTGTTTCCTTCCCTGCTCCCCCCCCACCCCACCCCCCAGCCCCCTTCCACTATTCCAAGATGCTTCCCCTTCCTCATCTACATCCCCTTCCTCCTTTCTGTGTGCCACCACCAGATTCTTCACCCTTGTCGCTTCCCCCCTCTCCCCTCTTCCTCCTTTTTCTGTCTGTGTGCGAAGCACAATTTTTTTAAGGTTGTTGATGATTTTGTCTTAATGTTGAAAGTGTTCAGAAGACTTGTGCTGTTTGTATCATTCTGCATGTATGTACGGCACGTGTGATTAGTTGCATGAATTTTGTGTTGTAAAATGCAAATATTAGTCAGTGTGAAAACACTTTAGAATTAAATAATGTTATTTAAGGATTAAGCTGCTGTTATGTATTTGGCTTCATCCGTGTGTGAAAATCATATAACCTTTATAACCACGTAAAGAAAGGAAGTAAACTTTTTTATGCAGCTCATCTGCAACTGAATTCAGATATTAACTCGGCAATGAAGTTACTGTTTCTGTCTTGTATGTGCAATAAAAGTGAAGATGAATATGACCTTTTTATTTTAGTTGGAGGAACTGAAAACACCGTCCTGTCCTAATTTTTTGTTTATGCACTTACAATATTTATAGTGATTAACGGTTGTGTTCATTGCTATGTGATGAGTGTGTCCTTGGCTGCATGTCATCACATTTTAAGTGTTGTAACTTAAGATTAGTGTTCAGATATGTGGAGCAACTTTTCCTGCTAGTTTGCTTAATGCCTACGTACACTTTTTTTTTCCAGATGATTATTTATTTCAGATGTTTGTAGTGGGTTTATATCCAATTTTATTCCTCCTTTTTTTTTTATCCTACTGTTTATGAAGAATTGACGTCCATTGTTTCATAGTTCACAATGTTGTCCAAATGATCTGATCAGCAGTTTGTGTGGTGTCTCACAGCAAGCAAGTGTGGACAGTTCCACAATTCCTGGTTTCACACTTCTCCACAGACTCATAGGTATTTTCCCTGTAGAACCAAAGATTCTGTAGCTTTTTAGTCTCACACATTTGTAGTCTGACTGCCTGCTAGCTGGTGTCATCTCCTGCAGACAGTGTAAGATATTTGTACTTTGAACTGGCTGACCAATATAAAAGGAGAGGCAAATCAGAATGTCCTAAACATTGCACTCTGGGTCAAGAATCAAACTATGAAAATATGACAAGAAATCCCCAATTGTTGATATTACCTTCTTGAAGAAAAGATTTCTCAAACCTGTTTACTAATATGATTTTGTACATATATTTGATTAAAAAAAAAAAAGTAATGTAAACACTGCCAATTAAATAAAATATATCAACAGCAAACAGTTTCTAGAAAAGACGTTCTTGAGCAGTAATTTCACTTGCAGAAAATAACCATGGCATGGGCTTTGACCAAAGAGTGACAAGTCTTGCTAACTTCTGTGTGCAAAATCATGTCAGACTGTGTCTGCTTCTTCAATAGCATGCCCTGAAACTTTTTTTTTTTTTTTGAGAAAAAAAAAAGGCGCGAAAGCATGAGTTTGTGCCAATGAGAATATGAGTGTCAGTACTACAATATGTTAATCTGACCGTAAATGGTTCAGTCAGTCAGCCAGAGAGCATAAGTATGCTGACGAATCAGCTTTGAAAGTAATTTTTGCTGGAAAGAACCTATATTTACTAAAGTTAATGCAAGACCTTTGGTTACTACCAGGAAATGTGATGACAGGTGAATAAGAAATGACTGCCCCTTCGCACATACACTTACACACACACACATACACACAGACACACAAACACACACACACACACACATACATGCACACACACCCCTTCCCCCAGTTTTCATGAAAATTGGGATTTTTTTTAAACGCACTTTTGTAGAAAATGCACTGATTTTTGTTGAAAAGTACACCAATAGCGGTTTTGGTCTAAACAGGTCTGATGTCTCTGTTTTCTGTTGAAAAGTTTGAGGACATTCTGTCAGCAAAGGCACGGACTATGAACTGTGAATTGCCAGTCATTTAATTACCTGAAGAATAGCTTAATGATAAGGACCTACCAGTAGCATGTTTTTGATAGGTTATTCTACAACGCAGTCCGAAAAATTTTTTCCCCCCAAGGTGACATAGAAATTGGTTGTTGTGAAAAGAAAATTGGTTTTCACATGTGCTTTTTTTTTCTGCAGATGACAAAAAAAAAATTGTTGTGAAAAGAGAGTTATTAATTTTCTCATGTTGTGCTTTTTTTTCTTTTTTAATTTATCAAAGTATTTTCAGGTGTGCAGCAAAATGTAGGCTCCATGTAAGAAAAAAGCAGCGGAACAAGTGAGTGTGTGCTAAGCTTATATGTATGTGTTTATGAGCATCTAATGAAGTGCCGCTTGTATGTGTGGAGACAGGTTTGTGAGTGACATATGTTTTAGGTGACAGAAGGTTTGCGAGTGGTGTGTATTTCAGATGGCATGAAAAAAATGTTTGAGTGAGAAGGATATCCCAGTTTAGAAAGGAAATAAGTGGCTGGCTGAATTCATGTCCGTAGTGTGAATTAAAAAAAAATTTTTTTATGTATTTCTTGTGCTTGTTTTTAGCCTGTGTAGCTGCGATGCCAGGCATATGCACCTTCTGTGTTGACTGGTTCTTTTGTTGTCATTGACCAATATTTCATAGAGGAATCAGAACAGTTCAACACTGTGCTGTAAACTCACTGCATGTTTGTGTTGTCTGGATTTTACCTTCAAATAAAATGATGAACAGAACATGTTGGTTACTGTCTCGGTTTGTCAGTCTCTTTCGGTGCGTTTTCTGTCTTGTCTGTCTGCCTGTCTGTCTATTTGTCTCTCTCTCCCTCTCTCACTCTCTCTCTAGCATATCATACCACTTAGGTACAGGGTAGCATATGGTGGTTCCATTCCAAGATTCATGATACAAAGGTGGATAACAGGCGTATTTCACTTGGACAATGAATTTGGATGGTAAAGTCAGTTTCAATTGTGAAAAGAATATAATAGAAAGTGTAAGATGAATACAGCATGCTTTGGGTAAAAAGAGGACATACTGCTCTACTTTCCCTTCACAGAAAAAGATAACTACTCTTCCCATTAAAACTAAAAAAAATCCATGAACATGACAACACTTGAGGTTATAAGCAAGAAAAGTAATGAAAAGAAAAGATGGGATGAGACTAGGGACATGATATTGCACGCTTTCGCTGACCCAGACTCTCCATGTCTGATGACTGACATCAGAGAGACAGGCTCAAAGCACATTACATGACAATGATAAAAGAAAAGTGAAACAAGTTTTCATTAATATTTACCTGTATATTGCAATGGGGTTAAGATGTCACTATCAATCTATCAATACACATTATAGCCCCTGCAAATCCCAAATTAAAAAAAAAAAATCTCTGAACTTTTCTACACAACCTTGAAGGGCTAGTATGTTGATGCTGCATTGGAAGCTGTAACAAAATCTGGGTCCAGACACCTTTCACTTACAGAATGGAGTGGTAAAAGCCTCCCTCCCTCTCTGAACAGTTCCCTGAGGAGTGCAAAGCCATTACATCATGGGCATACCAATGCAGTTTTCTTAACACACACACACACACACACACACACACACACATGCATATCCACATTCCTTAACATAGCACACATACATAAGATATTCTTCACTCATTATCCCTCATGTGTTCCCCACCCCCTGGTAGGATACACATTAAACCATAGTTGAGAGTGTATGCCTATGCTGAAGATGTCCAGATAGCAAAAGGGAGGGGGGAAGGAGGGTAAATGATAAAAAAATCACTATCATCTTCTTCGTCATCACCCATCATCAATCTCAGTATCATTATGATAAAACCAGATATAATATTGACAATATAAAAAAAAATGATGAGAGAGAGAGGTGGGGTGGAGAGGGGTGGGGTGGTGTGAAGAGAAATAGAGTCAGGAAGAACAAAATTGTAAATTTAAAGCAAGTGACATCCTAAAACAGATCAGATGTCTAAGAAAACTGCATTGGTATGCCCATGATGTAATGGCTTTGCACTCCTCCAGGGAACTGTTCAGAGAGGGAGGGAGGCTTTTACCACTCCATTCTGTTGTACACATCTTCTTACATCTAAATTGATATGCAGTATTCATACACAGTTTTGGTACTATTTAAGTTAGACAAATAGTTGGTGTCAAATCACACAAACATCTGCAGTTGGTGAAGACGATTCCTAATTTCCTATTTTCATAGGATAACAATGCCACACCCCTCCTAGCAGTAATATGATGATGACGATGATGATGATTATAACATTGATTTCTGTTCTTTCTTCTCACATGTCCACCTATTGATGTTGAAAATTGTTAACATATAGGCACTGGAGTGAAAAAGAAAGGGTGAGGTCTAAGTTTATCATTTTTGTCTCAGTACTCTCCAGCAGATTTTGTACAAGTGTGTGGGAAAATTTGTCTCCTGTTCAATGAAAAGACTTTGTAATATTGTTACATGTAGGGGAACCAGTGTGGGGTTTTCAGAATTTCACTATTAAACAGCTGTTAACAATATTTCAACGCTTGCAATGCAAATCCATAGCCAAAATGAAACACGAAGTGGCGTCACAAGCCTGTGTCCTAAAATCTATCTCAAATACGTATTAGTACTAGGATTTCGGTAGAACGACTCTACTTGTACGTGATTTGTGTTAAATAGACTTTTATTTTTCATGTCAACAAAAGCAACGATGGCTGCGAATCAGGGCAAGATCATGCGCTTTCGTTTTCTCCTCAGCCATTCTAGTCAGCTTAGGCAACTAGTGAGTACATTTGAAAGAATTTGTTTTGACGAAGATGATGACATGATAATTCAGTGTCGTATGACATGCTTTTGTTTTGTACACTGGAGGGGGAAAAGGTATTATCCTTATGCAATGAGTCGTTTGCGGATGTTTGACATTGGTTGGTAATAAACTGCAATTTGCTGTTTTAATGCCTACGTTCTTCTTCTTCCTTTACATGACCAACATCATTTTGCTGATGGTTTTGTCGTATTGAATTGACATTGACTCAAGCTTTTTGCTGTTTTAGTTTTACACAGAACTAGACCTGTTTTCTTTAGAGAGTTTTAGTGATAGAATTGTCATGATGCCGGCACAATCACCCGACAAGTTAATATCGTTCGCCTTCAGTATGTCGAAAGAGAATCTTGGTCACTGTCAGGGGAGCTCCACTTCGTCTTTTTTTCCCTTTAAATCTCCAAATTAAGGTTTTATTTGATAACTCTCTCTCTCTCTCTCTCTCTCTCTCTCTCTCTCTCTCTCTCTCTCTCTCACACACACACACACACATACACACACAAACACACACACACACGCACACACACACTTTATCTGTTTTTCTCCTTTAACAAAATTAAGGATTTTATTTTATATTATCACACACACACACACACACACACACACACACACAGAGATCAGGAAAAGAAATAAATTCACCCGAAGGTTCAGGTGGGACCCAGAGAAATACTGTCCTCGGCTGCCGAACAAACCAGGTGGGAGCAATCCTGTACCCCCTTAAAGTTAGAAGCTCTGCTGTATCGCTTAAGGTACAGGCACACACAGGGCATTCAGTTAATATGTCAAGGGACATACTTGCTCCCTGGCAGATGGCATTGTGTCATGGCCACTGGATAAGACATGACAGAACCTCCAAGGGAGCTTTCCCATGGATGTATCGTCCCTTATTTCATGACCGCAGAGCCCACCATCGAAAAACACCTCTTTCAAGCAACTGCTGTGTACATCCCGCAGTCTCACTTGATCCTATTCCATTGGCAGTTGAAGACAGTACAACTCCAGACATGGCCAAGCTTTCGCCATGAGGTCTTACGTGCACTCTGAAGAGGAGCATGGGTTACCCTGTGATAATACATGTCATCATTCCTGATATGTGGACTGGTACCTTAAGTAGAAATTTGCAGATATGTTGTGTGAACTATTGATATAGATCCCCCTTCCTGCTGTATCCTCCCCTTTTTGTCCCCACTCCCAACCCCACTGCATAGAAAATGAGAGGGGGAGGAAAGAGGGCACTATGTGACTATATGAATGTGATATGTGCTTGCATCTTTTCCTGGCAGAAAAAGTGGTGCATTGCTTACGGGAAGTGGGCATCATCACTATGCCAGCCTCAGCAAAGAGCAGAAAGAAAAGCTGGCGGAAGGCCCAGGACTGGAAGACTTTATCCGTGGTGATGTGCTGCCTATGTATGAAGGAGAGGACAGCATTAAAAGAGTTAAAGGACAGAAGTATGAATTCTTTTTCATTGCGCCATCAAAAGGGTTAAAGGACAGAAGTGTGAAGTTATTTTGTCAAACTAAGATAAAAGTATGAAGTTGGTCTATAGAATAGACAGAATTTGTATTGTTTAAAAAACGAAACAAAACAGTTATGAAGTCCTTTTTATGAAGCTGTTTCATAAATGCAACATGTATAAGTTGTTTGGTAAACATTCATGGATGTATGAAGATATCTTTTAAACACAGAAGTATGAAGCTGTTTTGTTGAATGAAGAAGTCTGTTAAACATTGACAGAAGTATGATGTTGTTTGTTGATGACAGGCAGAGATGTGAAACCATTTCTTAAATGTACATTTGAGTAAAGTCGTTTGTTAAAGAGGTATGAAGTTGTTTGTTAAACATATACTGATGTATTAGGTATTTTGCTGAACAATTAAGTAGTGGGGGAAAAACAAGTGCAGGTATAACAATTCTTCCATCATTATAGTAATGACTTGGCCAAGATTTGAAATTGAGAGGGGAAAAAAAATTGAAAATGAAATAAATGGGAAAATATATATCATAAATATGAAAACCCATTCACTAGCTGCATGAGGAAATTATCGCAATCCCTCTCGAAGACAGATCTATATGTGTCGCCTGCTCCGAGGCCTTTCGTCCGCTGGATCGGACTCATCAGGGAGACACGGCTAATTGCGTCTGTGCTCTTGGCATCAGATACAGAGACACACCACAGTCCATAATTCTGTGGTGTTCCAACCGCCAAGGGTTCGAAAAAGAATGCAACAGCACCCCCAAAGCAGCCAGTGAAAGGTAGTATAATTAATTAAGCAAAAACGAAAGTTGAGAGAGGAAAAAAGTTGTTGAAAACTAAAAACATTACCAAAACAGTATAAAATGTAAGGGACAATCTTTTGAGCCTATGCTTGAGGATCCATTTAAGGATGCAAGGGAGATCAAAAGATACGGAACAGTCTGAGTGGTCAGCTCTGCTGTTCAATAACCCAAGCATTGTCAGCAGCTAAGAATTGTGCAGAACAACCTTTCCTTGGATCTCGTAAGAGATGCAATCACCCACTGATTGACCAAACAATATAATGCTGAACAATTAAGTAGTGGGGGAAAAACAAGTGCAGGTTTAACAATTCTTCCATCATTATAGTAATGACTTGGCAAAGATTTGAAATTGAGAGGGAAAAAAAAAATTGAAAATGAAATAAATGGGAAAATATATATCATAAATATGAAAAAACCCCTTCACTAGCTGCATGAGGAAACTATCGCAATCCCTCTCGAAGACAGATCTATATGTGTCGCCTGCTCCGAGGCCTTTCGTCCGCTGGATCGGACTCATCAGGGAGACACGGCTAATTGCGTCTGTGCTCTTGGCGTCAGATACAGACAGATCAACAGTGTGAACTGCTCTGTATTTTTTGTGGTTTGCTGTACTGTCTTTCTTTGCCTGTTATTCTTGATGTAGTCACATGATGGCTTTATCTTATATGGATACTTTCAAAATTGGAAACTAATGTCAGAAAAGTAATTTGAAAATTGAGTATCAAGGGTGAGAACAAAAATGAAAGTCTAGGGACAGTTTTTCATGAATTTATTCTGAAGCTAGAACAGTCTACTGTCATTTTAGAATATGAAATAATACCAAGTCATGAATGGTTCTTACGAACGAACAGTACAGGGCATCGTTAGGCTTTGACTAATTCTTAGCAGAATTTTTTTTTTAGTTAGGAATCCATTTTGGAAAGTCCTCATAGCATGTGTCTGCACATGCATGTTTTTAGGGTTTTGCTTTTTTTTTTTTTTAATAGTCTAATGTGACAAATCAGTAGCATTTTTTTTTTTCTCTCTCTCTGCTCTTGTATCAAACCAAAGTCTGATCTGTGGTATGAAACCGAACTCTGATTTTGACTCGGTTGTTTTTAGAACTGACAGTTTTGTTTGTTCCCAAGGCATGATAGCCAAGTGGTTCATGTATTATGTTGCTATTTGGAAGTCCTATAGTTCCAAATCATCAGAACCTGTGGTTTAGGGTGAAGTATTTCTGATTCCCAGACCAGCACAAAGAGTTGTAGACGCACAAGTTATTAGAACATGAACGTCCAGTATGCTTCACACTGTTCCTTTCCTGCTTTCTTTCTGTACTCCCAAACTCCTCACCCACTCCCTTCCCCCCATACAGCCCTCTCTTTCCAGTTCCTAACCAACCTTCACTTTCCTCCCAAAAGACAACAAAGAAATCTGGAATTTGGCTACCTAAATGGGAGGGGGGTATACATAGTTATGAAAGTATAACTCCAAGAGTGAGAGCAATTTTATCGATGATATGTATTTAAATATCCATTTTATGAGTTATAAACAATACCACTTCTTTAAAAGTAAAAATCAGACACCCTGTCTTACCTGTTTAATGTTGGTGAACATCATGGCCAAAGACAGAAAAACCATGTCCATGCCTGTTAAATGCTTTTTGCAGGTTAAGACTGCCACCATGGCTGAAGAGAGAAATACCAATGGGGGGAAACTACACACAGCTGAAATCCTCACTGAGAAACCTCAACCTGCACACTGTAAGTTTTCTGCTATTGGTGTTATATGTTTATAGTAAGACAAACTGTGACATGTCAAATGTTAAAGGCAGAAATTGATATGATGATGAACCGTTTGTGTGTATACCAGTCAACAGGTGTGTGTTTGTGCGTGTGTGTTATTTTCTAAAATCAGCTCCCTCCCTCCTCTCTTCCATAAGGCTTTCTTTGCAGTTGCCACTTAAACTTGTTGCTTCAATTACAACGGTTGTCAGTCACTCTGGCAGGCACCTGTGTAGAATCAGTTTCATGTGCAGTGCTCTTTACAGTATGTGTTTGAAGATTAGTCTAGTCCATTCCAGGATAGAAGAGAGCACAGTATGTTCTTTTCTCCCTTTCACTTTTGTGCAGCAGATTGTGTTTCTGTTCAAGTATAGATTTCCATGCATAAAAAAACAGGGGCAGGGGGATGGGAGGGGTGCATGATGAAATGGTAGCTTTATAGTTCTGTAATGAGATGATTTTATTAGTCGTTAGCATCAGCCAAATAATTGTAGATTAGTAGTAGATTGGATGGGGGGCTTAAATCCTATATTGTGACAACTAGATAGTTCACAACATTAAAAAGATAACAGGCTAAAAAATAAACATGGACACCCTACTGTAATGATCTGGGGCAAAAAAATGACAAGTAAATAACAGAAAGTTTACATTTGATAGAGACCTACTGTAATGATCTGGGGCAAAAAAATGACAAGTAAATAACAGAAAGTTTACATTTGATAGAGGAGACAAACTTTTACTAATCATTGTGGATGGTATACAATCATAGATAAATCATCAATGTTAGCCACAATCACACTGGTACATAAATTTTAATGTTCATGTGTTTCATACTGTTCTGAAAGTGTTTGCAAACTCACTGATGCCTAGTTCTATTCACTTTGATAGGCAATTGTGTCAGTGGTTTGAAATTAGCTGACCACTTACAGCAGTTTGTTGTCCAAGATCAGTGTGCCGGGAAAAATCTGTGAAGGCCCAGGGAGATGTGTTTTTGACAGCTCAGCTCACATCAAGTAGTTGGTTAAAGAGGTGTGTGACTGTCAGGAAAACTCCCTGAAAGCCTGCTTGTATATTTCACTAACAGCAAAACAAACATCAAGTCGTTGGTGAAGGAGATGCATGTAAAGGCCCAGTGAAATGTGTCAGTGACAAGACAGCTCACATCAATTCACATCAAGCAAATGATGAAAGAAGTGCATATCAGGAAAACTCCTTTTAAGTCCCTGTGAGGTTTGTCACTGACAGTAGACAGTCACATCAAGTTGACAGTGAAAGAGGTGAGTCATGAATACTCCCTAAGGGCCCAGTAAGATGTGTTTTTTTTTTAAACAATTAACGCTGACATCAGGATGTTTAAAGTGATATTTGTCAGAAACATGATGTGTCACAGACAGTGCATGCTCTCAACAAGTTGCTGATGAAAGAACTGTGTGTCAAGATTCTCTCCCCAAAGGCCCAGTGAGATGTACCAGTATCCTTAGGTGCTCACATTGAATTGCTTGTGAAAGAAGTTGACCGCATGATGGTGATTTCCTTTGCATGTATGGATTGAATTATATAATTATTAACAAATGAAGCTCAGGAGGAAAACAAGGTTGAAAATCTAGAATTGTTATAAGGTGTGAATCTTTGCATACACAGATGAGAAGTTAGATTTTATTGAAGAACCCAGTTTTATTACAGGTTACTGGTAGAGACTGGAAATTTTTTTTTTTTTTTTCAAAGTACTGGTTTGTACACAAGAATTCAAAGTAATGTGTCAAAGGTAACTGGATTTTCTACCATTGAGAAAAGAAGTATAAGTGACGGCAGTAATTGTATCACAGATAAATCGGTTTTACTCAGTCTGAGTGATAGGTCTCTTCTATTACCAAGTGTGGCAAACTTGTAACCATACTCCGTGTGTGTGTGTGTGTGTGTGTGTGTGTGTGTGTGTGTGTGTGTGTTGTGGATAGATGGGAAATTCCAATCAGGTTTTTGTGGTGTACGATATTGGACCGCTTGTTATCCAGATAAATGTGAACCATGCCCATGAAAATAGTGCATAAATCAAAACACAGTCAGTAGATACGTGCATGCATTTATATCAGAAAATCCATCTGAAAATGTTTGTAACTTGGAGGCATAGGGGAAAGAGGGAGGGAGGGATGTAAATCAGAGATTGCAGTGGGTTGAGTTGTGTCTGTGTGCAGGTCTGTGAGGAAGCCAAGTGTCCCAACATTGGAGAGTGCTGGGGAGGGGAGAGTGGCACAGCCACTGCCACCATCATGGTGAGGAGCAATGAGGACAGCACATGGCTTTTTCATGATTATTTACAGCACTGGTACACATGTGTACATGAGGGTCTCTTGTCTGAGCTGATACTGATCACGCACAGAGAATGATGTAAAATCAAGATCAGATGAGATTTAGTCTCTCTTATATATGGCTCTACTGAGAGAGCAGAGGAGAGGAAGAATGCTGAGGTCTTGAAACAAGGACCTTATGACAATGGAACCCAGCAGAGCAGAGAAAACAAATTTCTTACTTAATTGTATATTGATTTCCATTTACTTTTGCAAAAAATACACCCCCCCAAACAAAACACAGCATACAAATGTGTGCGCTTATGAGAAATCAACCAAAATAGGATATAGAATTGTGAAAATAGCAGATCTTGTCTTCATTTCAGAAAGCTTAGAAAGTCTTCTGTGACATTACAAGAAGTTTGTGACAAATTCTGTTGTAAACGTGGTTGTTCTGCTACCGTGTTTGATTGGCATCATGTTGAGTGAGAGTTTTGTATCTCAGTGGAAGTAACCTGAAAAAAAAGAAAAAAAAACAAATACTGTTTTATGTTATGTATGGAAATCAAAAGTTTTTTGTATGTCGTCTGGCACAAACAAGAGAGGTGGTTTTGGTTATGACTAATACAGTTCAAGTGTAATGTCACAGAGCAAAGATAAATCTACACCCACACTGTCTTTCAGTACAGCAACAGATGAAGTAACTAACACTATCTTTCCTGATGGCCTTTCGTTTTAGGTGCTTGGAGACACGTGCACCCGTGGATGTCGCTTCTGTTCTGTCAAAACAGCAAAGAATCCACCCCCTCCTGATCCCAATGAACCGGTCCATACCGCTCAGGCCATTTCTGATTGGGGGCTGGATTATGTAGTGCTGACATCAGTGGACAGGGATGGTAAGTCCGTACTGTTTAGGCGTTTGGGGGTTGGACCGAGTTGTGCAGATGGTTGGTGGTTGAGTCAGGTGTGTCCTCTGTCTTGGCTTATCAAAATTGTATGTTTGTGAGTGTTTATTTTGTTTTGTTTGTTTCTTTGTTTTTTGTTTTGTTTGTTTTTGATGCATTATCTGGGCTGATGTGTGTGTTTCCTTTTTTGCCTTCTCTGTCTGTCTGTCTGTCTCTCTGTCTCTCTCTCTTTCTCCCTCCCTCCCCCACCCCCCAAACAAATTAAAGGAACAAGTGCAGGCTACCAATTCTTTCTGTTTGTGTGTGTGTGTGTGTCTCTCTCTCTGTGTTTTTATTTCTTTTTATTCTGTATATTTTTTTAACAAAATTTTGAGTATGAAAAATATATATTCATACCCCAACCTTGCACTACAAAAGTAAAGGAGAATAAGCTTGTGTTCATGCATATCAAAATTGTATACAGTCAAGGCAATGGCATTTGGATATCAGGTAAAACTTTTGTATGAATGGTGTATTATCTAACAGGGAGTTCAGTTGGAAGCTGACAGAGGTGAAGTTTAGTTACTCTCTTCATCTTTTGAAAGATAGACAATCAAGAAGGTGAAGCATACACCATGACTTCAGATGACCAGTGTTCAGTTGACCAGTCTAAATGAAGATAAAAGGGGCACTGTTAATTTCATGCAGTCATTTCCCGCAGTTTGAAAGAAAAAATAGGCTGTGTATTTTGAGCAAGTTTGTGTGTGTGAGTGTGTGCACATGCACGTGGATGCACTTGTAGCTATGTGTGCTCATGTGAAGGCGCATACAGGCATGTTGCTGTGAATGCATGTGATTGCTTTTGTTGCTTTGGAAAGATGCTTTTTTTAAAGTTTCAGATGTAAACTTTTTCTATTGCTTGTGTTGGATATAATTTGCTATTACTTTCCAAATAAAAATCTCTACAGTTTTGTTTTTGAGATATGGTTTGTTTTTAAATTATTTTGTTTTTGGTATATAAATTTTGTATAATTTGTTTTGCATAGGAAAGTTTTATTTTGTTTAGGATGTAGATTCTGTATGATTCTGTTTGGGGATATGAATTTTGTATAATTTTGTCTCGAGGATATAAATTTTGTAATGTTTTTGTTTGGAATATAAAGTATGTATCATTTTGTTTAATGACCAGATATGCTGATGGAGGTGCAGCTCATTTCGCTCAGACTGTGATAGAAATCAAACACAGGTAATCAGTTTTTATAGAACAAATTGGATGATCACTGAATGGATTATATCTCTCCTTCTGAGTGTGGAAGGCGGAGATAGTTTTTATAAATGATAAGCGGGAAAAATTTGTGCCATGACTCTTGTTAAAGTGATACAGTTGTGATGTATTGGGGGAAGAAAAAGGACACCACTACTGTTGTAACAATATCTTTGTTGTCAGTTTGACAAATGATGTAAAGATTATGAAATAGTATGAAGTTACTTGGACATAAGATGGTTTTGGTTCATGTAGTTTCAGATTTCTGTCAGAATTTTTTTTTTTTTCAGAATGTGAATTGTGTGTTGACTAATTTTTTTTTTCAAGAATCCCTTTAGAATCCTGTGTGAACTACTGATGAGACTGTCAGATGTCAGAAGGGAGGAGATGGGTGTCTTTCTAAGAGAACTAGAGAGAAACTTTAGTCAAAATTAACCCTCACAGCTTTGGTACATAAATTGATTAGTTTTTCATATTCAAATGGTACACCATTTTTTTTCACCACTTTAATAATACAGTGTGTTTGACTTGTTGATGCTATTGTATTCATGTAACAATGAGTTAATTCACTGGAAGATCATATGTTTTTTGTGTGTTTTCCTTCTAGGAAACCTGAAGTTCTGGTGGAATGTTTGACACCAGACTTCCGTGGAGACATGACGGCTGTGGATACTGTTGCCGATTCTGGCTTGGATGTCTATGCTCACAATGTAGAAACAGTGGCTGAATTGCAGTGGTATGTGTGTGTGTGTGTGTGCGTGTGCGTGTGTGTGTGTGTGTGTGTTCGCATCGAGGTGATACGCGTCTGTGTGAGTAAAATGTTTTTAGGGAGGGTGTGTGTATGTGTGTGCACATATGCATGCCAGCTTTTGCTCAAGATTTTACACAAACAGATGCTGTAGCGTGCTTTGGACAGACGGCCTGTTCTTGAGAGTGATGATTCGATGACAGAATTCTGATTCATGTTTTTTGTGTGTGCATTGTGTGTTCATGTTATATGTTTGTGTGTGTGTACACATATGCTAAGTAGAAGATTTTTTTTCAGTTCTGTAATGTTGCAAAAACGGAGATAATTACCAACATAAATATCATTTCTTGGCAGCATTCTGTATGGCCAGCAAGTCATGATCATAGATGAGGAATTCATCACACAGATGGTGACTGTTGCTTGTTGATGGGAGATGAGAAGACAGAAATTGATGATTTATTGCAATTCACATATCAAGTTAAACGTAATAACTTTTCAGGAATTCCCCTTTTATGACATCATTATGGTAACCCCAGATTTTGTTGGGGACAATCCTGAACATGAAAACATTATCCAGTTGTGGAATTTGGGAGTCATTTGGTGAGAAGATGAAGCACAATGTTGCTGGACAGAGTCCCAGTAACATTCTGTGCCTGATGGAGGCTACTGTTTCAAAGCAGACCATTGCACATGTCACGCTTTCAGTCCTGCTGGACTGGTAACAAAAGCCTGGTTTCTGCTAGCTGTCTGACCTATGGAAGTTTGGCTGCCATGGTGCCTGAACCAAAGACGGGATCCATGATATTGATAAGGAGTGCTGTTTAAAATAAAACACACACAATGAAAATCAGTCTGAAAGGATTTCCATGTTGTGTGTGGGCAGGTTGGTTCGAGACCCGCGAGCCAGTTACCAGCAGTCCCTGGCAGTGCTGAAGCGGGCCAAAGAAGGACGACCCCGCATGGTGACCAAGACTTCCCTGATGCTGGGCCTAGGGGAACAGAGATGACCAGATCTTGAAAGTCATGGAAGGTGAGATGCCAACACCAAGAGGTGTGCTTGCAGTTTCAACTGCTTTGGGGAGAAGGGTGGGGGAAGGAGGAGGTGGGGGGATGCAGGTGTGTAATGATGTGGGAAAACAGAACAAGAAGTAGGGGATCAGTGAGCATGTGTTTGACATTATATGTGTCATCTTGAGGGAATAACATCAGTTTTTTTGTTTTTTTTTTTTTTTTTTTTGCTTTTCTGTGCAGATCTGAGGAAGATTGATGTGGACTGCTTGACTCTAGGGCAGTACATGCAGCCCACTAAACGACACTTGAAGGTGAGTTGTGTGCATGTGCATGTGTATTTGATTTGATATTCAGTAGCTAGGTTGATAGTGTGTGATATCTGTTTGGGGTTTTGTTTTTGGTGTGTATTTTTGCTGTTCCACCGTTCTGACACAACCAGTGGCATTGCTCCTATGTCCCTCATTCCAGCTGCTCCTTACACCATATACCCAGAATTGTTTTGTTGCCATTCCTCTACCAACAGACAGCTGTCATACTGGATCATCATGAGGCAGCTCACAAGAGGAGACAATGTGCTGTTGCTGAGTTACCTTGGGGTTCAGTGGTGCTTGTTTTGAGGAAGTGTACGCAAGACACCATTGACTACTTATCATTCTAATGATGGTGAAAATGCAGTCATGAAGCCAGAGTGAGTGAGGAGAGAGACCTAGCCTTTGACAGTAGTGCCCATGAATCCCTTGTTTGAACACTGGCATGGACGTGGATGGGAGATCCAAACCAGGGTTACAACAGAAATAGGATGTTAAGGGCCACAGAATTTGACCCCTTCTTTTTCCCAAGGATTACAATGATGATTAGCATCTACATAGTTTCATTTTTGGTCTGATATGATTTCGTGGCATTGCATGGCTCAAGGGATAAGCATGGCTCAAGTGGTATATACATCAGCAGTGTTGGTCAGGAAATGTTAGCAACACGGGAAGAGATGCATCCATGAAGTGGTTGAAACTTAACTGCATGCTCTCCTGGCATCTCTTCTGGGCCTGTTGAACACTCCTTGACTTTGGATAAAAGCCGCCCAGCGATGGAGACCCACATAGTGATGGGATGGTTTGAGCCTGTGGTCTACCAGCTGCAGTGTCTGGTTGGAATTACGTTCTTAGCTCTGCTTGTGTTATGTTTTCATGCTCTTTGGAAAAACAAAAGAGATATGACAACATTTGAAAGAGAGATGATGTTTTATTTGTCTGTGGTGTGTGTGTGTGTGTGTGTGTGTGTGTGTGTGTGTGTGTGTGTGTACACCTTACAGGTGAAGAGTACCTGCACCCTGACAAGTTCCTGCACTGGCAGGAGGTAGGCGACAAGCTTGGCTTTGCCTACACTGCCAGTGGCCCTCTGGTTAGGTCTTCCTACAAAGCTGGTAGGTCAATTAATAATAAATGTTTAAACTTCCTTTTCTGCTCCATATCTAACTGTACGCTAGTCTGTTTGGCATCATAATCTCTGCTGTATGAAATAGGTGCATGCTATATCCAGTATTTTTCTGTTTTGCCAAATTTTATGCTACCACTGGTTCTTAAGATGCACTGTTCAGGCAGTTGACCATTAATGGGCATTTCTCATTCTTCAGACTGGGTTATCTCTTCCTATCATTCTGTGGCCACCTTTGATGTGCATACCCACCTCTGAATTTTTGTTTCTTGTTTCCCATCTACTTTTTTCACTTATTTTGTGGCTTGTGTCTTTTCTTCACTTCGTCAGCACTTTATTTGCTGCCGATCCCACCTTAATCAGCTCAGTCTTTTTTTTCTTTCTCTTCACTCCATCTTCTGTTTCCATTATTTGCCAGTCCAAGTTTTAAAGTTTTATTGTCTGCAGAAAAACAGAAATAATCAAGCTCTTCCCGTTTTCACCTCATATCAAGCATGACTGGCGAAAACAGTGACAGTGACAGAGGACATGATTATGCATGGAATAGAAGCTTAGGCATCACTCTTGAGGCAGTGAGTCAGACAATATTTTTTTTTTTCTCTCCTTTTCTTCCCCATCATTGGAATAGTTCCTATCATATTACTTGAAACTGCTAGTTTGGGATACCAAACTGCATTGCATCTTACATTACAGTTCACATAGGCGGAGATTGTGGCATCTCTAACAGTTAGAAAATCTCTAGAACTTCAGTTAAAGGTGGTGTGGATGGGGGCACACCTGTGGGTCTAGCCCTCTTTCTCTTGGGGAAAAATGAGTTAAATACCACAGCTTACAGATATTTTCAGACTTTCTGAATTCTGTTCTGTAAGTTCATCTCATCCTAAGTTGTCAATCTAATTTGGTAGCTGACCATAATAAACGAAGGTCTTTTCTTTTGGAGAGAAAAGGTTAAGGGGTAAAATTACTCCAAGCACAGTTTGTTCCAGACAGCACTACACATGAGAGTTTATATACTTTGTTACTTTGTTTAAGAAATTGTTATGATGTTTACTAGCCGTTATTTTATTTTCTATAAAACATTTGGGCAAATGCCAGCGTATTTTGATAAAGGGGCAAAGAGACAAATGAACTTAAACTGAATTTTTTTTTTTAATTTGGATACTTTTTTTTCAGTTACCAGGCAAATGCTGCAAGTTTAGATCAACTGAATTTTGTATGAAAATGTTGCACTGGATGTAGTTTACTGTGCATGTGTCTGTTTGTGTGTTAGTCATGTAAATAAGTGACCGTTGTAGCCACTCACCTTCATTAAAAAAAAAAGAGGAATCCATTCATATCTTAAAGCCAACTCTGGGCTTCTTTGTCATCTCAAACACTGCCTCTGGAGGTTGCAAGTACACTCATAGTGAGTGCAAGTACACTCATAGTGAGTGCAAGTACACTCATAGTAAATGCAAATACGTACATTGATTCTACACAGTTCTCTGATCTGTCACTATTGCTTCAGCATTTCTTCGGGCAAGTAGACTGTCTACAGTGGTGTCAAATGAATGGTCACCTATCACTGTCACTTATAGCTATATTCAGAGAAATTGAATAATATCTGGAAAGTAAATTTTAGAGGCCACTTTCACAATCATTGCTGTCTGTAAATGATATGTCTTAATCCTCACAGCTTTCTTGATATGCCATATGGAAAAGAAATGTAGAATCACCCTCAACAGGTGGAATAAGTTGAAATGTTGAACAAAGCTGAGTATGCTGGAAACAGTAGTAAAGAGTTAAGTTTCAAAACAGAATGACTGAGGTCGGAAAATGAAGCAAAATTTAGAAAGAGAGGGGGGTAGTTACTACCAAGGACACAGACAGAGTACAGGACAAGACGCAATGCATTTCAACCTCATGGGTCTTCTTCAGGTGAAAACAGTTATCATTTAGAACAATGAAAACGAAGAATGAGAAACCACATATCTTCTCATTTCACCGCATGATCAAAATGGGCTGCTGGATGGAAACAAGGCCACCCAGGAGGGGATCATGGGAGAAGAAATAGTGAGGGGGGAGGGGAAAGGGGGGGGGGTGAAGGAGAGGGGGTGTGAAACAATGGGGTTTCAGCTGTTTTGCAGAATAGTGTGATATATTAGTGACGGTAGTGATTATGGTGGATTAATAATAGTGCTTAGTGGGGGAAAAAATTAATGATATAATAATAATAATAAAAAAAGAAATAAAGAAAAAGGAAAGAAATCAATCAATCAATAAATAAACGACTTTAATGGGTGGTGATGATGATGATAGTCGTTATGTCTGGGTAGTTGTATGTAGGGGTGTGGGTTATATATAATAAAATCATATGTAAGGGAAAAACAGATAAAGAAATAAAATAAAATAAATAAATGAATATATCAAAAAGAAAAATAAATGAAAAATAAAAGATAAATGAAATAAAGTAAATGGAGGGTGGCTGCACCTTCTGTATGAAGTGGGTAGTGGGGGATATGGAGGTGTGTGTGTGTATGTGTATATGTATATGTGTGTGTGCTGGTGGAAGATATTGCCGACTGGTGTTGAAGTGCTGGGTATGTGTATAATAAAAGTAGTAAAGAGGTTATTAATTCTGTATTTGCATCATTTTGTTCAATCGACAGAGGCAGGATTGCACGCATACAGATCAGTATTTCAGTATCCCAGTATCTCTTCTGTGCATTGACCATCATACATGTTTTACAAAGACTGTTTTCTGTTTAATTGAGTCTTGATACATTGAAGACATTATCAACACGCATGCAGATACTTGTACAAGAAAAGACTATCTGTAAGAAAGAGAAAACAAAAAAATTCAGAAACAAAAAAACTATTCTCTAACCATGCTTTCTGACTTACAAACACCTTTCTACTAGTCCTACCCCTTCCACTTCCTCACAAATGCTGTAAAAAGATTATCAGAGGGTTCTAGAGATATCTGCAGTGTGTAGTTTAGGTACTGTTCAGGGGGACAGAAAGAACATGAAATGTCAGTGTAGTACATGGTATTACGGGTTCTAGAGATATCTGCAGTGTGTAGTTTAGGTACTGTTCAGGGGGACAGAAAGAACATGAAATGTCAGTGTAGTACATGGTATTACGTGTGTATGTTGTCGTTTCTTTTAATATTAAAGGGTTTTCAAAGAATTTCATTTATTGGTGCTTTCAGGGCTAAAGATACTGGGTTTTTTGTGTGTGTCTTTCCAGGAGAGTTTTTCATCAAGAACCTGCTGAAGAAGAAACACAGTGATATGAATAACAGTGGTACAGAATCACCCTCAACATAGATGTGTATGCATAAGAGAGAGAGAGAGAGAGTGTGTGTGTGTGTGTGGGTGGGTGTGCGCATGCGTGCATATTACAGTGAGTGTGGATGGCAAGTGTAATTGTTGTCCAGGAATTTACTTTACAGTCAGAAATGGGCGATTTTTCTATAAGAAAAAAAGAGAATTTGTTACTTTTCCCATATTACAAGGTTCAGTTTCATAATATCTACATTACTCATCAAGTCTTATGTTTCTTTCATCAGTTTCAGGAAAGACTTTAGCAATCATTGTTTTGAGATTAAGTGTTTTTGTTGTGTTGTTTAAAGGTAAACTTGGAAAGATACTTTCATTTCACTGTTTATGGATATAAGCATTTCTTTGTCCTCTTTTTGTCTTTTAAAGGTGAGCAAGTTGTTATTCAGAATCCACGGATTACTAACCTTATGTCTTGTCCTCTCCCTTTAGAAGTTTATGTTTTGTTTCTTTTTTTTTTCACAACTTTTGCTGTATACACTATTTGTATCAGCAAAGCATCCGTGTTGTTACATTGGATTTCTTTGGTGTCTAGATCTGCAAGTAAATCAATAAAGAGAATAACCAGAATTGTGTTTCTGAGTTTGTGTGTGTGTGTGTGTGTGTGTGTGTGTGAGAGAGAGAGAGAGAGAGAGAGAGAGAGAGAGAGAGAAGATCTGAGAGAGAGAGAGAGAGAGAGAAGATCTGTATGATTTATTCTGTAGTTTCCAGTTTAGAGTATTGCTTGTGATCTGATTCTGTCGTGTGTTTGGAGTAACGGACAATTCTGGTTGGATCTGGTTCTGAGTGTTTGCATCAACAGACCCAGTTGACTAGATCAGATTCTATCAGGTGTTTGCATAACAGACTCTGCTGACTGGATTCTATCGAGTGTTTGGATTTACTGGCTCTGCTGATGGGATCATATTCTATTGGTTTTCAAGTAGAAAACATTACTAACTAGATCAGATTCTGTCAGGTGTTGCATAAAGAGTAATGCCCATCCTCTTGAACTCCTGCTGTTAAGATGCAAGGATAAAGCTTTTGGTATCCTAGCACTCATCACCTTCTTGTCAATGAAGGACTGAGATGAACTAACAACTAAGTCTCTCTCCTTCGCTCCAAGATAGGTGGAAGCAACCAAGTCTCATTTTTGCGTTCAAGATGGTTGAGGGACTGGTGCCAGCCATGCTTTCTGACAACTTCTGATATCTCAAAAGCAAACCAGAGTGATCCACACAGGGCAGGACAATAATTTTCAGTGGCATAGTATTGTAGACAATAATAGAAAAAACACACAGCAGGTGCTTTACTAGTCAAGTTGCAAAACGTATTGGCTGAAATGTTCGTTTTTGAAGCGCACCTCTTTGGAGTGGAACTTCTGTCACACTGTGCACTCTCGAGTCTGTCATCAGTTTCCAGATGTTATTACTCAAAGAGTTGGCCACCACCCACACACTCCCCCCACCCTCTCCCCCCCCCCCCCCCTCCACATCACAAATAATGCCAGTCATCTAGAGTGGGCGACGTAAAGACTGATACAGATGCAATAGCAACAGGTGTAATAGGACAGAAAGAAAACCATCGGCCAAATTTTCAACCAGGGGAAGCAGACTGCAGATGATACTTAGGATAACTCATTCTCAGCAAAATATTAAAAGTGTATCTGCTGTCACAACAGTACATGAGAAGACATATTCTATTACTGGAAGAAAACCATGCGGCACTGAGGAAACTCAAGTTGTAGAGGGGGACAGTATGCTTATCGTCACTGTTCCAACAGTTAAGAGCTCCACTATGCACATAGCATTCACAACTTCCAGTTGATTTTATCATCTCTGTGTCTGCCCCCTGTTTTGAAGTTGGCTGGCTGTTCACCACACTTTGCAGCTGACGGTGTCAGACTGTCCAGTTTTAAGCATGCACATGGTGGTTTGTGTGTGAGCAAAGGGGACATGCAGGTTGTCGGCTGACCTTGCCAAACGATGGGCCAAGAAGAAGCTAGCGTTAGTGGTTAGAAGACAGTTCAGCCAACAACAGTTCTCTTACTCGGAAATGGTGATCTGCTTATGCAAATGGGACTTCAACTAAGGAGAACTGTGGGAAATTGAGAAACACCAATCCTCTCTCCTATATTTTGAAAAAAACAAGCAAACAAACAAAAAAAACACATAACCTCTTACTGTCAGGTTTTCAGAGCTAATAACAAAGCCGAGTCACCATGCTACACTGAAGCACATTGTCCAATGGAAAGCATGGTTACTTGTTGATTTTGCAAACTGCACACAGTTGTCATTGGACAAGTTCATCAAGTGTCTGTAAGTACTGGAGACCAACTTTGAAAACAGTACAATCACCATATGTTACTAAAACTTTAGTTTTAAAAACATAAAACCCTTGGAACAAAGTGTAGATGGGGAAATCTATGAAAATTAATGCCAAAGCTCGTCAGTGAGGTGATCCCTGAAGAATCCTGGATACATGCGTACACCGACGGCTCAGCAACCAACGCAGTGTTTGATGGAGGAGCGGGCGTATTCATCAAGTCACCTGAGGGACACACCACCACAGCAGGGATACCAACTGGGAAACACTGCTCCAATTATGCTGCAGAAGTTCAGGCCCTCATGCAGGCAGCCTCCATGATTCATGAATCACAGAGCGACTGCACACCAAGTTGTCTTCCTCTCTGACGCGCTGTCCGTCCTGGAGGCCCTTGCAGGAGACAAACTTCCTCGTCTAATGGAGAAACTCCAGGAACTCGCCAAAAGTAGACGAGTAGTCCTGCAATGGGTACCTGCCCACTGCGGTCCCAGGGAACGAGGCAGCCGATCAGCTCGCCAAAAAAACCGGAGCCAGAGGAAGACAACCAGACAAGAGCGTCAGCTTCACAGAGAAGAAGACCCTTGTGAAGGCTCTGATGCGACCACAACCCACAAGGGATGCCTTCCATCTTCTGAGAGACAGGAGCAGGTGGTCATTATGAGACTCAGAACTGGCCACTGCCGACTCAATGGCCACCTGCATAGGAAGCTGAAGCTGGCGCCTTCCCCCTCCTGCTCCTGTGGTCTTGAAGACCAAACACCAGAACACGTCCTACAGACCTGTCCCCTTCTCAAGGGACTGAGAGAAACCGTGTGGCCAACGCCGACTCCGCTGCACACAAAGCTCCACGGCTGCCGACAAGACCTGGAGAAAACGGCAACATTTATCAACGAGGCTGGGCTGACGCTGTGAGGCGAACGAAGAAGAAGAAGAAGAAGAAGTCAGTGAGGTGATCAATATCATCACCTATTTATTCATTACTGGGGTGGGGACCAATTAATTGCCACCACTCATGCTTTGCCCACCCAGATGATACTGACTTGGTGGGCCCATGGCCTAATACAAGAAACACAGTAGTCACAAAATTCAATGGTTAAGACAAAATGTTGGCTTAAAGGAGGAGGGAAGAGCAAGTGTGCCAAACAAAAGAAAAATGGCAAAAAGACTGATACGATGATTATACTGCTGCTGCTGCTGCTGCTGCTGACAATCATATCACTGAGAAGGAAATTGAATAGGCACGTAAAAATTGTAATGCTGGAGGTATTGATGTTGATGTTAAAGAGCCCTGGGGTCAGTAACAATGCTAATGACAATTTTGTGATTGATTCGATGATGATCATGGTGAAGAAGATGATGGTGATATTGAAAACAATAGTGATTGATGTTTGTATTATCTATGATTAAAAGGATGATTTCAGGCTGATAAGAAATGCTGAAATGAAAGGAATGGCACGACATTTTAATGAATAGGGATATGGGTGATAAAGGCAAGGTGAAAGTCAACTCAAACAACATCCAGTGGAATGACGTTCAGTCAAGCAATTCAAGTTAAAGGAAACCCTCTTCAGCAAGGTCCCACTTAGTATAGCTATAAATGCTTTGCTACTATAATGGGCAATCAGAACGCTCGGTTGCTCATTCATCCAAGCATTCATGTGTGTGAGTGTGTGTGTTCATACATGTGTGCGTGCGTGCATGTGTGTGTGTGAGAGAGAGAGAGAGAGTGTGTGTGTGTGTGTGTGTGCAGATGCATTGAGAATCATATCAAATTTTTGCACACACAAACACCTACGCACGCACACACGCACGCACACACAGACACACGCACACGCACACACACACACACACACACCCTGCCTCCTGCCCAAATTTTTTTTCTGTAAAATCAACATTTTCATTGTGTAGCCTGCTGAGTAGCAAACAAGTTTGTACTGTTAAAATTAGCCACGTATATCATTGTCCAATCATGTCCATCTGTCATTTGGTTTTATTTACAGCTGTAGAGCATTTTCTACGACAGATTGCATTGTGTTAACATTTCTTTAAATGATTTATTACTCTCCAAACTCCAACAAGAGCATAAAGGATTAAATATTTCACATATGTATTATTGGTGTGTTTTATTTGGGAGCATGTGCATCTGTGCTTATGTGAGCGTCAAGTCAAAAATGTTACTTTGAGATGGTACATTGATAAGCAGAATCTGCTTTTTTTTTCATCAAGCTATGTGCAAAACAAAATGAAATGAATAGTTTGAAAATGAAAATGGTATGCAAACATAGCCGAATAAAGACTTTATTGTACAATATCTATACTATGAATGAAGATGAATAATCTATACATTCATTCCTTTCAGTACCATCACTCACTCTCATTCTCAGACGTACATGTAGTCACATATACTAGTGCATACTTATGTATGTTTGTATAAAATGTGAACACAAACTTGCCAGTGATAACAACACAGCTTAAAAATAGCATTTATATAAAAGATGCTCGATGACCATATGCATTGTGCACACACATACACACACAGCGTGCACTCGCACAGACGAACACATGCATGCACTCACGCATGCATGCACACACACACACACACAGACACACACAGACACACACACACACACACACACACACACACACACGTTAAGACAGTGGTGAATTTTCACTAGTTACAGTGTATTTGGGGTGTTTCTGAAAATTTTGTTGAATTTTGGTAAAAAGAGCGACACAACAAACTTCCGTTCCTGCCTGAGCGTGGAAAACAGCGAACAGAGAGTGTCAAGTAGCATATATTGAGCGTAAAATTAGAGGTGGTAAGTTCGTTTTCAGTACGTCTGTTGATTACGGTTCAATTATCCACTCATTTGTCATCAAAATCCAAGTTACTGTAAGTCAAAACATGGATAGTTACGCTCATAGTCATACGATAACTTTTTTCACCAGCATTTTGATCCCACCAACCACGCGGTTATGTCTTCTTCTTCTTCTTTAAACTTTCTTTAAACATCCGCCATCATTATTTTAATGGTTCTGATGTGTATAATAAAACTGGGGGATTTCCACAAGGCTGTTGACATAGATATGTAGGACTGGCAGTAGGGGGACTTGTGGGTAAGGGGTGGTAGGGGGGGGGGGGGGGGGGATTGGGGGAGGGGGCGCTGGTGGTACGTGACAGTCGCTTCGTGGTACGTGACAGAACTTTATTAAAAAAAAAAAAAAGATTCGTTTAACCTGATCAGAAATGAACTCTACCGATAGAAAGAAAAAACTGATTAGTTTGTACTTAAATACACCGAAGTAAATAGACCAATCAGACATTTGAGGAGAATGTTGTGATTTCAAAGGATTCACACACTCACTCAGGCCCATAACTACAGAAGTAGTCATTGGGGGAAACCTGAGGATCACAGACGCAACCTCCCCGAGCTCCATCTGTCTGTCAGCAGCTGCCGGCAGCAGCTCACATGTAAGGATTTGAACAGTCTCAAAATAATCAGCCAGTTGATTGTAGAGACTCTACGGAAGAAGAAGAAGAAGAAGTTTACTCATTAAAAAATAAAAGTGAAATGTATGATTACAACATGAGGTCAAATGTCCCCAACAACGAGGTCACAGCTGATGACAGGAGGTCAGGTGACAGAGTCCTGCACACCACACTTGCCTGCCTCTTTGTAGCATCAGACATTGCACGTATAAAAGTTCTTGAAAAAAATTTGCGAAAAAAAAAAAAATGGGGCAGATTTTCACAAAAGTGTTACATTGACTTTAGATAATTACTACAAGTAACTGTCTGTTCATCCTTTCTTTTCATTGTTGTGAACTGTACAGACTGAAGAAGACTCAATAGATTGAAACATGTGTTTTGTTTATGATACAGACTGAAGAAGACTCAATAGATTGAAACATGTATTTGTTTTATGATTTGTTTGGCAGCCCAGTAATTCTCTGTTTTTGCTCATGTTTCAGTTTCTGTCTGCAGTCACCTTACTTTGAAACCACCTTAGTGACAGAGATTGATTCTGAACCATTTCGTCATATTGATCAGTTGAAGTAAACTGTGAAGGCATTTGTGTGTGTGTGTGTGTGTGTGTGTGTGTGTGTGTGTGTGTGTGTTGTGTATGTGTTTGTGTGTGTGTGTGTGTGTGTGTGTGCATGCATTTGCTTGTCTGCACATGTATTGATGTATTCATGATATACTATGTTTGTTGTTTTTTTTTCCACTCTCACCACCATGTTATATATGTGTTTTTACTGGAATTTTTTCCCCTCTACAATCAATTTAATATGAGATTCTTGTCTCTCTGACTGGCTCTTATCCAGACCCTAGCGATGTACAGCTAGCTATCTGCTTTCTTTTTGTTTATGCAGGCACAATGCTTCGAGAAGAAGAGCATGATGGGGGGACTGAGTCCTCTAAAAGGCAAGCTCTGGGTTCAAAAAGTAAGAAGAAAGAAGGACAACATCGTAAAGAACTCGCCAGGAGAGTGTTAGGTGGAGAGGAGGACCTGAAAAGATCCCTCCTAACATCAAAAGAAAAGGTAGGTCGAAGGTCAGTGATTGCAGCTCAAGGGAGATGAGGGAAGAAAATAAACAACTTAAGAGGAACACTGAGCAGCCAGATTAACAGAACAGATTATAGGACAGTCACAGCTCTAGCAAGAACGTATGCCTTTCAGTCCATTTTTATGGCAGACAAGGACTGGGTACATGTGCGGTTCTACAGTTCTGAAAAGTCTTGAAGGTCATGGAGCCATTCTTCTCTCATCTCTTTGGAAAAAAAAAAAAAAAGAGCGCTGTTTTTTTTTTTTTACAGGTCTACTTGTTCTTATATGGGTTTAATATTCTCTGTACATGTATGCGTACAGATCTGTTTGGGTTTATTGAAAATGTACTGTGTCAGTTGATGATCTTCACCAACATTATGATCTCAGAAAGGATGAAAGCCTTTGTTTAATCTCCCCTTTCCCTCCATCTCCACCCTGATCCTGCTACTACTCCCCACATCTCCCTTAATCCCCCCTTCCCTCTTGAGGATTACTGCAGTGTTTTCATAGGTCTGTTGTTCCCTGTTATTGTCTGCATTATATTGCCATTGGTCCCAGTGTTCTCATTGTGGCATTCTATCCTTTGCTATCATAGTTTTCTGGTTCACTGTATTGTTCCCTGCATTTTCAGTTTTGCTCCCATACATACTGTTCCCTGTGTGTTCATTATTGTGTTATTCCCAGTGTGTTCATGATTGTGTTATTCCCTGTGTGTTCATTGTTGTGTTATTCCCTGTGTTTTCATTGATGTGGTGTTCCCTGTTTTTTTTCAGTGTTATATTCTTCTCTCTGTTTTCATAATGTTCCTTTTGTTTTCATTATTGTGTTATTCCTTGTTTTTTCTTTGTTGTTCCCTGTGTTTTTTCAGTGTCGTTTTGTTGTTGCCAGTGTTTTCATTGTTGTATTGTTCCCTGTAGTTTTATGAATATTGTTGTTCTCTGTTGTTCTCAGCGTCTTCACTGTCTTCTAGTCTCCTGTGTCTTTATTGTCATTTTGTACCCTGTGTTTTTATTGTTTTGTAGTTCTCTGTATCGTTATTGCTGTGGAGATCCTTGTGTTTTCATGGTTTTGCTGTTCCCAGAGTTTTCATTATTTTGATTATACCTGTGTTTTCAGTTGAAGCGGAAGAAAAGGAAAAGTGCGGCATCCTTGAACATAAGGAGCCTGTTTTTGGGAAGATCTGGATGACGACATTAATAAGAAAAGTGAGGGATCATGAGTATGATGAGATAGATAATTTCTTTTTGATCTTTTTGAGGGACTCAGTGTAATGTTTTAAAGAATTCTGCATAAACTTATATACTAGCTTCATGAAACTTTAATGTGCTACTTAAAAAAAATGTGCAATATCACCTAATCACCTTGTTCATATTTTGTGAATTTCAGTGTTATATGATTAAGTCTCTAGAGAGACATTTACTTTTTTCAGTATACCACTACCAGAGTGTGCATTGTATCCATTATAGATCAGATGGGCATACACAAACTCCTTGACTGCTGGGCGGTTTGTTACTCTTTATTATGCACTCACACACACACACACACATACACACAGAGCAAAAACTCAGTCGTTCATCTGGTGTGAGAACAGCTCATATTAAACAAAAAACAGGCAATTCATCAAGTTATTTGAACAGGACTGAAACTCTGTTTTGTCTTCAAGGAGTACCCGCACAGAGAGAAAAACGTGTGTCATTTTTTTTGTCTTAGGTTGGGGATGGACATCTTGGAATCTCACTTTTCTGATAATGACTTGACATAAATGTTCACTGACTATGTCAAGCAACTATTAGTAGACATGGTCCAGCTCTAAAAACTGTTAGAAATATCCACTTTGAGTGCACTCATGGCCAGCGCGTGACCAAAGCTGATGTGGTGTTAAGGCTGTCAATGACCAACAGGTTCTAGTTACGCTGCAGATGAGTCTAATTTGTCATACATGTATGAATTGAGTAACTAATATTGGCTCAATTTTTTGACAAAGGTGCTCCATAAGATTTATGTAGTAAGGCGCCTTGAATACCAAAACAGCTGTGTAAATTTTAATGGATGAGACAGTTAAGGGTTTAGTACAGTAATTTCATAACAGTTGGAGAGTTCAAACGCAAGTCACAGCCGTAGAATTATCCTGACATATTTGATAGCATCTTTGCGCTATATCTGAAAAGTTAAGCAGTAGATATATTACTGTAATTACAAAATAAATTACAACCCTATAATTGTTGTGAATGCAAGTGCTGCTTTTGTCACAATGTACAATGTAATTTGTAAAAGATGTTTCCATTGAAGGTATGCTGTTCATAGCAAAATAGCATCACTCAGCGATATTCAGGTTGTTATTAATGATTCATAATTATTCAAAATACAAATGTACAGGACTTGGGATTTATTTTGGTCTTTTTTGAAGGTATGAAAAATTGGTTGGAAAACCAAAATGGGCCAAGATTGACACAGAAAAACGTCGTCGGGCGAGTGGTAAGAGTTTCTTTTTTCTTCGTTGTTGATTTATGATATAATATTATTTAGCAAACATTTTGCATTCTGTCTTCTAATTTTCCATACCTGCCATCCCTTTTAATTTTTATGTTATTTATTTCTGTTTTTTTTTGTTCTGTCTTTCCTTTTTTACCTCATTGTTATATTTGTATATATTGTAAACTGCTTTTCAAGGAAGAGAAAAGTATTCAAAGCAACATACATGTACTTGTTTTTTCGTCCATGTCAGACCATAGCATTAAACGGCTGTCAGTCAGCTCTGTCAGGCCGAAGTTTTGTGGCGAATGCAGTCATAAGATAGTCACGTGATGCCCACCCTACTTCTGCCCTACGGAAGATGCCGATGTTTCGTGTACTGTACGTCATCATTTCCACTTCAGCCTGTCGCCCAAGCAAGATAAGTCTTGTGCTCTGTCTCGCCTATACTTTGCCTTTGTGTAAAGATTGCTGTGTTCGCATTCTGAACTCATTTATTTGTGGCTTTGTGGCTTGTGCTTATCCCTCCGAGTAATCTTGACGTGTGAGTTATCGGTGGGCTAGCATTCTAACCTTTATTTACGGAATTACCATCGCGTTTGTGTGCTCCCGGTTCTTGCCTTCCGCGTAACCGGTTCAGATTGATCGGCATTTTCCATCGCCGCGTTCATCGCTGGTTCTGTGCCTCCTTTTATCCATCGGCCTTGCCTTTTCAATCGCCTTCCGCCTTTTCGCCACTAAATTCTGTTTTCTACTCTCGCCGTCATTTATACCACGATCCCACAACCTCCTGTGCGACGATCGTGAGCTGGTCTCGTTGCCATCTTGTTTCGCGCCGGTCTCCCTCTCTTGTCGCACCAACTTCTAACCCACGGTATTATACGTGTTTTTTTCGTCCAAAATTTGCTTCCTTCAATTGGTTTGCACCCCTTCCATTCATTTGCCACAATTTCTCGCTCGCCTTCGTGTCCTTAACGATCGCGATCGACCATTGTCAGTGTATTTACACGTGGCGTTACTCAGCACTTTTGGGTCCACGCCACGGTCGCTTCTCACGCACGGTTTCACTCATTTCTGCTGCGTTTTGTGTTCCTGTACGGACTTGTTTACCTTTATATTCCATTGTGTGTGTTGTTTACCTTTATATTCTATTGTGTGCGCACGGTCGATCGATCGACCTGATTATCCTCCTCGATTGACCGTCGTGTCTTCCGTTTACGATCGTGTGCTCCGGTTTCGCTCGGCGCCATCACCCAATATGGTGAAGGACTTGGCTGGGTCGAGCAACAACTCTGACGTTCAGGGTTCGGTCACGTGGTGCACGCTAACTCGGTCCCCTACCTTCACCCCTCCAACATCCAGTTAGGCAATTTCCTATCCCACCTTTCGTCCTCTCTAAAACCCTCGGCTAGTTCCATTCGGGGTTACCGATCAGCCGTATGCACCACCATCCGGCAGCTTGGCGGCCCATCTTTCGACAATGACTTTCTCCTCAGAGAACTATCTCGGGGGGTTGCCCTACGGGAAGCTCAGTCCCCTAGGTGGCCCCCATGTGGGACCTCTTTCTGGTATTAGGCGCCCTCAGAAAACCCCCTTTCGAGCCCCTCCGCTCCATTCCCTTTGACCTCATCTCCTTCAGGATCACCTTCCTTCTCTCCCTGGCCTCAGCAGAAGGCGAAGTGAGATTCATGCCCTCAGCGGGGACCCTCGGGACATCGCCTTTCACAGAGACGGCTCGGTCTCACTTAAGTTCCTACCTGAGTTCTTAGCGAAGAACCAGGAGCCGGGCACGGCCTCTCCTTCCCTTCTGATCAAAAAGCTCTTATTGTATACCAGCATATGTGAAACGCGGATATCTCTGGAACTAAACAACCAATTCTCATGCTATTTTTGTAAAATGGAGGAGATACACTGTACTTTTATTATATCATAACATGTTAGTAATGGTAAGTCAACAACAACAATTTCAATTTTTTAGTGATTTCAAGTGCAAAAAAAAATGCAAAATAAAAAAAAAAATGTTATGTTTTTCTTCTAAGCGTAAAAAATAAAGAAAGAATGCCAACAAACTCTCAACAATGGAGGAAAAATACTCCACTCAACTGAAGACCAGAAAGTATGTATTTTCAACAGAAAAAGTGCATGAAACAGCCACAAAACTAACTACTCCAATAGCAGGGAACACACACACACACACACACACACACACACACACACACACACACACACACACTTATGCCTAACTGGTACACATGTAAGAAAAAAAGGTACACACACAAGACACACACAAAACACACACACACACACACACACACACACACACACACACACACACACACACACACACACACCCTTTCACTCTCAACAGTAATATATATATATATTTTTTTTTTTTACACAAAGTCATTCATGTGCCTGTTGGTCTCTGAACCCTTGTCATTCAGTTGATCTATATAATCAGCTGTACACCCCACTCGAAAGACGTCTGTGATACTCGCCTCTCACGTGTCAGTTGGCCCACGCCCCCTTCAACCTCGACCAGCGAGAGTGGGCCCACAGCGTGTGTGTGAAGTTCGTTGCCTAAAGTCTTAGTTGGCTCCCTCACATAGAGTTAGTGAACAGTCAGTCAGTGCTGGCTGGCTCAACGCAAAAACACTGGGGCACACGCGGTAGGGTAGTAAGTGGGCGTCTTATCAGCCTCTCATAACAAGTTGGCAACGGTCCAACGCTTCACGTTGGAATAATTCGGTCAAGCCCTCACTATCGTTCTTTACTCGTGGCTGTCTGGGTCTTCTTCATCTGTATTAGGAACAACCAACTGTCTATTCAATATTCCCAGCACTTGATCTGTGGTAAATGTACGGCAAGGTCGAGTACGTAAAGTGCTTGGTGTGGTGACGTCATAGTGAATGGAAAAAAATCGGAATAAAGTCAATAAAACACTGAACTGAATAGTGTTCTGACAAAGCAAATGGCTGTGAGCATGGGCCAGACCATCCCCCAACTATGACGTTTATTGCTGGCTTATTGAATGACGTACAGTACACGAACTCGGCATCTTCCGTAGGCGGAAGTAGGGTGGGCATCACGTGACTATCTTATGACTGCATTTGCGCCACAAAACTTCGGCCTGACAGAGCTGACTGACAGCCGTTTAATGCTATGGTCTGACATGGTAAGCATATACTTAGCCAAACTGTGTTGGTGTTGTCAGATGACAGTGACTTGGAGGAGTTGGCGGCCAGTACAGGCACATATCTGGTGTCTTCCTCCTCTCTGTCTCCGGGCTATGTTGACCTCAAGAGATGTCCTGATGGTAACTCTGACTCACCTAAACACGGTCAGTGTGTGGTCATCTGTGAATGAGGTTAACAGAGTGTTCTGGTGGCGTGGATTTTGCGTGTGAATGTGAGTGTGTGTGTGTGTGTGTGTGTGTGTGTGTGTGTGTGGTGTGTGTGTGTGTGTGCATGCACGTGCGTGCGTGCGTGCGTGCTTGTGTATGCGTGTGTGTATGCGTGTGTGTGTGAGTGCCTGTGTGCTTGGCATGCATGCGTATATGTGTGTGCATGTGTGTGTGCATGCATATGGTTTTTCATGGTGAATGAATACATATGTTCAAAAGCTCTAAAATGTCTTGTGTTTGGAAACTTACAACAAGTTTTAGAGATGTCAGTCAGAATCCTTCAGTTCCAGCTCACACAGTTGACGTTGGTTAACCCAATTGTTTGCATCAGATTGTTTGGAAGTTATTGCCAGACTGCTGGCATTGTTTGGGCAAATACTGAGTCCAACACAGTAATAAGACACAAAGACCATTGCCACACTTCTGGTGTGCAGTGACACCTGTCGCCCTTCCCTTTATTTCTTGGCAAACGCTGAACAAAAATATTTTTGCTCTTTCTTGATGTCCACTGTTTGCTCCCTAAACTCATGTTTTCAGGGAGTAGCATATCCCCTGAAAAGTTTTTTGAAGGTCCCTCAAATAATGTTTTCAGAGGGTTTAAAGTTATCAGAAGCTTGCAAGTGCTGAAAGTTGGACGTTTGATGTCCTGTTAACGAAAGCATTTTCCCCTTTGGGACATAGCTCTGACTTTTCATTGGTCACTATAGAAGCCAGCAGGGTTTGGAGGATGAGAGGACCCCTGCACTTTCTTCTCATTCCAAAACCTCAGAGCAAACATGAGGTGGAACTCCAGATTTCTGCTGACTGTGCCTGACTATTGACAGACTCCTGGCAATAACACTGCCACCATTCAGACCCTGCTTTTGAGATTGAACATGAATATGTTCATTGCTTAGTGCGTCTTCTTTCAGAAACAAGGCTTTCATAGTTTGTGATGCAAGAGTAGAAAAACGTTCAATAAAATTATGAATTACTTGTTGTTTCAGGGCAGATTGACCAGTGTACGTTTCCACCGGACTGCGCAGATCTTGATGACGGCCAGCACAGACAGGTCTTTGAGACTCTTCCAGGTCAGTTAACTTGTGGAAAGAAAAAAAAAACAATAGATTTAATTTGTTGGCATTGTGCTGAAGTTTAAACTTCTGTGATGTGTTGACATTATGACTTGTTCAGAATGCAAAGTTTTTTTTAATGTGCTTGCAAGCTTCAGTCAGAAGGAAACTGTTCAGGCCTGTACACTATTGTTTCCCATAAACTGAAAATGGGGGTTGTTTTCAGTCTGTGGGGGGTGTTGTTTTGAGAAATAATGGAAACCACTTTTCCCCAAAGAAAGATGGCAGAATGATGGGAATTCTCATTTCAAGAGGTGATTGAACTTGCGGCAGGTAAGGGATCATAGACTGACAATTTTTGTATAACTATGAGGCCTTTCCTCTAATTGAACATTCTGAATTTCCCCATCACATTTCAGACAGAACTAGATTTGTTATCTTGTTGTTCCTTTTCTCCCCAATTAGATTACCCCCCCCCCCCCCCCTTTTTTTTTTAGCTAGATTCTATAATCTAATGCCTTTGATTTTTTTTATTTTTTAGGCGAGGATGATGCAGAAGAAGCTTTGAATCATACTATAGGCTGTGAGACTTGGTTTCTAGCAGACGATCAGTTTGACTGAATTAAAAAAAAAAAGGTAGGGAGGCAGTGCAATGGTAATGCATGAAAAAAAGGACACTCTGTCTAGAGAATAGTGAGAATGATGACATTCTTTAAAGATAGGGTCACACTTCTGGTTTACAGTATGCAGGGTGTTTTCTTTATGAGTGAAAGTCTGTTCACATTTACAAGATACTGAAAATTTTTGTATTTATTTATTTGTTTATTTATGTAGTCAAATGAGGGTCACACATCTGGTTTACAGTATGCAGGGTGTTTTCTTTGTGAGTGAAAGTTTGTTCACATCTACAAGATATTGAAAATTTGTGTATTTTTATTTATTTGTTTATTTATGTACTCAAAATTTTCTGTTGATACTGAGTGTAATAATTTGCATTCTAAGTAAGAACATTTTGTGAAAATTTTGTGGAGGTAATGTTAAGACTGAGGGAGATGAAAACCTGGTAGTTCTCACCCAGTGACATTTTGGAAAAAGTTAAATGTGTTTTTGAATGCTGATTTTGTCAATGAAGCACAGAGTTAGTGACTGGTGGTGCCTTGTAATGTGGTGGACAGGTGGATGGAAAGAACAACAAGTCGTTGCAGAATGTCTTCCTGGACAACTTTCCTGTCATGAGCGCAGAGTTCAACCCATGTCAGGAGGAAATCATCATGGGGTCCAAGCATCGCAATTTTTATTTCTATGACATGATGGCCGGAAAGGTGGTCTTTGTGCCCAAGATTAAAGGTAATCAGTAGTTGCATGTTGTTAATGTGTGAGTGCCCAGACACACAACTTTGTGTGTGTGTGTGTGTGTGTGTTTTGAGAGATTATGTACAGTCATGTGCTTGTGTGTGGATGCTTCTCATTTTGAGTGTGGATGTGTTTTGCATTGTGGGAGAGTGTTTTTGAAAGAAAAAAAAAAAGATTAAATTGTGTGATGGCTTGCCACAAAATCTCAACTGTTGCCATCAGCCCATCCATCCATATATCATCAGGTTTTTTTTTTTTTTTTTACCAGTCCCAGTATATGTTTTCCCATTTCCCATTCTTTAGTGATGAGAAATGTGTCACATTTGATGAATATTGACAGGTCTGGAAGAAAAGAACATGTCCAGACTGAAGGTGACACCAGATGGCAAAATGATTGTCTTCATGGGACAGTATGGGAACATCCATTTACTTTCTGCAAAGGTAAACTGTTCATTTCTTCCTCTTGTGTTCAAATCATTCCAAAATATTTTAAGAGCACTTGCATTGGCTGACATATGCAGGTTCCGGGTGGCATGCTTGTTAGTACGACTCACGTGACCAGCATGCAAACTTGAACGCTGATCACACTGTGCTTGTACGTGTAAATCAACATAATTGTAATGAAAGAAAAAGTAGTCTCATGGCAAAAGCATGGTTACTCACAAAGTTGAATATTTTCATCTGTAGGGTTATTACATAGATAACCAGAGACAAATGCTACCTAGAATTACAACAGCTGGACACTGTTTTTTAAGCAGAATTTTTTCTGCGGTTTATCTAATAAATAAAAAGAAAACGGTGTAATAGTTGGGACTCTACCGTATGTTTCTGTGGAATCCAATTTTGAAAACTAACCCCCCCCCCCCCCCCCCAAAAAAAAAAAAAAAAAAAAGAAAAAAAGGAAAGCATGCATAAAGAAAAGATACAGTAGTGCCATGTACATATTTGAAAATAGAGAATAGGGAGAGGTTTGAACTAGACATATCCTGTGAGACTCCAGGGTTATGTTTAGTGCTTTTCTTTTCCTTGAATATGCGAGGGGAATGGATTTCACAGATATCTGTGCCCTAAGTATAAGTCATTGTTGTCTTCATCTGTATTTCTGACATTGGTTTATATGAGTTGTTATCATGTTAACTTATGGATAAGAATCAGAATTAGACAGATTAATTTGTCTCCTTGTTGAGTATTATTTCAGCATGCTAGTCCGAGAGAGAGAAGGTTTCCAAAAAAAGTTTGTTTAAAAAAGTTAGTGTCCAGGTCTTGTAAATCATAACTAAAATCATTTCATAATGTCAGTTTGAATAATGCAGTTAGTCTCTCATGCTCTGTTTTCAATGATTAAAGCTGTGAAAAGAGTATTACTGTTATCATTACTTTTTGGTTTCAATTAATTTTCATATTGATGTAGAATCCTCTAAGGAATTTTTACCTTTCCTTTTACTTTTCACTTGGGTGGTAGATTTGTACCCATATTCATATTCACTCATACCTGAACAGAAGTTATAATCATTGTGCTCAACATTCGGATCCGTTATGTATGCACACAAATAAACACTCATGCATGCACATATTTATGAGCGTGCACATACAGACACACACACACACACACACACACACACACACACATGCAAGGAAATAATTTCAGAAATGTACAAAGGTAGTTGGGAATTGGATGGACATGGAGAATGTGAGAAGTATTCTCTTTGTATTTTTCATGTTATTAGTTACGTATTGATGATGAAGAGGATGGTTGTGTGCATTTGTGTCATTTCAGAGTAAGGAATGGATCCACAGTTTACACATGAACGGTGGGGTTTCGGATGTCACCTTTTCAAATGATGGCACCACAATGTTTGCTACTGGAGGTATGTGGAATGAACTACTTCTGCTAGTAATCTTTGTATGGAATGTTGTGAAGTCTTTCATGAAATAGCTGGAAGTTCTGTGCTACTAACTTACTTCCTCTGTTCTGGAACTGTCTGTCACTCTGCCTTTTTCTGTTTTTGTCTTTCTATACCGTCATCTGCTGTTTTCTGCCTTTGTGGACTGTTCTTTTACACACTTACTTCTGATCACAATTTATGACAAACCAGCGTTTTTGTTGCAACCTAGTGACTAGATAATGAAAATTGTACATATATCCACATTGGACACTGGGTATCCATTCTTCAGCGTTTATTTGGCCATGCATGGCTTTATGTATTTTCAGTAACAATGAAATGTTCTTCGGTAATTTTAAACAAAACAAAAAAAAAAAATTATTTTGGAATGAGAGGTGAAGCGGAATGGTTGGCGCTGTCAGAGTGGCCTGTTCTTACCTGCTGTGAAGGTGCCAATAGTTTAGCTGCCAGATCATCAGTTGTTTTGCATTGTTGTTTGCTGTTTCTTTTTTTCAGGACGTTATCCCTTTTCTTGATCTAGCCTGTTCAGGATGTTACTTTTTTGTGTGTAAATGAGTAAGACAGCCCTGAAAGGCTGGATTTGGATCATAAAAACTGAATACTGTGTGTGTGTGTGTGTGTGCACATGTGTGTGCACATGTGTGTGTGTGTGTGTGTGTGTGTGTGTGTGCACATGCGTGGGAGAGAGAGAATCTCAGCTGGCTGGAAAAAAAGAAAAAGAAAAAACATTGTTAAAACTTCAGTTTCTGTTGATTTCAGACGATGGTCGGATATACGTGTACAATTTAACCACCAGACAGTGCATCCATAATTTCTTTGATGATGGATGTGTGCATGGTACCTGCATTGCTCTGTCCAAGGATTATATGGCTTGTGGGTAAGTTTGTGTGTGTGTGTGTGTGTGTGTGTGCGTGCGTGTGTGTGTGTGTGTGTGTGTTTCCCTGCGCTTACCAAGGTCAAAGAATGACAAGTTTTATTCTCATGTGTGTGTGTGTGTGTGTGTGTGTGTGTGTGTGAATATATATATATATATATATATATATATATATATATATATGTGCATCTGCTGGTTTTTATGGCTGCAAGCCATCCAGCATAGACACTGACGTCAGTACAGTTAAAAGAAAGCCTTTTTTTAATGTTTATCCATCACTGTATCCATATTCATCGTCATGCCTAGAAACACATTAGTTTGAGAGAAAACATAACTGCTATGATGGATCAAGGTATGAAAGAAATGTTTCCTAAACAACCAGTGAATTCACTGGACCTGTTATGATGGATGAAGCGATGAAAGTATAAGTTCTCTAAACGACAGGTTAATCCACCTTACCTTGCTATAAATGAAGAGATGGAAGCAATAGTTCTGTCAAGAATGGGCAAATTCACCCAAACATACGATAGGATGAAGTAGACAGATCCATTAGACTTAGCTCTGATGAAGTAGTTGCATAAAGACCAGGGAATCCAACAGAACATGCTTTGGTGGAAGAGAAGATGAAAAGTTCCTAAAGGACTGGTGAATCTATCTGGTGTTGATCTAGTGTAGGAAGAGATAGAAGTTCACTAAGGGATGCATGCGTGAGTGTGTGTGTGTCTTGAGAGAGAAAATGCATTTCTGTAATTTCTAAGGGCAGTCATAGATGATCTGACTTGTATCTTTTGCCCAGATGAGCATAATCTTGAAGTTTACAATTGCAAGATGAGGGAAACACAAAATGGGAGGGAAAACTGTATGTTAAAAAAATTATTAGGCACAAATTTGGTAAATCAAATTTTTAAATTCATGTTAGCATGTGCTGTGTGGTTTCTGTTGTTTACTTAGCTTTATAAGGATTTTCATTCAGGTTCGTTGGGGACTTCAGATGAGTTTGCAATGGAATTCACAGGGTTTGTAAGAAGTCTTGGTGTGGTAAATAGGCATCCACTATTTGGAAGCCTTGGAATATATAACTCATAGTTTGATAGGGCCATGTAGAAAGAAGATAACTTGTCAGTCAGCTGTTGTTGTCAAAGAAACAGTTTATCATATAAGGTGAAAAGGGGAGGAGAGGCAAGTAGGATGTAATTATCACTTTGGTTAGCTGTTGTTAGAAGAAACAGAACTTAGCACTTAAAAAGGCAAGGAGGCGGAAGGGGGTTAGGAATTAGCTGTAGTTGTCAGAAACAAGTTTGAAGGTGAACGGGGTGGTGGTTGGGGAGAGGTGAGGGGAATAGTGGGGAGATAAGGTATGACCCATTTCAGTCAGTTGTACTGCAACTTGTAGTTGGAAGAAATAGTTTAACATGTAGAAAAGAAGACGGAAAGAGGAATCAAGTTGTTTTAAAGAGAAAGATGCCAAAATTGATGTGGAAAAAAAAGAGTATCTGTGTAATGAACCGGATTTGAATGTAGCTACTGTTCCTTCCTTTGTAGCTCTAACACTGGAGTGGTGAACGTGTACGACAAGGACACCTGTATGACGTCCCGCAGTCCGCGACCACTGAAGGCCATCATGAACCTGACCACCTCCTGTACCTCTGCCTGCTTCAACTCCTCTGCAGAGATGCTGGCCCTGGCCTCCAACCTCACTGAGAAGGCAGTGAAGCTGGTCGGTAGTCATACTGTTCATGGATTGTTGTCAGACTTTACACCCATTTACTTTAGGAAATGGTGAATATTTTACTTTGGAAAATATTGAACAAAGCAGGAATGCTGTTCTTTCTTGTATTTTAGTACTAGAACTGGGGCATGGTATTGCCATTTTCTTCAATATGTTGCTGTTTTTTTTTGTTAATTAAACAAAAGAAACCACAATGAAAAGAAAAGATTAATGAAATAAACAGATTAAAAAAAAAAAGTCACCCCCCTACTAACAAAATGCTGACAAATGAGAAAACTGCTTCTATTGAACATGGCCATGATATCCTCCTCTTGACAGGATGACTTTCCCTCCTCAGGACTGATGGCTGTGGATAGGTTAAAACTATTGGCAAGACTTTACACATATAGCTTTTTCATCATCTCTTAACAACCATATGCAATTCCTGGTATTTTCCCTAATTCATTTCTGTTCATTGGTTTGTCAACTTTCTTCTGCTTCCATTTTCTTCTGGGTGTCCAGTAAATACAGTAACTGGTCACAACTGGTGGGTGAAGTACTTTTAAAAATGTTCTTCTCCTGTTGTTTTCTTCAAGGTCTCCAAGAAACGCAATAACTGGTCATAGTAAGTATAATACTGTTTAAAAAGTATGAATACTGAAGGAGATCAAGCTTGTGGTTGGATCTTGACTGGATGGGCTTGAATGGAAGCCTTTTTTTGATATGGTTGCAATGAGACAGCCACTATCAACTCATCGCAAATCCCTCAGTGACCTGTGTGTGTGTGTGACTGGCAGTGCCATAGGCTGTTCAACTTGGCTTTCACTCACTCACGTTGCCGTTTTTCATCAGTAATTCTGAAATCATCCTCACTGATATGTAGACTTGTGTAGGTGCCTAATGCAAGTCTATGAGCAAGTCTGTTCTACTCCCAAAGCACAGTAGAATTATTATTATTTTTTTCTAAACCATACATGAGGATTAAGCCATGTATAAGGATTAACATGATCCCTCCGTATGCATGCAGCATGAGTTTTCCCCCTTCCCGCACACTGCAAGTCATGCTAAAACCCCCTGACTGTGTAGTGGTTTGGGCATTTTTCAAATTTATTTTACGTCTATTGTTTGGTCCATGTTAACATCATGTTTGATATGTTTAAAAAGAAAAAAATCAAGGATTTTTAGATGAATGTTCTAACAGATTCTGCGTCGAGATGACGCAAGGGTAAATAAAGTAACCAAAACACACACAGAATAGAAACAAATGCAGAGTTTGCTGATCAGTGTTTAGTAATGGCATGCATACAAATTGAAACAAAAAGCACTCGCCTAATACACTTATGGATATGGTGCTTTTTGCTGTTAGCAAATTATTCACATTTTTACAGAATTTGGGTCAAGGAGATTTTGCGAGTCAAGCGCCTGTGTGTGTATTGCTGAATCAGTCAAATCAGTTCATTTATCATTTGAATAGGAACATCTTCAAATAGATGTACCTCATCTTCCATATCATTTCGACTGTTGATTGACTCTCCTTTATCAGAACTGCCTTGAATACATTCTTCAATAACTTGTTCTAAGAAATGATTTGCCGACGCGGAGTTGCCATTTCAACTGCAGACGAAAGGCCGGTGCCAGAAATGCGGTAGTTCAGGTGGAAAAAACCAGCGAGGGGTTCTTTGTCTCAGCCGCAGATAGCGAACATGAACTTTGCTTGAACTTAAGAACTAGGGCATGTCAGGCTACCAGGAACCTTCTACTAAGTTCTGGCAGGAGTTACTTCTCTTAGACTGTTTGGTTTTGAATAGTAGAATTTTTCGGTAAGAACGCATGGATGTATGCATCCATACACAGCGGAGCTCTCAGCCCACACATGGCACAGTGCGCGCCGCAGGCAGCAGAGCTATGAGCAACGCGCGTAGCTGTGCGCACAGTCAGCTGAAGGTTAAGCAGTACGTGTGCTTAGTTTTGAATATAAAGTTACCTTGATAATTCCTGGCTGACTTTTTTTTTTTTTTTTTTTAAGTCGTCCTAGGAGGGAAATTTTTGATTTAGCGTACCCCTGCTGCCCTTCCCTCCCTATCTGCTGACTATACATGTGTGGTGTGCAGGTCACATTCCTTCCTTCAGTGTGTTCTCCAACTTCCCAGAAATGACTGACACCAAGATCCGCATTCCCTGGACCATGGACTTCTCACCCAATGGTGGATACTTCAGTATCGGCAACCACAAAGGACATGCCCTTCTGTACAGGTTGGTTCACTTCATTCTGTTGGGATGTTTTCACTTTTAGTCTGATTTTTTTTTTCCAATCTTTTTTCCTGTATTACACTATAGTAACTTGCTCAATGGATTTACAAAGCATTAAGGGTCAAATGGGAGGGTGAGAGAGGGTGATGGGGAAGGCAAAGATGGGGTGGGGTGGATGGGTACCATAATCAAAAGATGAACTTGTTTACAAAGTGGTATTAATCGGCCTGCTCCAAAAACACAGTTCACATGATCACCACCAGCATTCTCACAACCCTTTCATGTACGCTCACATACAATGATGCATAGTATGTATATAGTCAGCTGTCTGCACGCTACACATAGAATAACATGACAGATTAAATATAGGGAAAGAAGCAAGTGGAGTGAAGATGATCTGGAATCACTTGAACCAGCACAAGAAATACCTGTACATAATCCATGCCGACACATAGCGTCTATGTTGTAAAGTTTGCTGGTTTTTTTTTTTGCCTCCACATCCAGAACGCTTCCCCAAATGACATGTTCTTTTGGAAATGATGTCTGAATATTAAGAATATATGACAGATGAAAAAGTTGACAAGAGGACTGAGGGACCAGAATTAATTAAGGATTTTGTTTTATGTTTGGGTTTGGTCAGATGTTTGAACTTTTTCTTCGTCCAGTTTGTGTCAGATCTTCCTGTTTAAAGGGATTCCTTATAGAAGGTTGGTGTCCAGTCAGACTGTTGAGTTGTGAAAGGGAAGTCTGTTTGTCAAGTTGAGCTTCATTGAATTTTTGTTCTTCCCTTTCAGAGTAAAACACTACAGCAGCTACTGATCATGTGGTACAACGGTTCTTGGGTCAAGAAAAACGGTAGAAGTGAATGCAGAAAATGTGTGTGTACAAACAGTTTGTGTTGTGGGAGAAGAAAGGAAAAGGACACATATGATGACAGAAAATCTGTTGTGTACATTACCAGTGTGTGTGAAGAAAGGAGGAGAGCGACATGAATGTAGAAAATATCTTGTGTACATAAAGTCAGTGTTTTGTGAGGAAAGGAAGTCAGTTGATATGAATGCAGACAGGATTTTGTGTACATGCAGTGTGTTTCGTTAAGAAAGGAAAATGAAGAACTTGTGTGCAAAAAATATTTTGAGTATATGCATGCAGTAAATGTGTTTTGTGCGTTTGCGTAATATATTAAAGTCAAAAGGCAAGTACATACCAGGTATTGACATGTGTATGTGTGTGTATGTGGCATGGGACAGTAGTGGTGTGCAGTATAAGCATGTGACAAAGTGGAATGGATACAAGGAAAATATGGGAATGATGTAGTAAAAAAAAAAAGTGCCTAATGATTTGCTATGCGGTATTTGATCCAAGGCATGAAGTTTGTGCACGTGTCGCCATCGGTGGATCTGCTGTGTCTTTCCGCCTGGTGCTCAACACCTGGTTGGGCAGACATCCAGGGCCGACTGTGTCAACTGTGCTTCAAATTGAGTTTGTTAAGACCTTATTCTGTGTACAAATGACGTGTACAGGGAGAGTAATTTGGATGTGATTTCGCTATTGTATAGTGTGTACCATTGAATTATTTGGCAGGTTTTTGCCTTTCTTTTTACTGCTGACACTGGAACCAGTGAAGAAATGTTACAGAGAGGCAAATGCAAGATGAAATTTTAGTGGATAATCTAAAAAGATAAATCTAAAGCTGTAAATACAAAAGCCATGTAAATTTACAAAATAGCAGAAAATTTTGATGACACAGTCATGTTTTATTTCCCCATGTTATCACAAATGCAATAATACAGCTGATATACTGACAAAGGATTTGTTAACCATTTCTCATGAATCTATGTGACACAGGTTATTTACAACCCCCAAAACTGCATTTCTGTGGTTGTGTGCCCTTTTAAAATGTCAGTCGAGCGCTAAGTGCTATGATGTTTGAGTGAAAAGGCTCAGATATTCTTACTGTACAGCCAAAATATGCCAGGCTGGGAATGTAACACCGTCCTCTGCTATGTCGGGACCGAAATTGTTAAGGAATAGTGGCAGCTTCCAGCCCTTAGATACCTGAAGTCAGCAATGAATCACCTCATTTTGAGAGGTGTGTTTGTGTGTGTCTATGCATACACAGTGCATATATATGTGTGTGTGTGTGTTTGTGAGTGTGTGTGTGTGTTTGTATGGTTGTGCCATGTGTGTGTGCTGTGTGCATGGTCATAAAATAAATCATACAGATGATCATTAGACTACTTCAGCTGTGCAAAACATTTCAGAACGATCAAGGCATTTAAAATGGCTTTATTTCTTCAATGAGCCATTCACATCACAGCATCCAGACTCCCAAACCGTCACTGTTTCAGCTTTGATGTACTTACATCACACACAATGAACTTATGGAGCCATACAAACTGAGTGACATCACTTTGCCTATGACTTGCATCACACACAGAAACTAAACAAGAGCATGCATCAATGTTTCAATGACGCTGCCTCCAGATTGTTGGCTACATCTTCCGTTTCATCTTCTTCATCTCCCTCCTCCTCTTCATCGTCATCATCTTCATCCTCCGATTCATCTGCAACATAACATGACAAAAACTGATTTTGAAATAAGAGACAAATCAATTGGACAATCCTTTGGAAGACTGGTGTGGGGAGGGACGATGGTGCAGGAATTCCAGGTGATGCCAGTTTCGTCATCAAGAGCTGTGAGCCGGTGTCATGATAGTACATGAAGAAGTATTTAACCAATCTTTACCTCCCTTTTTACACAATAAGAAAAATCTTGCCCATTTCATCCTTCACTGAATGGAAATATGCCATTTGGGCATTCAAACCTGATGAAAATATACAAACCATGAGCCTGATTATTTAATTATAAACAACTATTTCCTGTAGGCTGAAAACCCTAAAGTATTCTCTCCAACTGCGTTGTTTGGTAGACAGGTCAGAGGTCACTTTCTCTCTCTTAAACAAAAATGATGGAACAAAGGTTATTTTCATTTCAAGAGATATCTAAACATGTGATTGGTAAAAGATCAGACACTGAACTTACTTAGATGACAAAGTGAACATTTGACGGAAAAATCGTCTTAATTCTTCCCACTGCATTTCCTGATGGACAGGAGAAACATTCCTAAGGCAAGCAGATATACTCTTCACACTTCTTTTTTTTTTTTTTTTTCAGAATAAGTACACAAACTTATCTGACAGACTAAAAGACACCTTGTAACGTAAGCTGCATCCCCTTCTTTTCAAACAAGATTTAATTAGAGCAACATTTTCATCTGCACCTCTGAACTAGCCACATCAAAACAATGTACAAACTAGCAAAAAAAGGTATCAATAATATACAAGACTGCCAACGTGAAATACACACACTTATGCTAGAATTCATGGGGAACCCTTGACCGCAGGTAAATGACATGAGTTTTTAAGTTTCAGGTTTTAATCAATAGAGCCCAGCTGACTATACAGAGCCTTTTCAAGGTTATCAAACTCGCACAGGAAGAAACAAATAAGAAATAATATACCTGAACATAAACACAAATTAATCACATGGAAGCTAAACTGCCGAAAAGTTAACATCGCATAAAATCAACTGTGCTCACAGCACTAGGCATTTTCCTTAATCTCTCTCTCTCAAATTGAAAAAAAAGAAAAAAGAAAAAAAAAAAAGCAGCGCCCAAGAACATTAAAATTCGTGAAAAAATTAAAAAGCTATGAAGGCAAATGGATTCTGCAGAACAGGAAGCTAGTGTTCACTCTAGACAGTATGCAATTTTTAGAACACATGCACACACAGTATCGCAACATCAATGCACCGCATGTCTGTACAAAAAGTTGAGTTTTTCTCATAGGTTAGGATCAAGGATCAAGTTTTCTTATAGGTTAGGATCAAAATAATATTGATTTCCTTGGGCAGTACTGACAAACCAATGAAAACGTGTTCATGACATGAGACTCTTACCATCCTGATAGCCGCCATTGGAAGAGGTAGAAAAGCCAAAGCCACTGAAGGGAAAACCCCCCACCATAGGCCCCACCATATTCATCATCATCCTCGCCCTCCATCTGCTGCCGACCGTAGTCATAGCGACGAGCTGAAAATAGGTAATAAGCCTAGTCAGTCCTAAGATCATTTACTGTCATTTCATGCGCTAGTGCAAGTTCATCTGCATTACATTAGAAATGATGCTGACTATACAGACAAGCTGACTCGGCATGTCAACCAACATTGTGCACACAGCCTAAAATGCCTGGGGCAGATGTATCATCGGTCAAAATCATTGCAAAAATACAAAAAACAAACTGCTTATGAGGAAAGACTAAGGATATCATATACTTCCAATCGTATGGTCTTCCACTCACTACTAGAACACTGAAGATGACGGTATCTGATAGAACATAATAAACATGTCATAAATGATCTGGAACACAGCAACATCACAAATGGTGGTATAGAACACAATAAGCACATCACAGATGATATATCGAGCAATAAGCCTGTCATAGATGGTCATACGGAACATAACCATATCACAGATGATATACAAGAGACCATGCCACCAAAGATTATACAGAATTGCCAGAACATAAAAGCCAGTCACGGATCCTCCAACAATGTCAAACATGATAAAGAACACAATATCCATATCACAGATAATACACAACACACAAACTGTGTCACTCATAACAAGACAGAACACAAAAACCTTGATGTAGATGACAATATATAATGCAATAACCATGTCACTGATAATGTATGGACACAATACCCATGTAACATGATGATATAGGACATAACCATATTACAGATGAACACAACAAGCATGTCAAATGTCACAAATTATGATACGGTATTTCACCCAAAGTCGGAGTGTGCTGCCCATGTGGCGGGGTAATCAAAAACAGTCATACATGTAATGTTCTCATCCCAGCTGATGCATTTTGTTATCTCGTTCGTCATGCATTTGTACCAGTGTTCAAGTACATCGGCTGTTTGGATGATCCCTAGGTCTTTTAGCAGGGTATGACAACAACAAAAACGATACAGTATTAAACTGTTATGATCCAGCTAAGCACCTGAGCCATATCGAGGCTGTCACCACATCTGATCTAATCAATCAAATCTAATCAATTCTACATGATGATACACAGACACTGATGTATAGAACATTATTCTATAGAACATAACCATGTCATGGATATAGAACATAACCATATTACAGATACTGATACAAAACAATAACCATCTCACAGATACAGATATAGAAAACAATAACCATGTCACAGATGTTGATGCAGAACACGATCACCATGTTGCAGACAGTGGTAGAAAATGAACTAACCCTGCCACAGATGATGATGTAGAAAACAAATAATCCTGTCAAAACTGATGGAATGGAATGCAACAACCATGTCACAGATAATTACACAGAACATAATAACATGTCAGAGCATCCTCAGGATGGGGATGTAAGGCGGAGGCTGATGAAGCAGAAGTGTGTGTGTAGTGTGATGGTGGTGATTGTGAAGGAGGTGGCATAAGGCAAGTTCAGCATGCCATGAAGACAGACTCCACAACTTCCAAGGGAGGCACAGAGACTGTCATGGGAACACGGACTGCAACTTACTGGACATGCTGAGCTCTTTGACCTCGGACGTTTCGTTGCCGCACTTGGGGCAAGGGATAACTTGGTCTTTGCTGTACTTCACTCCCTTGCGTCGAACATGATCCTCACAGTAGCATGTCTGAAAGCCAACCAACAGAACATGGTCATCACATTAACATATCTATAAAACCAACCAACCAACTAAATCACTGAAGACTGCACAGAAAACCGTGTAAAACTTGTGAAATACCCCCATGTTTGTTCTCACTCCAAACTTCAATGGCAGTATGCAAGCAGACCAAGAGATGGGAAGTGGACTTTGTGTCAAACATTTAGAATGCGTATTTTCCAAAAGCAGACCTGTTTACCCCAAATTCATGTACCTGTAATATCTCAGACAAAAACCTGTAATTAAAAAAAACAACAACAAAAAAAGGTACTCTTCATAATCGCAATACTTTCGCAACATTTGAAGATTTGGAAGAGACAGCCACTGGTAAGACCGCTTCGCCGCCATCTTGACAAGGTAAAAGACGCAAGGCACGCTGGGAAATGTGTTCTACTGCTTTTGACTGAAACAGTAACAGACGAAACTTCACGTTTAACAGTTATCTGTCTTTGATTTTTTCCCATAATTCTGGGGGAGGGGGATTGTAATTTTGATTTTTTTGCCATAAAAATTGCAGCAAAATTGTATGGGTAAACGGGTCTGCAAAAGTGAACAACAGTGACGCACAATCTGATCCATGCCAGGCAGCCTACACTCTTCTAGATTTGTAGACTTGAAAACTGGCACGACTTGGACTTGTTTCTTTAATTTCTGCTGTAATTTAACCAAAAAAATAACTGAACACCCCAATTCAATTACGTCAGGTACCACTCTAGAAAAGTAACTTAACATTGACATTAGTGTCGGGCTTAGAGAAAAAGTGTTTAAAAGGCTAGCCTCGATCAAGCTGGAAAATGAACACTAGCAATAACTGGTTATCTGCAACCAGAGGAAACAATCTGACCAAACCTTTTAAGGTTTGACACACATTGACAGCTCAGTCTCACCTTGCACCTCAAGCAGGAATACTGTCCATGGCGGTTACAGGACACACCTGGAACACAGCACAACATGGGCATGAATTCCTTGACAGGTTTCAATTATGTATACACAGTTCAGCAGGGGAGCTGTCTTTCACAAATTTTTTTTTTTTTTTTCAAATTTATGGGAAGACTTGAATTAAAGAAATATAGACTCAGGGTTCCTACTTCCTCACAGGAAAAAAATTCAAGGGTTTCTAAAGGGGATATTTTAATTTTCAAGGGGGGCAAATTTAGCCGTACAATTGAAAAAAAAAAAAGAGTGAATAATAACCTTACACATGTAATCCAGCCAATGATGATAAGGTGATTACACTTCTGTAGTCTTTTCCCACACTCAATATCATATACAAAAAAATAAAAAATGAAGTCTGTATACAGAAATTGAGAAATCAGAAAAAGAAACTTTCAATCTGCTTTCCAGACCAGTATCTGACATGGATGTCCAGCTGCTTCTGTTTCAAGTCCTTATTCAATGATTCATCAAAAAGCATGACATATTCATTAATTCTCTACCGGCAGCTGCAGCCAAAGCCCCCTCTCTGGCACATTTCAGGAGGGAGCTCAGCAAACTTTACTTTTAAAATACAGCCACCGCATGTGTTGTCATGTGGAAGTGTGTGAAATGGTTGGGCGGGCCTGGACTAGCCCAATGCTTGTTCTGGGCAGGATTGGGAGCAGGGTAACCCCTCTTGAAAAGGTGAACGTGGGTAGCCTTCCTGCAGCACCACACTTTACTGTCTTTTTTTTGGTTTCAAAATGGAGTGACTGATGGCAGAGAATGAAGCAAAATTTAGAAAGAGAGGGAGTTTGTTACCGCAAAGGACACTGACAAAGCACAGGACAAGACACAATGCATTTCGACCTCTTGGGTCTTCTTCAGGCAAAAAACAACAACAACAACAACAACAAAAAAAACAACAAAAAAAAACCCCCATCACATTTAACATTTAGGACAGTACAAAGAACGAAGAGTGACTTGTATGTCCATGTGGTAGGAAGAACGGCTGGCAGAGGAAAAGAAAAAAGGGGGGGGGGGGGGGGGGGGGGGGGGGGGGGGGGTAGGGGTATTATTATATAAAAAACTAGATGAATAACATGAAAGTAACTGTAATAAAAAATAAAAAATTAAAAAAAAGTGAATAAAATAGATAAATGATTTTTTTTGGTTTTGGTGTGTGTGTGTGTGTGTGTGTGTGTGTGTAGGCAAGCTGGTAGGTAAGTTAAGGGGGGCAGGGTGTGGTAGTATGCTGTCTTTTAAACAAGAAAGTAGGATTTTTTTTTCTTTTCTTTTCTTTTAACAAATGCACACACATGAGTCACTTAAGTCTACGGAGACGACGTGACGACTGGTTTTTGAAGATTCAGTCCGTGATTTCACTCTTTTTTCAGTTCTGACAAAAAAAAAAGGAGCAATGTCAAAAGTTGCAAGATATCTATTTTTGGTTTCCCCACACCGATTGTTCGTCGCAATCGAGGAATATGGAAACATTGCTGCAAGCAGTTTCTCGTTGTCTTCAGCAGATCGGAAACTGTGATGAGTGTTTATGGCATGAATCGTCCACAACACTTCAGCTTTCAATACATCTGTCCCACTTGCTGTTATTGTGGACTGGCTGACGATTCTTACTGAGGAAAGGGTCTGACCCGATGTTGATGAATTTGATGATTGCCGAACGAAGTCCGTAAGACTAACGACCGGCCTACTCCCTTTTTCCAGTTCCAAGTATTTTTTTCCTCTCTCCGTGACTTGCAACCGCCCATTCGCCCATTGTCTGATCATCAACGGTCTTTTTGCACACTTTACGAAAAACACATGTTTATTGTCTCTGCATTCAGTGATCCAGCTTCGATATTCTTCCTTCTGTAGCCACAATGGATCAAATGCGTAATTTCCCTTATGCATGATGACAGACGCAACAGTATAGGACTTCGCCAAAAAAGATGAGGGAGCATGGTGCCCTTTGTCAGAAGTCGAACTGCGCATGCACAAACGATAACCGACTATTGAATTGCTTCCCTTTGCTTGAAAGGCAGACGACACGCAAAACGATTCGAGAGGCGAAAATCGATGTCCGAAGTCTTGTTCGTGATTGTTCTCAGATTCGTCTTCAAATGTTATGGTCAGTTTTGGTCCAAAAACGATTTTTTAGGGGATTTCAAGGGATGGTAGGGATATCTGCAGTTTTCAGGGTTTTCAAGGGCCTTTTTGACCCAGTTGAAATTTAAAGGGTTTTCAAGGGTCTTCAAGGGGCGTACGAACCCTGTAGACTACATAAAAACTGCTAATCCAAACACTGGAGACAATATCGACATTAATCCTTTCTCTGTCAGCCTGCTCAAGTGCCTTGTTGTTGAGTAATAGTTTGCCTGCCTGCAGTACACTGTCCTGCTGGGCTGTCTGGACACGGAATGAAATGTTTAGTTAGGATTACTTCACTACATCAACTGTTTATAATCAAAGCATCAATTTTTGTAATTCTTCTTGAATTTCAATAAGAAAAGCCTTGTCAGGGGCATCATGTTTAAAAAAATACACTTCATGGTCATAAACTGGTTCTTTCCAATGCTGTCTTGATGAATAAAAATGCTCGGAAAATTTGGTGAAAAATGTACTTGATAAAACATAGGAAAAAAAAAAAACGGAACACCCACCACACAACTAATTCAGGCTGGTGTGTGACGAGGCACCAAGTACAACAAGACCAAGTATCATCTCACATTTTTAATGAAAGGGGAGAGGGGGAAGAAAAAAGAAAGCGAGCAAAAGCTTTGACCACATCTAGTTGACGATAATAACTTCCTCAGTCCCTCTCTGTTAAGAGTTGAAAAATGTTGCCAGCGGTAATTTGCTACTGTTAATTTTTGTCACCAAAACCTGTACAAGTATTTAACCTGTGCCCAAACCTTTGCTTGCCACAGTCTCTGTGCTAGTCAACAAGTGTTGCCATCAGTAATTTGCTACACTGTTGATTTCTGTCACAGACAGCTGTAAGTGTTTAACCCACCCCAAAGCCTTTGACCTGTCTGCCTATAAGGCTTTTCTGCTCTACATTGCCTGATCTGTCATCCTTCTGATAAATGCAGAGTTCCACCAGGTCTTGAGTTTGAAAAGTCGTCATGCTACATGTCAAATGTTTGGGATTCATTAAGCAATACGTGTGCTTGATGATTATTTCCGAGCAACTGAATACATAATACTGCTTGCTCTGATTCATCAGTATAAAATGTTAACAAGATCAGTGGTACTAGGCACAGTGGTGAAAAGATCATTACAACTCGATCTGGTCATTACTGTGGAATTCAAATAAATAAATGAGCCTCTTAATAGAAAAAAAGCACAATTACACACCTGATCTTTTCCCGAAATGGTGTCATACATTGTGTGTATGTGTGTGTGTGTGTGTGTGTGTGTGTGTGTAGGCATGTGGAAGAATGTTGGTTCCCTATTTGTGTTAGTATATATAAGAAAAAATATTGTAAAAACAAAAACAAAAAAAATGATTGGGACATCGTCCCCTGTGTGTCAACAGGCCAGAGCAATACAGACACCTGCAAAGCCAGTAGAAGATTTAAAGCAACACTCTTGAAGACACATCTGTTAAGTTGATGAAACTGGACACCATGGTTCCTGTGTTTGCATTTCAGCCCATAGCACACTGAACTGTGCATAGGCACCAGATGGGTTTAAAAAAAAAAATATAGAGATATAATACCTCTAGTGGGATTTGACCCATGACTTTCCATCAACCAGCACTAATCACAGTGTTTTCCAAAAAATTCTTACACCATTTCTTTGCGAACTTTATAATCACTTCCATTAAAAAAAAAAAATCAAATCAAAACAAACTGCAACCAAATAACAAATTAAAAAAAAAAAACTCCAATCTCTCAAATGTGTTTCAATATCACAAGCAAGAATTGAAGTAATATAAAGTATGTCTTCACAAAAATAATCTTGAACAATTCTCTATACATGATTTCAACATACACTTCACCCAACTAAAAGGTTAGTCTAATGACAATAGCGGCAGTGAACATATTCATCATGTTCTGGTCATAATAGTGTGAAAGGCTAAATCTCTCTCTCTTCCTTGGCTGCTTTGACATTCCCAGAACTGATAGGTACCGACTTATTGCTGGTTTTCAAACGATGAAAATCCAAAACCACAATGGTTCATTCTCAGGACCATAAACTCAACAGCCAAACGTGCTAATCTTTTGATTACGGGCCCCTCTAGGAAATATCCACATGTAACAAAACTTGCACTGCAAAGTATGTTTTTTAACCAATGTGCCACACATACCACCACATTAATATATCAAAATATCTTTTAAATCTGTAACTCGTGTAATAAACTGTACCACACAAAACGATAAAAACTCACATTTCAAAATACATTTTAATCACTCCTTATACATTATGTTAAACTTGCAACTGAAAGTATGTATTACAGATTGTGCCACTAACAACAAACACACTTCAGAATATGCTTTAATCCACAAACCATTTACAGCAACAATCACACATCAGAACATACTTCAATCACTGCATTACGCATGTTGAGGAAACTGACATTTCAATGTATTAACCGCTCTATCATACACAATGATAAACCTCACACTACAAAGTATGTTTTAACCACTGAATCACTTACAAAAATAAAACTCACATTTCAAAGTCTCGGCCTCCACAACCTGGCAGCTGGCCTGGTGCTCAAACTGATCATCCTCACACAAGAAATTGGTACAGAAACTGCACTTGAATATGCGACCACCTGAAGCACAAAATGATCAGACTCAAGACATCAAATCACTTATATGTCAGCTAATTACAAACGCTGCTCACATCAATTTCTCAGCCCTCAAGTGGGAAAGATATTGATAATCAGTCTTGGTTGAATTTTCTTGACATGAAACACATGTCTGCATATTGGTACAGATTCTGAGCTATAATGTAATCTGGAAAACTTGTACGGTTTCCTTTAAAAAAAAAATAAAATAAAATAAAGGTAAAGAATACAACCAACAAACACAAAACCCCTTAGATTTGTTTAAAACATACATGCACACACATACTTGCACACATGTACACAAACACCAGATACACATTTCTAGTTAATTTTTCTGTGTGTTAAACTGATAAAAAAAAAATTGTAAGTTAAAAAAAATAAATAAATAAATAAAATAAAAATAAGAATCAAGTCATGACATTAGCTGCTAAAATGCCTCCATGACCTCTTAAAGACCAACCCTGAAATTAAAACACAGGACACAGATTTCAATGAGACTGGCACACAAAGAGAAGTGAGAACTGTGCGTGCATACCATGTTCCCAGACCCCTCGCTTGCACTCAAAGCACACTGAGTCTTGCAAAGGACAGGTACAGGCATGCGTCTGCAGGCACTTCCGACCATGGCACACCCAGGCCTCACAGAAATCACATATAGCTCCCTGTTAAAAGAACACACACATTCACTTCAGTAAACCAACTTAGCACACCCAGGCTTTGATAAACACACCTATAACCCCCTGTTAAAACAACAACAACAAGTAGCAAAACCACTTAGCAGGACAGATGCAAATGTGAAAAGAAAAAGACAGGCAAGAGAATGACAGAAACAAACATGAACAAAAATTTCACTTGACAACAGTTATAGCAGCTAAAAGTCAGAGTGAAAAAAACATACATTAAAGTGACCATTCATTGTCTGGAACACTACTTAAAAATAGTTACGATCTATTTCAAGGTGTGTGTGTGTGTGTGTGTGTGTATATATATATATATATATATATATATATATATCACACATACTTATATATATATAGAGAGAGATGATATTCATTCCATCATCATGTTAACTTTAATCTAATGAGTGCAAACTATACTAATGGTAATCAATTTTCAACTCCCATTTCTCTTCAACCCAGACTAGACCCAGCGAAGTACAGAGTTCTATGTCATGGTGTGGCTGTTACGACAGAAGCAGGATGATGCAGGAAAGCAACGTACCACCATGCCCAAGCCTGTGGTGAAGGTGCCTCCATGTTTCACCACACAGTCCCCCGTCTTCATCATGCACTTGGACTTGCCTGTCAATCAAAGAAAGCATGTTGAAAACACTGTTTTAAACCATGACATCTTCATCTACAGGGTTGTTGCTACACATCTGCAGCAACAGCATAAATGTCCCATATATGTCGGAAAAGAAATGGACATCTGACTGCTACTGCAATATGAAAAAGACAGCGCAACACATGTGCACCCATACAAAGAAAGATAATGCAAAGCATGCAAACCCACGCATGCGCACTCACACATACACAGAGACTGAAAATAGTCCCTTTTTAGATTAACCTTTGCTTGTACTGCCATTTAAGACAAAATTATGAGATAATGTGAACATTTTTGTGAAACAGAAATAGTGCACACACACACGTACATACAAACATACACACACACGGGGACATTGAGCACTGGGGGGAAAATTAAACCAAATTAACATTCAGTGAAGTAAATGTTAGGGGAAGCCACTCACTCACTTCTTTTCTTTCTTTTACAAAACTCGAACATCCTCCCTCCCCTTCCCAATTCTCTTACCCCCCCCCCCCCCCCCCCTGCTCCCCCCTCCTCTCTCTCTGTGACTATCTTCTCCCTCCCTCCAGCAGAATGCTTCATATTCAGTTTCCATGGGCAAAACATGAACATTTTGAAGCATTTAAAATATGTGAATAAAAACCGATATAAGCATATTTGCACACAATATCTGTAAACATGCGAACGCCCACACACCTACACACCCACATGTATACATAAACATGCGCATGCAAATACAGCTGTGTTGCAAACAGACCTACACACAAATGCAAATAAACATCAATTCAATACAGCCTCATGTACATCCAATATACAGAACAATGACAGATGGAATATTAAACGGGCTGATGTATTCCTCGTAAGAGTTGATCAGACATTTTCTAAAGAAAAAAAAAGAAAAGAACAAAAGAAAGAAAAGAGGCTTGGAGAGAGAGGGAAGGATGAGAAGGGATGAGGATGGAAGGAAGGAATGGGGAGGAGGGAGAGGGTGAGAAGATAAGGGCGGAAGAAATTTCTTGCTCTGCATGCAAATTGAGACAATAAACCATACTGACATTTTCAGAATGAAATTTTAAACATCTGCAGAGTAAAAACTGTCATCATTAACCTCTTCCCTGCTTGCCCCATGTCTGTTATGGGGTCGTTTTCACGATCTTGTATGCCTGTAACTGTGGCTATTACGGGGTGCTTATTACAAAACCAGTTGATTATATATCATACTAATGTAGTAATGATCAGCAAAATAAAATTATTATGATACCACATCATAGCTCAGGGTATAAGAAAAAAGACATGCAAAAAATCTAAGAGATATCTCAATAAATGAATGAGTAGTGAACAGATGAGTGAACCTACTGGAATATGGCCCCAGCACTCAGCAATACAGAAAAGCTCTTATACTGCGGCAGGGAAAGGGTTAAAACTAAAGTATCTAAAATAAAATCAAACCAAATTAAAAATTATCTTCTATGTGGATGAGATTTTACAAGACAAATAGCTAACAGTGCCAGGCTCCATCCAGTCACGTAACTGGGATTAAGCATACTGCTTTACTAGAATTATCAGCCATAATTTAAACAATTTGATCTTGTCATGAAGAGGCTGAAAGTGAACTCTTGTACTAGTGCAGTCAAATGTAAAAGAGGAACATTAAGAATCTGATCAAATGCACATGCAGGTGCTGGTTTTGAATATCTGCCTTACCATCCATTAATCTGCAATCTATATAGTAAGTTACGATTTTGAACAAGCCCTGGGGACCAGTACATTTTTTAGTTGGATTAATCAGATCCCATCTGAGCTTCCAACTTGACTCTTTGAGGTATTACTTCTGACTCATATTCCAACACACACACACACACACACACACACACACACACACACACACACTGTCACACACACACACACACACACACACACACACACACACACACACACACACACTGTCACACACTCACACAGAGAGTCATACGCACACATACACATGATCACTGATAGAGTGGAAGGAAAGGAAGAATGAATGAGTAATGAGATAACATTCAATGTATTTCAGATTAAGTAAACTCAATAGCCCAATACTGATGCTATAAAGTTATCTCCCTAAAATCATTCTGAAATGGTCAAACATATGAAGGATGAGTAATGGGAGACCGTGTTAAGATGAAGGAATTCTGAAGTGGCTAGATATACAGTGAAAAGTCTGTCTACAACAAGGTTATGGTTATGATTGTTGAGCAGACGATCTCTGTGAAAATGATAAGTGAAAAACTGATATGTCTGCTTTGAACAAATATGAATAGAACACCGACTGCTCCTGAGTACAAGTCATCTGACATTTGACCTCTTCTTGGTCAAAATAATCAGACATTTGAGCATTACTTTGACTATGTCAAATGTCTGGACCTCCTGCATTTAGAGAAGAAGCTTACCTCTATTTCCTGTCTTTCACCCACATCATTTCTGGAACTACATCTAGTGTATATCTGTATCTTCTGTTGATGACAGGTTTTTCATACCTCAAGGTACAGCGGAGCAAAACATGATGGCAGCGCATTCAATTTTGGTGTCAGATTTTAAAATTTTATATCCATTACATACAATCCAACACTCTCATCCTCCTAAGGGAGGTGAAGACTGTACTTCATCTTCAGGGTGTTGTACCTACATTTCTGGAGACCAGGGAAGCTGACTGGGCCTGGACATTGGACACAGTCCAACAGTAATGTTCAAATGTCTGACTGATTTGATCAAGATTTCAAAGGTCTGATCAGTTTTGTTTCATAGATCTATGCCAGATTCAAACTTGTTCAGAGCACATACACCGATGTATGTTTATCCCTTCATGAGGATCATCTACTCAAACAATCTGGCTGCAATTTCACTTTGAGACAGGCTTATCACTGCTTGTTGACTGTGTCACTTAAGAACTTGCACAGCTACACACAGCAGCCATGTGTTTCTTGTGACTTTGCTTGTAAATGTTTGACCATCTGAGAATGTTTTGGAAGGAAATAACTTCAACAGCATGAAACCTTGGTGATGATGATAATAATATAATGAATAGATTGTTACACATTTCTCTGTACACCCACACTTATTCTTTTCTGAAGTGTTGTTTAGAAACAATCCGCAAATTAGCCTGATGTATCTCAGACAGCAAGTAAGCATCTGAAATGTACAATGTATCATCTCAGCACTTGACTCATGAATCGACTTTTGATTACATCTGATATACACTAGATGTTACTGCATGACACTTTGTCTCTTTCTTTCCTCTTTCCTCCCTGTGTGTGTGTGTGTGTGTGTGTGTGTGTGTGCGTGTGCGTGTTGTGTGTGCGTGTGTGTGTGTGTGTGTGTGTGTGTGTGTGTGTGTGTGTGTGTGTGTGTGTGTGTGCGCGCGTGTGTGCGTGCGTGTGTATGCATGTACGTGTGCGTGTGTGATTTATATAAGCAGTCAAATGTCACATTCTGTTTGTGGTTTCAGGTTACTGATGTAAGTTCAGTAGATGCATAATGACCCTAGGTAACACCACTGTTCTCAGAGACAATAACTAAGTAAGCTCCATCACATCCCCCTGCCCTGCAATGCCCACGTGGCAAGGTAATCAAAAAACAGTCACACACGTAATGTTCTCATCCCTAACTGATGCATTTGTACCAGAGTGTTTGAGTACTTCGGCTGCTCGGCTGATCCTTGGAGTCTTTTAGCCAGGGTACAACAACAACAACAGCTGTAACCTGTGTGCACTGGGGCCTCACAGTCTAGCAGATACGGTGTACCATAGATGGTCTACTCTACATGCAGTTACAACAGTTGATGAAACAGAAATTCCTTTTATAACACAAAGCCCATACAGCCAAGAATTTTATTTGCCATAGCCATTGGCAAGTGCACAACAACAATAAAAATATTTTACATCTCTCATGACAATAAGAAAGTTATAAATGAATTTTCTGATCAGAACACCAAATTTTACTGCCGACTATAAACAGAACTTGCACTTCCAGTGCTTTCTGTTGTCACAATTTTTTGCAATGAAGTCCTTAAGTTAAGAGTATTGACATCCGTGGCTGACATTTCTGAGGAAGGGTTTGGTGGAGGTAGGGTGTGAGTGGGTGTGGGTGACGAAAGACAGCAAAGTCATCATGTAATGTGAATAAATCAAACAGATTGACATGCATATATCTGAATCATATGTCAATGCTAAAAAAAAAAAACCTGTCATAAAAGGCAAATCTGATTTCATTGTGAACACACACTTCTTTCTTTCCAAAGGAATACTTGGTTTTTGTCATTTACATTTTAATTGTGTTCTGCTTGCTTTTTGTTATTTATCATTATTTTTCTTCCATTTCTTTTTCTTTTGTGTCTTAAATAAAATGTTTAACATCATCTGTGAAACCAAAGATCTTACCTGCTTTCTTATTTTTCATGTATAATACCTTTAGATTTTTTTCAAGAAACTGGTATGCATCTACACCTTTCACTAGTCCTGAGCCCAAATCAGATTTTGGGATACGATAATAATGTACATGTATTTAATTGATGCAGAGCACATGTCATAAGGTGCAGATTCACTGTTGACTCACCGCACTGTCCACACAAAGGCAAACGCTGCAGGGCCCCGCAGAAGTAACAGAATGCCCGGCTCTTCTGCGACCTGTACAATCACACCATTCCACCTGATTCAGTGAGCCATTTGCCTCCATACACAGATCTACATAACTTAATAAAGCACTGAAGCTGCAGACACTTATTACTGGTGGTATTAACACTGCTTTTACTTTAAAGATTATTGGTGTGATAGATTATTGGTGGAACCATTACAAGTTCTATTTAAACGATTAATGGTGGTTTCATCTCTGCTTCCATTTCAAAAGCTATTTCTCTGGATGAAAGCTCTATTTGTTTAAGAGTTTCAAGAGCAGAATTAAAAAAGAACACAAACTTTGAAACAACAAATGGATGCTCACAGTTTGAACACCAGAAAAACAGTCAATCAACAAACCCTCTGAATTTTGATTTATGAAAATGCCATTAAATAACATAAAATAGGAAATACGAAATCCATCCTCCATATGCTCTATTCTTAAAGGGTTTGTCCCTGTCTTCATCTGTACATCCACACGCAATATGGTAAGAGGTGGAGATGGTAGCACTGGTGGCACCAGTAATCATACCTTGCAAAGGCTTTGATTAAAAAAAAAAGTATTTGATTTTGTTGAAAACTATAGCAGGATTACTGAAGAATAAACTCCAATCTCAACTGAACACACATGTAGACAATTTCTCATCAATGATAACTTAGTAACTTTTGAATTACCACCAACACAATACAAATAGTACACTAGGAAAACATAATTTCATTTGTTTGTCGCCACCACCAGTCATATCCAGCACACACACACACACATACACACACACACACTCTTCGAACACACTGTATATATGAATGTGCAGGCATACAAATAATACATGTATATATATAGAGCACAGATTGTTTTTTTGCCTATGGTAAACAGCTTAGTTGTCAAGATCTGAAAAGATGACTGGAACTAAACTGTTACTAATTTTGCTAATGCTGCAAACTTCTACATCTCCTCTCACCACACACATCACATTGACTACAAACAATGCAGAAAAGCATGATCACTTTCAGAAGTGGGATCAGAGGGATTTAAAATCAAGCTTCTCTCCTTCTTGTAAAAAGCAAAAAATTTCAAGTAAATGCTTTAATTTGCAGTACATTCCTGTGCACTGCAAATGTGGGCCTCGGAACACTTGCTGTTTTTTTTTTTATCAGTTAGTAGATAAGATTGATCTACTCTATCCGAAAATAACATTGTAACAAATATCCAGGTATGTATCACATACTTAATTTCACGTCATTTGTTATTTACCTTCTTTATGCTTTGTCAAAATAAGTCATGCCTAAAGTGAAGAGGTATAAATTTTATATACTAACATCACTGATGTTTTCAAATGTATTTCCTCCTCAAAATTTCTCTCAAAGGTTACAGTGACACAAGCCTCTTCCTAAAATTCGTTGCACTAAGTCCGTTTTTTAAGTGTTGGCTGACGGACTTTCAGTGACTGAGTAAGATGAAAATCATTGCCCAAGTCTCCACGCACTATTTAACTGTACAAACTTTGACTTTTCATAAAATCTTTTTATTTTCACCCTTGGGATCTCCACCAGCAGTTCCCAAACATCTGGCAACAATTTCTTGTTTTCCAGTTGATTTCTTCTACATCATGTTAAAATGAAGAAAACCTTGCATGGATACTGTTCCCCTGGTCCTCTCTACATACTTTTCTTTCTCTGTAGACTTCTTTGAAGCCCATGTGTGTCTGCTCTGTGGCAGACTGGCTGAAAAAGATCAAAGGTTATTTCTTGCCACAAGATGGTGGCAAGTCAAGTATCTAGGCCCTATATGTCTCTAACTTGTCTCCAGCCATTAAAACATGAACAGTACCATTACTACAGACCAAAATGTTCATCACTTCTGTCACTTTGTGAATATTCCATTCCTTTACTTTTCTGTCTTTCTTTTGAAAATGAATTCATATTAAATGGCTGAAAGCACTAAAAATTATTTCACAGCAAATATATATAACAGAGCAAATGTTGAACAGCAAGTGACAAGTCTTAACAATCACACACTGAACTTAACAACTGGAATGATTTATGAACATTTTCATTAGACTGTTGTGTCCTGCAGAATAAATGTTATGAATTACATACCAACTCTCAAATTACTCACCTTTTACACTGATCACATTCCTGAAAAAGAGGGAAAACACATTTATATAACATTAAAAAAACTGATTCTGATCTAGAGAAGTGGATAATAAAAATAACAATGACATCAGCAATATGTCTCTCTCCCACACTTTCCATTTATTACAGCAAAAAACAACAACTGCAAAACAACTAAAACTTCAGCACAATTACTTGTGTGCATTTATAATCAACAAGAATCTGACTTCAATCATCCTTGTAACTTCCATAAAAGCATAGGATGCTGAAGGAATTCATAAGGTCTACCATGGCAACAAAACTATATAATGAAGGAAATTGATAAGGTCTTACACACAGCCAGTAGAAGAAGTTCATAAGTTCTTCCTACAAACAGTGGAAAGAATTCAATTAATTCATAAGGTCTTACCTACAATCAGAACCAAGACCTAATTAATTCAAAGAAAAAAAAAAAGACATATGTGCAATAGGCTACAAATTCAACAGGTACCCATTACATACACTGTGTAAAACACTGTGTGCCCAGTATCTAACTTGTCCTTTATCTCTGAAATAATTGAAAAGATCGTCCTCATCCAACTATCTGAATACCAGATTTCCATAAACCTCTTCAGTCCATTTCAGTCTGCCTACAGACCAGGACACAGCACTGAGACAGCTCTTTTAAGGATAGTAAATGATCTACTCCTTTCTTTGAATGATCGCAAAGTCTCGATTCTGGCTCTGTTGGACCTGTAAGTTGCCTTTGACACAATTGATCTCTCTCTATTCTCCTCAGTCGTTTGCACCATGATTTTGGCATAGGTGGTACAGCACTGCAGTGGTTCTCATCCTATCTGTCACATCGGACTCAGTCTGTCATTGTTGACGGCCGGGTTCTTCTGCAGCTCCTATATGTTTTGGAGTCCCATAGGGCTCTGTCCTCGGACCAGTCCTGTTTGTTCTCTACACCTCTCCACTGGCCAATGTCATTGACAAATACTCAGTCCTTCATCATTCATATGCTGATGATTCACAGTTGCAGAAATCAGCGCACCTTCTGAAGTTCCCAAACTACTAGAGGCAATGCAGGATTGTATAGTCGATGTCAGATCTTGGATGTCTGCAAATAAACTAAAGCTGAACGATGAAAAAAACTGAAATAATGCTTCTCTCCTCTCCCCAAATGTTGCACAAAATCAATTGCCCTTCTATGATGACAGTTGGTGATGCCACTGTCCCGTTCTCATCCTCTGCTGTCAGTCTAGGAGTTACCCTTGACCATCATTTGGAAATGAAAGTTCATGTTAGAAATGTTGTTCGGGCTGCCAATTATGAGCTCCGCCGTATTGGTTCCATCCGCTGTTTTCTCACGACCCAAGCAGCAGCCACACTTGTCTCTGCATTTGTTCTGTCCCGGCTGGACTACTGCAATTCCATCTTGTATGGTTTCCATGACTATCTTCTTGGAAGTCTGCAGCGTTTTCAGAATAATGCAGTGCGAATGGTTTTGCGAGTGCCTAGAGGGGACCATATTACTCCACTTCTGATTTCTCTTCACTGGCTCCCAGTGTCTGCTCGAATTGAATTTAAATTGGCATCTGTCTGTTACAAATGTGTCCAAGGTTGTGCTCAAGATTATCTGAAGGACTTAGTCCATTTAAAGCAACATCATCATCAATACAAATTGCGTTCATCTGTTGATGCAACTGCTTTACAAGATCGTCCTGTCAATAGCCAGAAGACATTACGTGACAGATGTTTCTCGCATGCTGCCCAGTCCATCTGGAACACTATCCCTGCAGAAATAAGAGAAACTAATAACTTTGACGCCTTCAAACGCTCTCTGAAAACACACATCTTCCAGAAAGTTTACAATTAGTGTGTGTGTGTGTGTGTGTGTTTCTCTCTGTGGTGTGGGTGTGAGGGTGTGTGTGTGTGTGTGTGTGTGTAAGGGTGTGTGCATGTGTGTGTGTGTGTGTGGTGATTGGTGTGTGTGTGTGCGTTGTCTATTATTGCTTTAATTGTTTATGTATTTGGAATTTGTAATGGTCCGCATGCTCTGTTCAACAGAGAAGTGTGCACATAAAATGTTCATTATTATTATTATTATTATTATCAACATACAATTGTATTAGCAAGGGTGACACTTTGAAAAATCTTTTTAAAAAAACTGAAAATGAGGCAGGGGTCCAGGGGCCGCCCAGGCCCCCGGCGGGGTGCAGGGGCAGTGCCACTGGAAAACTTTTTCTACCAGCACAATGGCGCGACATAGGCTAGCAAAGATCGCTGGACCCATGTTGTCTTCAATGATAGAGAGCGCTTCCTCATTTCCGGTCGTCTTTTTCTACCAGCACAATGGCGCGACACAGGCTAACAAAGATCGCTGGACTCATGTTGTCTTCAATGATAGACAGCGCTTCCTCATTTCCGGTCATCTGCTACAGTGCTGTTTCAGTCATAATACCGCCGATTCAACTGTTTTTCCCCCAAAACTTTTTTTGGGAATAACTAAACTTGAAAAACGGAATTTCCATCTGGGGCCTTGCCGAACAATCAGAAGCAAGAATGATACACGCATTCTACAAGAAGATCTAAACGGTTTACAAGAGTGGGAAAAAACTGGAAAATGGAATTTCATCCCCAGAAGTGCCAAGTGTTGCGTATATGTTATAAACGCTCACCAACTAGATCAGAATATTATTCTATTCACAATACTATTCTTAAAGAAACCAATGCTGCAAAATATCTAGGCGTGATTATAGATAGTTGTCTCAAATGGAAAGAACATTACAATTTAGTATGTAAGAAAGCAAATAACATCTTAGCTTTCTTATACAGGAATATCAACGACTGCCCCTAAAAGGGTAAAGACGACTGCTACAAAACACTGGTTAGACCAGTACTGGAATATGGTTGCTCAGTCTGGGATCCTTACCATCGAAAGGACATTGATTACCTTGAAAAGATTCAGAAGAGAGCAGCGTGGTTCGTAACAGGGGACCATATCAGAGAGAAGGGGAATACTAGGAAGGACATGAAGGAATCAGAATGAAAACCCTTAAAAGAGATAAGAGCTTTATCAAACTTAATATCTTCTTCAAAGGCAGAGCTAAACTGGCTGACATCCCAATGGAACAACTAGTATTGAATAAAAGTAGCACCAGGAGTGACGGTCAATCTTATGCCATACCCGCATCAAATATTGACAGCCACGGTCTACATTCATTTTATCCTAGTTCTGTACGGCTGTGGAACTCACTGCCAGGTGCCATCAACATTGCCCCAAATGCAGTCTCATTTAAGAATCAAATCGATAGTCTTGAGATCTGCATATTGACTGATTTTTATTTTTAACTTGCCCAGATATTTTACGGTTACGCGGGCCTGAATCTGGCCATTGCTTTTAACTTTTTGAATATCATGTGCCACTCTTTGTTGCCAAATTTTGCTCCAGGGGCCAACAGGCTGAGTTGCACTTTATTTAATTTAATTTCACTTTTTAACATGCGTGCTGGTGACCTCGTTTTTGAGTGAACCAGTCTTTTAGGAAGAAGAAGAAGAAGAAACGGATTTCAGTCACCCAGACGGAAGAGTGGCACTCCCCACATGTATTAGTGTTCATTGCAGCGCACAACTGGGGGTACTTTACATACAGATTTTGTAATGTGACGCACAGATTTTCAGAGGTTCCCAGGTATGCACAATTTTTTCGGCTGCTTGCACGCTTTATTTCCTGCAGCTTTGTTCTCAATGGAAAGTTGTAAGCTCTTCACGAGATGCAGCAAACTCCCATTTCATTGATGATTGGGGTCAACACATCAATTTCAGAGTAGCAACCCACAAATATATATCCAAGTCTCCATTTGACTTCATGCAAATACAGTGAATAGGAATATGTTGATACGTGTCTGTGTGTTCTTTTCCATGGTGTTGTGTAGAGGAATGGACGAGAGTTTTAGTGTAGCATCACAGTACGATCAAGAATTCCTTCAAATTTTAATTCAGTAGTTGGGACCCTCCAAAGAGTCAGATTTCACTAGTAGACCCTAATTTTTTTTAAGTGATGGTTTTTCCCCAGGACCCTCCGTTCTGAATGCTATAAGGAACACTGGGTATTGTTGAAATGTTTGCCAGCTTTATCAGAACAATTAAAAATCTTGTCCATACATCAGAACAACAGTGGGTGTCCCGTATGAATGGTTGATCCAAATCAGGCTGATAAGAACCATAATAATCAAAGTTTGGATGTCCTTCCCTCTCCCATTTCACCCACTCTCCTCCCACCCATGCTGTTGCATTAAGTCAGTGTTAGATGCAGTGACACCTCATCCACATCCCTGTACCTGCCCCCTCCCCCAGATATGTCTACTTCACCAAGTTAGATTATTGTTACAGCCTGTATTACTTCACATCATGATGATCCCCCCGAATTCTGGAAGACTTGGCATGCATGACTGCACTCACTTAGAACTCTATTGATTTAGATCTACACTCAGTACTGGTTTCATAACACATATCATGGTCAGCACTATTAAAGAGTTTGCTGAGTCTAACAAGATCATCTTTTGTGAACAGTAGCATGGTTTCCAACTTTTAGACTTAGAGGCTTCCTGTGTGATCCACCTCCTCACACTTACGAATGGACAAGCTCACAGGAAACATCTGTCCATCTTCCATGCTCACCTATCCACTAGCATCCCCATTCCCCCAGCTCTCCTGTCTCCTCCCCCATCCCCTCCTCTCCCTTTGCCCAACTCCCGTTGTTTAGTACTTAACT